>JACVVK020000052.1:1467500-1670000 GCA_018292915.2 Batillaria attramentaria
GAACATTTACTACGATGAAATCCGATGCGCACTCTGGCGAGAGAAGACAGAAGATGACACTCGCTGGTTTTTGTTCAACTCCCCTTTCAGTTTGAGTCGGTGTTCTCGGCCACTTTAGCTCCGCTGGTAACTGGAGAATCTCAGTTTCGTACTTTGCGGTGTTTTTTTTTTTTTCAGTGTTTGTTATTGTTTTTAATTTCCTGTTTCTGTATTTCTTTCTGTAACTGTATTTAAGTAAGCGACCCTGTGTCACGAAGTCTTCGGGTCGTGAGTTCAAATCCCCGGGGCCAAATATTTGTGCTGGCCTTTTTCTCGTTGCCCCGTCTTTGATATCACCAATACTTGGTGGAAAAGGACGTTAAACTCCTAAAACATCCACCCATCCATCCTGTATCATGAAGGCTGCAGTTCATTGATTGTGGGAGAAATTGTTTGAAACAGACCAAAGAGAACCGGCTGATGCGCAAATGTCATTTCTTCGAATGACGATTGTTATGCATGGCATATCATACAAAATACTGGATAAACCCAGGAATGCAAAGCAAAGGTATTTTCCTTATATCAAGGTGGGGGTCTTTCTCATTTCTCCGTTGGTTGCCCCGTTCACCATTTCTGTTGTATCTACCGCCATTTACTGAAGTAACGGTAAGACCAGTAAGAGCATACAAGTCGAGGAAAAGTGTTAGACCATTTAATGTGGACATGCCTTTACCACAAAAGATGCTATATACTTGTTTTAAGTTTAGATTGATGCAGTTTGGCTTGAACTTAATTTAAACGGGCTAATTCCATCTTTACTAAGCCAACTTATGTTTTGGAACAGTTTCGCTCGTGAGTGCGCCTGTACGCTCGAAATACTCTACCTTGATGATGCGTACAGTTCTCAATGCGATACAATGTTGTCTGCACTTTGCGCCAGCGGTCCAACATTCATATTCTACGACTGCTGTTACACTACTGGAGCGCTCAGTGTGGTCGCCGCGTCATTGAGTACGCTTCTGTTGGCTCAGTGCCGGCATTACAAACGCTGTCACTGTGCAGGTGTCTAAGTGGTGTGACGTTAGATACCACGAAAACAGCTCAGAACGATCTGTGAGCATGATAATGGTATCCGTGGCCCCTTTAAACCAAGGGAGGAACTTTCTGTTAGCATAACCGAAGTGCCGTTCTTTTGTGGCCTTTCTCACAAGCCACCATTTCTCCATAGATTTCGAGGTGTTTTTCTGTTTTTGTTCGTAGTTTTTTTGTTTTGTTTTGTTTGTTTGTTTGTTTTTGTTTGTTTGTTTGTTTTTGTTTGGTTTTGTTTGTTTGTTTGTTTGTTTGTTTGTTTGTTTGTTTGTTTGTTGTTGGTTTGTTGTTGTTGTTTTTTTTTTTTGGGGGGGGGGTTTGGTGTTAATTTCTTGTTCTCCCTCAGATCCCCTGCCGGTTACTTTGTACCTTTTGTCCGAGGTGTTTTGCAAGTGTTGTAATGCAAATTGGAGTTCCTGCATTTACATAAGCGACAGGAAGTCTGTGTAGTTTAGCCAGACTGTCACCTGTTTTATAGGAATTACCCTGTAAGTGGTCACACGTGCAAAAAGCTTTGTGCCTGTTTGTGTGACGGGCGATGTAAATAAAGCAGAGGACATTGTTGGGCGTGCAGGCAACCTCCCCGAAACGGCCATCTGAGTTCGGTGTAGGGAAAGCGATACGGGTTTTTTTGCTTTTAGGATACATGTACCTGTGGGACAACAACAACAACAAAAAATGTTATGGCCTGTTTAAGTTTCGCGGCTGACAGCTGTACACATTGTTGGAATCCCAATGTGGATTGGCGAGACACGTTCAGCTCGTTTGAGGCTCCAGTGTTGTGTTTTACGGGAGGCTTTTGAGACGCCATGTGGTGGTCAGTTTGTGGCAATGGCTTCAAGGCGGAAGATAACTAGGAGTGTGGCGAATGAAATAACGATGCCGTCAACATTTTCAGAGAGGAAGTGTTTTTTTTTTTTTTCATTTAATTTTGGTGGCATGGCTTTTACTGCTTGTCGAGTCAAACTTTTGCAGAGGTGTTATCCAGTGCCCCCCGCCTTTGAAGTCACGCTCGCGGTGGACAAAAGACGTTAACTTCAAAACACCCACACACCCATCGTACCCACGTCTCCAATACAGACTGAACATTCCCATTTTTGTTCAGCCAGGTGCACCAGACGCATGCTGATACGGTGTTTCCAGCAGCAGTCACAACGAAAAAGGCCGGTTGGGTCTTTCTTAGTGGTGTACATGTAGGAATTCTGAAGGATTTTGTCGTTGTTGAAGTACTGTTGTTGAGGTTGGGTGCCATGGGATGGAGTGTGTGTGTGTGTGTGTGTGTGTGTGTGTGTGTGTGTGTGTGTGTGTGTGTGTGTGTGTGTGTGTGTCCTGCGCAAAAGAAGGGGATGAAGGACGAATTAATTTCTTTTTCGAATTTTTGTTTCGGAGGTCGCCATTGGATCTTCAAAAAAAAAAAAAAATGCTTCCTCTCAATATGTAGAAACAGCTTGATACGATGGACCAGCTTTTTGTTCGCTCAGCGGCCGTTTCTAGTTGATGCACTTGCACGCAACACTGGACAGACACACTGATTGCCTGCACGTACAGGATGTTTGACTCTGTGTCCGTATTTACAGTCGCAGCTAGCAGGGAACCCTTGTCTTAGTACCCTAGCGTATCAATCTGCAGTTTCACTCACCCTTCTTTAACGCTGCGAGGTATCCTCTTTAATATGTACCCCTTGCCAAGAGTTTCTGTCGACATTTTGCCTTGTTTACTGCTCTAGGGTGTCGATATAAGAGACCGGACCGATAGCCAAGTCCCCATATAACACCACACGTTCTTACCGCGCGCATAAAACACCCGGGAACATATCTTCAAGTGGGTGAGATGCCGGATCGAGTTACCGGCCCTTTGCCAGCTCTTCAGCCTTCTCTGGTACGTAAAACAGATACATCGGACGGGGGGTTAAAAGTCGAACACGGTATGAGGAGGAGGATACTGAAAATGTAGTACCTGTCGTATTTTAAGCAAACACAAGCCACCTGAAGGTTCAATGGAGGGGCTCCAGATTTAGGAAACAAAATGATGGATTAACGCCGGAATCGCCTCCGCTCTAAATGTCGAACACAGTGTGAGAAGGAAGATACGGAAAATGTAGTATGCGTCGTATTTTAAGCAAACACAAGCCACCTGAAAGTTCATGGCGGTTCTCCGGATTATAGAAAGAGTAATGGGTTAAGGTGGGTTGTTGCTATGATCAGTGACTAAACGGACGTTGCTGAAATACTTTCCTCAAAATAATCACCACGTCAGTTTTTGTATTTTCAGATGTTCAATTTTCATTCGATTATTTTTTAATCCGAGGACAGGCCTTAATCATAGATAATACAGATGACATCGTGTTGCCAGAGGTATGTACTACCTTAAACCCTTGATTCTTAATTAATAATTATACCGACGGTCCTAGTATGCGGAATTACCCTTGCCGGCTCCCGAAGGACCGAGACAGTAGCAAGCTTTCCTCTACACTGGGAGCTTGCCGCTGGATCCATAATTATTATGAAAAATTTTAAGGTCTGACTGGGAATGGTGAGTCACGAATCCATATCTGAAAGCATAATGATTAAAGTTATTTACTCAGCAAATTTCGATAGCACAATTTCATTTATCAAACCACACCCTTGTCTTTCCGTTCCTCAGCAGTGCCTATCGGTCTCCCCTCGGTAAATTCCCTTCCCGCCATTGTGACCCTAACATCCCCCCTCCCCCTCCCCTTCCCGCTTTTATCCTTCTCTGCCAACTTTCCCAGGCTAACATCTTCCCACAAACAAACATATTATACAAAATAACAAGCTAAACATATAGGGAAAAAACACAGACAAATACTAAACGAACAAACAAAACAAAGAAACAACAAAACCTCAACAACACCACCATCAATGGTGTAGTCACACTTCCACGTTTAATATCACCAATACATGTACCACCACCCCCCCCCCCCCCCCCCCCCCCCCCCCTCACCACCACCACCTCCTCCTCTCTCTGGGCCAAACACAAGAAACCGATTACTACGGATTAGGCCGCTGACGTTCCCCCGACTCGGGTAAAATTGAAACAAATAGGTGAAGAGTCGTTTTCGCTGTACTGGAAATGAGCCACGGACACGTGAACATCAGACACACACACACACACACACACACACACACACACACACACACCAATCACACACACACCAATCTGCTAGCATCATTGACCCTCACCCCCCCCCTCCCTCCTTTTGTCCCTTCTCAAATGAACCCACAAACACTCTTTCTTCTCATTTTTCATTGGCATTTCATGATTGTGATTGTTTCTTTGATTGCCATGCATGTTTTACGGAAATCGTAATGCAATGATTTATTTGAGTGAATACATGATTTTAAATACATTATCGTATGGTATCTCTACACTTTTTTCTTCAAATTTGTTATGCTATGCAAGTACAAAACAATTTGCAGAAATGTTGCTGTATAACTATGCTACCATAGCTTAGGAAAAATGCATAGGACTGAACTCTTGCAAATATGTTGTTACGATGCATGTGTTTATGGTATGTTAAATACATGTTTCATTTTCAGGTTTGATTATTTTACTGCTGTTGTTTGTGCTCCATATTAATTTCCTCTGGGAAAAAAAATCTTGCAAAATGTTTCAAATGAAAAACTTATTTTAGTTATGATCTCGATAATCAATAAAGTATGATCTCCAAAAATAAATCAACATGTTCTTCTAAATCTTCATACGTTTTGATTATAATTGGGAAATTCAGTCCACTCTGAAATTCACTTTTTATAAATATTGTGACGGAAATTTTCACCCCCCAAAATATTGTCTCATGTTCTGAGTAAGATAAGACGCATAAATTCCCGGTACTTAGTAGCACCCTCTTCCGAGTCTGTTCACAAATAATTATTGTGACGGAAATTTTCAACCCCAAACCTATTGTCTCTTGTTCTGAGTAAGATAAGACACATAAATTCCCGGTACTTAGTACCATCCTCTTTCGAGTCTGTTCACAAATAATTATTGTGACGGGAATTTTTAACCCCAAAACTATGGTCCCGTGTTCTGAGTAAGATAAGACACATAAATTCCCGGTACGTAGTAGCACCCTATTCTGTTCACAAATAATTATTGTGCCGGAAATTTTCAACCCAAAACTATTGTCTCATGTTCTGAGTAAGATAAGACACATAAATTCCCGGTACTTAGTAGCGCCCTCTTCTGTTAACAAATAATTATTGTGACAGACATTTTCAACCCCAAACCTATTGTCTCATGTTCTGAGTTTGATAAGACACATAAATTCCCGGTACTTAGTAGCACCCTCTTCTGTTCACAAATAAAGAACTGTTTCCCGTTGATTCCATCTCATTTCAGCGTGCAATTGCAACCTGCACGCTAGCAGGTGTCGTTTCAATATGGAGCTATACGAATTATCAGGCTACAAAAGTGGCGGCGTTTGCATAAAGTGCAAACACAACACTGCTGGACGAAACTGCAACTACTGCCAGGAGGGATTCTATAGAGACAAATCCAAAGACATCACCCACAGAAAGGCTTGTAAAGGTAGGGTGTGTGTGAAGTGTATTCCCTTTTAAGTTCTTTTTTGTTTACGCGGGTTTTTGTTTCCGTTTTTGTGTCTTGCAGCTTGCAATTGTAATTTGCATGCGCGGCGTTGCCAGTTCAATAGAGAGTTGTACCAACTATCCGGCTATCGCAGCGGCGGGGTATGTCTGGGATGTAAGCACAACACGGCCGGGCGCCACTGCCACTATTGCCGGGAAGGCTACTATCGGGACTCCAACAAACACATCACTGATCGCAGGGCCTGCAAAGGTAAACGACTCAGTCTCACTGACCTGACTCGATCTGTCCCCCCCACCACCAACACCTCAGTGACGCGCACTTGCAGCCAGTGGCTTGTAACAAACAGTTCACGCAGCACGTGCAGTGCACAAGTCAGTAGTGCTGTAGTAACAAGTCTCTCGTGTTGTCATGTGCACATTGCAATTAGTGGCTCGTAACAGTCTGCTCTCTTGCGCACAAACAGTGGCTCGTAACAGTCTGTTCTCCTGTGCACCATCAGTGGGTCGCAACATTTTCACTGTCTTCGGTAATGACGTGGCACAGTTATTAGTTCGTAACAGTCTCGTTTTGTGTGCACTTTCAGTGGCTTGTAACATTTTCACAGCCTTCGGTCATCACATGGCGCAGTTACTAGTTCGTAACAATCTCGTGTTCTTGTGCACTTTCAGTGGCTCGTAACATTTTCACAATCCTCGGTCATCACATGGCAGCCAGTAGTTCGTAACAATCTCATGTTCTCCTGTGCGCTATCAGTGGCTCGTAACAGTCTGTTCTCATGCGTACAAACAGTGGCTCCGTCGTAACACTCTGTTCAGTCTCATGTGCACAACCCCTGACTCGTAACACTCTGTTCTCACGTGCAACGTCAGTCAGTGGCTATTAACAATCGATCATAACACCACGTGCAGACGCTGGCTTAGTTCTCGTGTGCACATTCAGTGACTCGTCTCTTCTCCAGTGCACTGTCAGTGGCTCGTACTATGATAGTTTGTTCTTCCGTGCAAAGTCAGTGAAAAACAGTCGATCGTAACAATCATCATTACGTGCAGTCGCAAGCTCTGTTTTCGTGTACCCATCAGTGGCTCGTGACAGTCTGTTCTCGTGGTTACAAACAGTGGTTCGTAACAGCCTGAGTCTGTGATAATATGCTCAGACGGTCAGTGGCTCGTAATAGTGATGGTATGCACAACTGATCAGTGGCTTGTAATAATATGCACAGTCAGTCCTCGTAACAGTCTGTGATCGTGTACCCATCAGTGGCTCGTAACAGTCTGTTCTCGTGGTTACAAACAGTGGTTCGTAACAGCCTGAGTCTGTGATAATATGCTCAGACGGTCAGTGGCTCGTAATAGTGATGGTATGCACAACTGATCAGTGGCTTGTAATAATATGCACAGTCAGTCCTCGTAACAGTCTGTGATCGTGTGCACTATCAGTGGCTCGTAACAGTCTGTTCCTAGAGCAGAGTCGATCAGTATACTAACAGTCGGTCACCACGTGCAGTCAGTCGCTCAGTCTGCTTTCGTTTCCACGGTCAATGGCTCGTTCTGTTCATCACTGTTTCACGTCCATTCAATGGCTTCTAACAGTCGGTCGTCGCCACCACATCAGAGACTATTTCATTGTTAGACGATCACTGCTGAGAATCTGTTCTCACGCGCACAGCAGTGGTTTGTCTGTTCTCAAAGATGTGAGAATGTGTTGGTCGTTTTGATTTGTTGTTGTTGTTGTTGTTGTTGGTTTTTCTTTTTCTTTTTTACTGACACCTTTTTTAAAAAAATGAAACCGAGTACTTCATTTGCTACCACCAGACATGGTGGAAACACGGTAAGACTTAAGAGAATGTAAATATTACTAATTTACTTTGACTGCTTCCGCTTGGCAATGTGTTTTGCTGTTTGTGTTGTGTTCTGCTGTGGTTTTTGTTTGGGTTCCTTTCTCTTTCTTCGTATTGTTATCATTATTATTATTATTATTATTATTATTATCACCATTATCATTATTAATATTATTGTTAGTGTGCAATAACTTTTGTTATGAAGTCAATATGATATTTTGATCATATACTACAGTAACTGCAGTGATTAAAACTACTTCAAGGCCCAAGCTGGTTATTACTTTACATAGATCTTATGAAATGTATTGTGTATTGGTCTGTTTGATCGAAATGGTATAAAATACAGACTCGTCAGTACAACTATTGACTTACGAATACTGATCTACACTGTACTGGAACATACAACAACCGACCAAAACAAACATTTAAGTAACTTGCTTTTTACGCCACGTGTCTCCTTGACGGCCAATGTTCGCTCACACACCGAAAAAAGCTTTGAAAGTATGCCCAGAAAGTGAATTTTTAGGTTCCTAATTTACAGTCTGTTTTCATGTTCAAACAATACGATAAGTTTGAAAGTATACCCAGAACTGAATTGTTGTTTTTTTTTGTTGTTGTTGTTGTTGTTTTTTTGCTGCCCCAACTCTTTGCCAACTCCAGTGGTGTTCCTCCCAGGTCATGGGTGGAACCCACAGAGGACTCGGAAGCTGGGACAATTTTTATTATGCATGATGATGGAGATGAGGATGATAGTAAGATAATGCTATGGAGGTCCATGTGGTTTGGGACTGCAGGACAGGGCCGCATTCCACGCTTCCTGTCATAAATATCCCGGCATTAACCAGGCCCGGGAACTACGGCACCTGCGGTGCCGGCCGTGTAATCATCCACATCATAAGACGTGTCATACTAAGGGAAGCACCCCCAAAGTCGCACCCGTGAAGTGGGTGAAACTCGGCTGTGTGGCAACAGCCTCCCCATCGGGCCCATAGCACACCCGCTCTAGGTAGGAGCCGACCTAGGTAGGAAAAATCCCGCTTGCCTCGGCTGGGATTCGAACCCGGGTCTCCCGGTCCATGATCCGAAGTGCTAACCACTACACTACGGGGGCCGGTCCAGAACTGAATTGTATCTGTTTTTAATTTACAATATGTTTGTGTGGTCAGATAATACGAAAGGCTTGAAAGTATGTCCAGAAATGAATTTTATATGTTTTTAATTCACAATCTGTTTCCACGGTCAGATAAACAACTAAAAAGTGAGAAAGTATATCCAGAAATGAATGTAATTTAGGGTCTGTTTTTATGGTCAGAAAATACGAAACCACACACTTCAATTATAAATTCAGCCGGGGATGGTGTCTTATATCCTACACTACATCAATTCCCAATTCAGGGGCTGTTCAGTATTCTCCAAAAGAGAAGTACCAACCCGATACAGTGCGGCTAATATCGTATATCGCCCCTGTCGGAGACAATACCAGTACACAGACACCCTACTTTTTTTCCATAAGTATCGGATTGTGCCTAATATCCGCCTGTACGCCACTAAACCATCGTGCCAAGCGAGTTGTCAAGGATCGCAGGAAGGGGAATCCTGGGCTTACCCTGCTTGCCACTCTGTGATCTGAACTTCTGATCTCGTTGAGCACGAGGGTTAGTCAAAATGGCGGCCATTTTTTTTTTTTTTTTTTTTTTTGGTTTGTTCCTGTCGCTACTTGGACTACACTACACAGATACCGATTTCAAAGAAAACGTCATATACATGTATTCCTATTAAACATAACACTGCGCATGATGGGGAGCCGGGATGGCCGAATGGTAGAGCGTTGGTCTTCTAATGCTCGGGTCGTGAGTTCGTATCTCGGCTGGGGCCAAATATTTGTGCTGGCCTTCTCATCGTTGCCCCGTCTTTGATATTACCCGTATGTGGTGGAAAAGGACGTTAAACCCCCAAACCCCCACCCACACACCCGTTGCACATGATAGGCTGGAAATGTAATAAAATTCACAAAAAATCACACAAATCCAGCAGCCAAAGACTCATGTGTAGGGTATATTTAAACAAATTCCAATGTTTCACTTTATGTGTTTGAGCTATAAATTAAAAAAAAAAAAAAGTTCTAACCAAACATCTGGCTTTGCCTGAGAATGGGAGAGCAGTCATCGATCAAAACGTTTGACTCACAGCACTGGAAACGCTCTCCGCCATGTTGCCTTACCCTCGTGTTGGATCCATAGCCAAGACATTGCGCCTCTCACCTGTTGCCCCGTTCGGGGCATGGGAGTTATGGCGTTAAATGACTCAATGCGAAACGTTTAAGACACTTCACTTTACACCAGTGTGTAGACAAAAACACTCTAGGCAGGCATGTGGCTATTTGATACGGCATACAACGCTTGCGGCTTGCAGAGTGAACTGGAATTCAGATTATTTTATGACTACATGCTATACGGAGTAATAAACTTTTGCAAAACAAGACCACGTGTGCAAACTCCACATCCAGAAGTGCACCTCGAATTTTTTTTTTTTAACTTTATTGTCCCTTTCGGAAAATTCGGGCTGCTTCCACCCAACAGCGCCACCCAACCTACCAATCCCTTTTTTTTCCAATTTTGCTGGGGGAGGAAAGCCGGATAGACCGGTAGCGCAGCGGCTGAGTCCGACGCGCTACCTATTAGACCACCTCTCATCCCATAGTTATAGCTGACTATAGTTTCTGCCCTTTACCCGCAACACTGTACTCGTCTGAGAAATGGCACGGGTCAGCTAATCTGAATACCGGCTGATATTTAGATACCAGATAATTCTTAATTTACAATACGTGAAAAACAAAAACGCTGGAATGGAAATAGCGGAAAATGTATTCACATAGTCAGTGGTAAGAAATACTTGATCATAAACATGCCAGAACTTTTCATTTTTTACAAACTCCAACACCGTGCGAGCCGGGGTGACCGAATGGTAGAGCGTTGGACTTCTAATGCTCGGGTAGTGAGTTCGTATCCCGGCTGGGGCCAAATATTTGTGCTGGCTTTTTCATCGATGCCCCGTCTTTGATATCACCCGTATGTGGTGGAAAAGGACGTTAAACCCCCCAAACGCCCACCCACCCACCCAACACCGTGCAGCAGAGCGGAGGTAGAAGGAATCAGGAATTTCCCCCTTCGTCCAGCTAATGTCAGAGCTAGCCTGGCAGCCGAGACAGAGGGCATCGGTGAACGCGACCCTTGTGTCACAACGACACCTCTTGGCCAACGAGGGGTCAGGTCCCTAATGAGCCACTCAGCTGTAAGAGGACCCAGCCCACCACCAGCAATGGTAACGCTGTGTCAACCACACGCAGACGACAACCGCCGCTCAGTTTCCCCATTCGTGAGCTGTGTTAGGCATTGATAAACGAAGCAAAAACCATCCCCATAACCTTCACACGGTTCGTGCCTAGCATATTTCGCTGAGCGAGCACCTGCCTGAGCCGCTGCTAATGACGCACTCGAGTTCTTGCATCCAGACGGACAACACGCTGTTATGACGGCTTAGCCGTGGTAGTGTCGGACGCAGCTTAGTTGGCTGACAAGCAGCTGAGTTTGCATAAAGATTTCGCTGACCCCGGTTGGACTAGGCGCTGGCTTGTGGGGATGAAGCAGAGGATCGGATTCGTACAACAGCTCTCAGAAGGAAAGTTCCAGAAGCAAAATCGTCCGAGAACGAACTGATCAAGGAACAAATTTCAAACGCCGGGTCTCTGACAAAACAAAACAAAACAAAACAAAAACATGCCGGGGTATAGTGTTCGGGGGAGAATTATTCCGTTGCCACATCAGAAACATGAAGAGTTAATTTTGTTTTTGTTTCTGATTGAAGTGAAAAACACATAGAGGTTTAATTTTGCAATAGAGTCCTACATTATAAACCTTTGCGCAAGCCTCTGTTTTCGCTTCTGCTCATTATGTGCCACTTGCCGATTCGAAGACAGTATTTTGATGTATTCCTTTCACACAAGAAGAACTGCAAAGGTCAGTGACTGGAAAACTAAATCACTGATCACATGCCCAATACCTCAACTTCGTAGGCTTACCCTCAGTCCGGGGGAGGGGGGGGGGGCGACAAGAAAAAAATAAAGCAACTGTACGCCTGAGAAACTGCAGGATTCCTTTAATTAGTAACTTACCCCCCCCCCCCCCCCCCCACACACACACACACACACAAAGACTTTGCACATGGCAGAGAACTAGCAAGGGGCGACTGGAGATGGTTTTGCTGTTAAAAAAAACAACAACCAAAAAAAACAACCAGAAACTCGGTAGGCAGAGACAGATCTGAAGGGCCCGTAAAGCTGCTGTCCTTACAATGCAAGGATTTACCTGTGTCGTCGGTGAGCGATTGATTCCTGTGTTGGCATGATATCGTGTAAGGCGCTCAAAAATCCACACGCCCCGTGAGTCGGTGAGAAAGGAAATACATCGCAGAGACAAAACAAGATCTAGTACGTTCACGCGATACAATTCAGGCCGTCTCCGATTCCCTGCCCTTCTTCGCCGTTCCAATTCAGGTTGTGTACGGCGGATTAGAGTCATTTTATTTACATCGCATCTGCTGGTGTTAATTGTAGTCTATCGTGCGCCGCAGACTTCGGCGTCAGGCACCTAGTTTGAATAACGCGACACGCGATCTACCCGGAGTTTGCCTGGATGTTGAATGGCGTTGACTGTTGTCTCTCGGTCGTTGACATCGAGGGCTTGAGTGTGTGTGTGTGTGTGTGTGTGTTTGGGGGGGGGGGTGTTAACGTCCTTTCCAACCATATACCGGTGATATCAAAGACGGGGCAACGAGAAAAGGCCATCGCAAATGTTTGGCCCAAGCAAAAAATCCCTACAAAACTTAGTTTCTGAAGAAAAAAAAAAAGCAACAAAAATAAACAGCAACAAAACTAAGGATGGGTAAGCGGCTGGGTGTTTGGGAGTTGGCTCCAGCCGGGGATCGAACTCACGACCCAAGCATTGAAAGTCGAACGCTTTACCGTTCGACTGTCCCGGCTCCCTCAGGAAGCCTCATAATAGCCGTCATAGCCTTCATTGTAATATAGCGCTCTTTTTTTCCGCTGCTGTCCCAGAACAAGAGGAATAAAATTGCACTCTCATCTTTGTTTTCCTTTACGTCAGTGCGGATTGGGTTTCAGTTCATAACAGAGGAAGGAGTTGGCTCATATCTTAGGAATGTCTGTCCACAGAACTCAGAAGGCTTTGTTCACGTTATCATGTCTTGTATAATGGTGTCATGCTTTTGTATCGCATTAAGAACTGTACTAATTATCGAGACAGAGTATTTCGAGCATACAGGCGCACTCACGAGCGAAACTGTTCCAAACATAAATTGACTCAGCAAAGATGGACTTAGCCCGGTTAAATGAATTCATGTCAGCTCAATACCCACAGCATGTTTCAGTTCTGAATTCTTCAGACGTAGGCAAAGTCGAGCCAATTTTCAATGAAATAGGAACAACCATGAGTTTGGTAAACCGCTAACCTCATACCACTGAAGAAGTATGCAGGGCGTCAACAGGAACGGTTTTCTATTTCCGGCGCGAAAGAGCTCCACAAATCAGCAGGAAATAACTCTGCAATAGAATTGCCCACGAAATTACAAGGCCATTGATGATGGAGACTGCTCACTGCAAATGGCCAGTGCTTGCCTGCCATTCTCAGCGCCACAGAGTGTGTGGAAGGAAGGACACACTGTGCAAGGATCAATCTGGCAATGCATATAATGATAGTCTGATACATGCTTAGCAAGCCCTGATCCCATAGCTTAATTAAAACAGAACTGAACGCACTACCCTATGAAACACCTCTCGAATTCCGGTTTTGCCAGGGCTCAGTTCAGTTGCTCCTACCTGAGCTGTGCTCATTTTGGCCTTCTCTGGATTTGAACCCACGGCCGACTGATCTTGAGTCAAACGCTCAACCAATGCAACCAGGGGAATCGAGCAACTTGACTACTTCACACAGGTTGTAAATTGAATGACGGAGATTGTCCGTCTGCAAGGTCTGGACCGTACAGAAAGACGGAGACAGTTCCTCGTTTACAGAGAATGTTCGTCTGCGAGGCTTGGCCGCAAATTTCAAAGACGAAGACGTTTCGTGGTCTGCAAGAGAATGTCTGTTTTCAAGGCGTTGGCCGCATAGGATGACGGAGATGTTTCTTCGTCTACAAGAGAATGTCCACATGCAACATCTTGGCCGTATAGAAAGACGGAGACACTTCTTTGCCTACAGAGAATGTCCGTTTGCAACGCCTTGGCCTTATATGACAAAGACGAAGATGTTTCCTTGTCTACAAGGCTTCTTCTTCTGCAAGGCTTTGCCGTTTGGAAAGACGGAGACGTTTCACCGTTTACAGAGAATGTCCGTCTGCAATTAGGCTGGGCCGGTTTCCTTACAGAGGCTGCAAATGAAAAGACAGAGATACTCCTTCGTCTACAGAGAATGTCCGTCTGCATGGCAGGACTGGTTCGCCGAGAGCCTCGAGCGGTCTGCTGGACCGGACAGGAGCTCATCAAACGACCAGCTTATCGCAACATTTCACCGCTCCTCTGATCTGATTAGCCCAGGACAAGGTTTAATCGGCAGTCCATCGCCAGTCGCCCACTACCGGTGTGCCTCCAGCTATCTGACTGGCGTGTTGGTCGTTGAGCATCAGATAGAAAATTAACCCCAGTTATCAGATCAACACGCCTCGAGGATTCCATTGACTCACGCGCCAAGTTTTGTCTGTGAGAGGCTGGGAAGCTTGGCTATACTAGCCGGCCGAGCTGGTGGTAGAGCGTTGAAACGTCAGTGCTCGGGTCGTGAGTTTGAATCTCAGCAGGAAGAAGTATGGGAGCCGGGATACCCCGACCTGGTACAGCGTTGAAACGTCAGTCCTCGATGGGGTCGTGAGTTCGATTCCCGCTGGGAGCAAAAAAACAAATGTGCTAACGTTTTCCTCGTTGTCCCGTCTTTGATATTACCCCCATTTCACAATTTTTTTTTTTTTGGTTCTTTGTTTTTGTTCGTTTGTTTGTTTTTAACCAAATTGGTATCCATTATAGACTTTTTTGTTACGGGCATTCTTTTAGGGACAACACATGTAGGTATTTCTGTTGACGCTGTGTCGGCTGATGTTCTAGCGAAATGTCCAAGATTATTTTTTTGATTAAAAGAAGAAGAAAAAGTAACGCGCAAACAATACTTACATAAAAAACCCTGCTATTACTTACCGCGGAGAATGAAAATCTAGGCAATGTGTTTACTTCATAATTATTCCCTTCACCCTTCTACCCCAGCTTCGAACACTAGGACCAGCCAGCCAACTCACTGAAAATGGCTACTCACCGGCTGGTGGATGGGCGGTTCCTGAACTCGCCTTTAACTTGATCAGCAGCAGGTCTTGCGAGCTTGTCGCTGTTTGATTACAGGGTTAACGCAATTCTGCTTGGATGGCGGTATCCAGTTAGTGTCTTGTCATGTCGGCTATTTACTCCCCCCTGATTGTATTTAGCTTGCGGTCAGACCAGTTGTGGGGCGTTTAGCTTGAGCAATGTCCGTGCATGCATGACCGTGGAAACCTTTTGTCTGCTGGTGGTAGCAGTTAGAGTTACTGCGGTGTGATAAATATAGAAATTCGTGAGAAACAGCACGCATGTGTGTTGTTGGTTGTAGGCCGGTTATTTTTCACTAAATAGTCTAAAGTTATTTAACTTTATGTCACTGTTGCTGAAATAAATATTGCAGACAGTAAGTCTACCATTTTTATGCTTCCAGATCGTTCTCAGCTGTTTTCGTGGTATCTGTCATCACACCACTTAGACACCTGCACAGTGACAGCGTCTGTAATGATGGCACTGAGCCAACAGAAGCGCACTCGAAACGCGGCGACCACTGAGAGCTCTAGCAGTATAACAACAGTCGTAGAATTTGGCTGTTCGACCGCTCGCGCAAAGTGTAGACAACGTATCGCATTAAGAGCTGTACTACTTGAATCATCATGATAAAGAATTTCGAGCGTACAGGCGCACTCACGAGCGAAACTGTTCCTAAACATAAACTGACTGAGCAAATATGGAATAAGCCAGTTGAACACGCGTGATCGCCGGCCCAGACAGGCTGAAAGCTTTCTCGTGTCTGAAAAACGAAGAAGAAACGAAGAAACGGAGCAGGATCCGATACATATAAGTCAAAACTCCTGCAGGGTGCCAAATATTGCCAGTCGGGGGATTTTAAATCCCCCTAATAGCTCCACCGTCACACGGGCCGCCGTGTGAGTGACAGGCCTGGCTATTTATTTGACCCACACCGACAAACATCACTCTGTTATCGCACGGATGGAAATGAAATATACAGCAATAAAACCCCCACTCAGATCAGACAGCTGTCTAAATACGGATCTGCAGCCGCGCGCTGCGCAGAATTTTACATGTTTACCATCGGTGCGCCGCATCATTTTCTGTGGAAGAATTTTGAAGAATTGAGTAGTGAAAACATGGTGTAGGTGCGCACTTGAGGTGTAGGGATGGGATGTAGGTGGGATAGCTGTGGTGCATTTTTGCCATTATTTTTTAGGAGGTTATTCAGCACGTATCTCGCCACTGTCAATCGCAATATCAAGATTTGTCACATCTCTGCAAAACAAAACAAATGATGTTAAAACCAGATGTTAATGTGCTAGAGGAAGGTACTCGGTGTTGAACAGCTCTGAAAGTATACGTTCAATTTCTCTTGAATTGTTCAGCAGACGACACTAAAAACTAAGATAAATGCGATTATATACATACACTTACCGCGTAAATAACTGAAACTTTTAATAAATGAGTCACCCCTTCGCACCACGTGACTGAAACGTGAGTCAACCCGAAACGGGAATGAATGCGCGTGGTTAATTTTAGCGGGCGTCGTGAGTTCAGGTCCGTCAGTAGTGACGCGTTGAAACCTTCCACCTAAAATAGATGTTGGGTCTTTTAAACTCCAGTTCTTCCTAGCGGGTCGCCGATGTGCGTTATAATCATATCGAATGCTTCTGAAAATGTTTCTTTCTGTAGAAAGGCTGTAGAAAGGCAGGATTCGTGGAGTAAGCAACAGGTAGGTGGTATCTCAATTGAATTCAACGCAGTAAATCGTCCTTATCCAATCCAAAAGCCAGATCTGGTGCTGCCACGTCGTTACCTTACCCAGCGCCGCATCCAGGATGAAGTCTGCGGAATTTTATCATAGAGCACGTTCATTTAAACTCCCTTCCTCAGTAAGTCCTCCGGCATTATCAGCTGTCTAGTGTAATTGCATCGTCGGTGCAGTGAACGTCTGGGTAATGCCTCTGGCTTCTGTACGGTACCGCACCAGACTGACGAGGCCAGATTTGGCTGCTCTGACATTGTGAATTTAAACGCGCCTATTCCGAGATATATCTGTCTTCACAAAAGACAGCTTTTGTTTTGGAACGGTTTTGCTCGTGTGTGTGTGTCAGTGTGTGTGTGTGTGTGTGTGTGTGTGTGTGTGTGTGTGTGTGTGTGTGTGTGTGTGTGTGAGCTTGCACGCTCTTAATAGTCGATTTTTATGATTAGTAGGGTTCTGAATGCAATACAATGACGTCTGATGGCCGTTTAGTTAGTGCGTGACGGCCACCTGTATAACAGACACCTCACTTTTGCTTTTGCGTTTAATAATAATGAGAAGAAGAAGAACGACTGAGTATTGTATGCGTTTTACCCAGTTCCTTCAACTAGCTCAAAGCGCCGCGAACTGGACCCAACACGCACACTCACGTGAATCTCACGTGAGACGCTGTGACCTTGCATGTGTCTAAGTGGTATAATGCAAGACACCACCAACACTGACAGCTCAGAAGGACTTGTGAGCCCAGATAATTCGATTGTTCCCTGCCAGAATATACTATCGATACAGATAGAAAGAAAAGAGATAGGACGTTCTGACAGGGCCGGAACCCTCGAATTATGCCTGAAGATAACTGCTCGGTGAGAATTAAGTGTCATCGACCGAAGTGTAGTAGGAAGTTTTGTTTAAACTGATGCGTAATCAGGGCTGCATTACACTCGTAAAGAATACATGATCTATCAGGGACATAATATAAAACTAAAGGAGTGCTTGGCGTCTTTAGATTGGCACAGATGATTGTGGAATCAAGTTATGTCTGAAGATTACATGTGTTTCAGACATTTTCGTTTGTCGGTATTTCTAGCCACCCCTTTTTCTCGTTGCCCCGTCTTTGAGATCATCCTCACGTGGTGCAAACGGACGTTAAACTCCCAAACACCCACTGTGACCCCACCCTCCAGCCACCCTTTAGAAAAAAAAAAGAAAAAGAAGAAGCCCAGTTAAGTCCTTAAAGGTACACGAGGTAAATTTCCCAAGCTCACTTTCCGACGGAATGCTTACGACATCAAAAGCATTATACCATCAAGACATGTGTAAAATTTGTGTAACCTTTTCAGTGTGGACCGTCGTAGATTAGATATGAACCAGAATGTATGTCTGCTGATCACTGGCAGTCGGTCATACCACAGTGGTACTCCGAGTATTCTGGGGCAGCTCACCAGTTTCTGTAACGCAATACACGATTTGCGTACAAAGGAAACAAAGATAAAAGTGATGTTGGATGGTCTTTGTCGGAAACTTACTAAAGCAGAAGTTACAACGCACGTTTAGAACCCTCTGTTTTGTTTTAACGGTGATGTTTCTTTTCTTTTCTTTTCTTTTTTTCACATAGCGCTTTTTCTCACGTATATTTTTCCAAGGCTGGAGTGCAAAGGGTCTGCCTATACCTGGAACTCTTACCTTTCCTATGCGTACAGTAAGTGTTCCCACACAGCAGGACCGTGTTAAGCGGCTTCTAAACTCACCCCCCAACACACAATGTAGTGCTGCAAAGGTGCAGTTGAATGCACTAGCGTCAGAGACATGCTCTCTGCTGGCGGCAACAGTTGCTGCATAAACGCGGCTAAGTGCGAGGAAAATCTGCCCTGTCGGCTTGAATCGCGACAGCCATCAAGACGAAAGGAGCCTGGCTGCGCTCCCCCTTATTTTACACACACTTATCTTCCCTTGTCATCGGCAGGCGAAAAAGAGGCGGGCACGCGCCGATTCTAAATCGGTATGTCAGTTGCCATTTTGTCGACTTCTGCGCGTCAGGTTTCATGCGCTTCCTTCAGTGCTCACGTTTTCAAACCTCTGATGTAATTTTTCACAACTGCACCTGTAGGTGTGACATTTTCCGATTCCGACAGCGGCGGAGAGCACGGATGTATGTTTCGCCACGTGCTCTCTGTCAGTGAAAAATGTCCGCGGAGTCAGTACTAGTACTCAGTGAAGCGGGTGCTTTACTGACATTCCAGATGGACTACCTCCCATGACTCCTATACACATTACTCCAAAATTAAGCTGCACTGATCCGGGGCACTATTCGCGTACGCATACAGCGCCCGCGGGTCAATGCAGCGTAAGCTGGAAGTGCCCCAGAGTACGTCAGTGGTGCTGGGGAATTCCGCCACTCGCATACTACACGGCACCGGTGTAATCCTGCCAACTTGAAATAGGTGGAAAACAAGTGACATGGGTTAACTTGTCCATGCTCATAGGCCGTGCAGACCTAACTTCTCAGTGTGTATGAGCCAAAAGTATAATGTCAATCACGAGCCGGGGGCACTTTACTGAACGTTTTTAGGCAACACACTACTGTTTTGTGAAACACTTTGCATACAAGGGAAAACAACTATAAATGGGCCCTAAGCGTCTGTTCGGAATACTTTTTTGTGCGTTCTGAGTGTGACTTATGCTAAACAAAAAAGAAAATGAAGCTTTGAACTTTGGCGTGTCTGCACCTGTCCTCACTGGGAGACTTCACTCGCATTATTTTTAAAGTTACCGAATACAGCAAAGTGTCATTCTGTTAGTGACAAATGTGAATAAACTTTGACGGGGCGTCTTTTCTTGCACCCGACCAAAGCACTTCCAAGACCTGGACTGGGCGCTGTAGCAGCAAAAAGAAATCAATGAACGGCAGACTGTGTCTGTAAACTCATTCACAAAGCTATTTAGCACTTGCACGCAATAAGGTTTCCATTTGTGCCGTTAGCCGTTCAGCGAGCGAGTGAGAAATTGTGTTTTAAAACAACTTTAAAGTGTCCTAGAATTGGCTAAATTCAGCCGAAACCGTTAGCACCTGTTCGGTTATGCTTACAGGGAAATCCCACATCTCTGGCCCGCAGACGTGTAAAGTTTTGTTTTTTGTGTAAAGTTTTCCCTGTTGTTTTGTTGTTTTGGGGTTTTTTCGTGTAGCCAGCAGATCTGAAGCCGAATTCCTGCAAAACTGCATGCGCTGGTGCCTCCTGCATGCTGACAAGTTTGTCTTGATTCTGACCTCTTGCTGATAGTTTTGACCTTGTTTTTATTGGTGTAGGCCTGTTGATGTCAACGTTCTCCGTGTGTGGGCGAACGTGGATTTTTAGTTATTCACCGGAGCTTCCTCTGACAAGGGAAGAACACATGACCGTGGGCCATTATCGGATACGTCCGTTGTCAACCGTAGATGAGTTTTTGTGTGGTGTATGTACAGAATGAGTAACTGATGCACATTACTTATGATATCTCGTGTGTGTGTGTGTGTGTGTGTGTGTGTGTGTGTGTGTGTGTGTGTGTGTGTGTGTGTGTGTGTGTGCAGCTTGCAACTGTCACCCTGTGGGCGCCCTGGGCAAGATGTGTAACCAGACGACAGGTCAGTGTCCTTGTAAGGACGGGGTCACGGGTCTCACGTGCAACCGATGTGCACCAGGCTACCAGCAGAGCAAGTCCCCCATCGCACCATGCATCAGTGAGTATCTGACCGCGTTTTAAATATTATATATTTTAAAAAAATATTTTACTATTTTCAGTGTACTGGCCCCAGTTATGCCCTTCTTTCTCATTCTACGTGTTCGTAAATCCTTCATGCACCACAATCACAACACTGAAACGATTTTTGTCATGAGGATGGCAGTCTACCATTATAATAACAGTCACGGGGGCAGAGCTGCCCTACTGTAGAAGGTCATGGTTTACATTGAGGCAGGTTGGTGGGGTGGGCTTGTTGTTTGTGTGTTTTTTGTTGTTGGTTTGTTTTTTTGTTTTTTTTTTGGGGGGGGGGCTTTTCTTTTCTTCTTTACGTCTTTTTTCCACAGTGAAGGTGATTTCAAAGGGGGACCAGGAAAGGTCTGTACAAAATTTGACCGTGTCGGGTACGTACCCGGGGCCTTTTGATCTCGAGCCCAAAGCTCGGTCGATTGACCCATCCCATTCTCCTTGTGTCGGGGGCACAAGCCTCTTTTAGAGCGTGAAATGGCTGGACCATCTCTTTCTTTATCGACGTCATGTGACACCACTGGTCCATCTGAACTGATAAGTCCATTACCATATATTATGACTCCCCATTTTGAAGGCCCCCGTTTCCCAAGGTGGATGTTCGGGTAAGGGAAGCAACTTCCGGATCCCTCATCCACTTCATGCAAACAACGAAATAAACCATCTAACTGACACTGGCGAAAACACACACACACACACACACACACACACACACACACACACACACACACACACACACACACACACACACACACACACACACACACACACACACACAATCACACGCACACACACACACACACACACACACACACACACACACACACACACACACACACACACACACACACGAACGCTTTGGTAGGGTGGTTTTTGTTGTTTGTTTGTTTGTTTCTTTGTTTGTTGTTTTTGTTTGTTGTTGTTGTTGTTTGTTTGTTTGTTTGTTTGGGCGGTGTTACATAATTATCATTATTATTTGAAAATTCAAATAAAATAGCAAGAGTGAGCCATCTTATTTGAAAATTCAAATAAAATAGCAAGAGTGAGCCATCTTTAAATTGCTTTTAGAGTTTATCCCCCTGATGTTTTGTGCTCTCCCCTGATGGCTTTTTTCCTTGCTTTCCACCCTCACCTTCCATTTGCAGGAAGGCCTTCGTCGGTGCCAAAAGTTCCCAATACCACCACGAGGAGACCTGGAAAAGCCCATAGTAGAGATAGAAAACAGAAGAATGAAACAGAGACAGAAAGTAAACTATGCATGATTTTGTGATTTAGTTTCTGTCTGGGCGTTAAGTGTAGAGCATGTTGGTGGTGTCATATCGCGGAAGGTACCTAACCTGGGATTTGGATGTCGAGAAATCAATGCATGTTCATGTTACGTGAAGGCCAGGTGACATCGTCGTCAAGAATCTAAACAGAAACGACAGTAAACTCAGTAAAGTTTCTATTTACTCTCCGTCGTCTATGCCTTTGTCAAATCGTCTTAATTTTAATGACAGTCATATCGGAAGTTGGATGATTTTTGCTTTTACTTGTGCGGTCGTCGCGAAGTTTAACTTGTGTTTGATTGGCTAAAAATACATGCTCCGGATATATGTGTTGAGACGACACGTTCCGAACGATTTGACTTGGCCTTTTTGTCATTTTCGTCTGTGTCTAATGATTCCAACATCTTTTTTTTATTTTCAGGGATGCGAGCAACATACATGTTTTAATACTTTGTGTCATGTGTTAATACAAGTCTTGTTCGTTTAATGACTATTAGCCATACTGTCACGTTTTCATTGTTCTGGGGACATGCTCTAAAAGTCAACACTGTGTCTAAACAAATCGTCAGAAGCACTAACTTTGTCTCATCAATGTGTTTCCTTAATCAATCTTCTTGTTGTTTTCAAACATAAAATTCCAACTGCATGTATGACCGTCAGAGTAACAGAGAGAAAAAAAAATAGAATGACTTATCTGTCAAATCGACCAGAAATAATAATTCCTTAAATGCATCACTTGTGTCACACGAGAGGACCGTGAAACAAAATCTTGTTTAACTTTGCATCCGATACTAACGTAGAAAGCACAGCAATAACGACTAGCGTTTGTTAATAATCTAGATCTAAGACCGTAGTCTCCTGTCCGGAGAAGTCAACAAATCACACCTACGGGGTAAATAATAATAAAAAGTAGTAAAAAATAAACTCCCACGGGGAAAGATTTGTGAAATGGTAATTGTGAAATGACTATCTTGGACGGGACATTACAACTCCCTGTATCATTCGTTATCCACAGGAACGCCTTTGTATAAAGTGGGACTGCTCTTCCTTGTAATTTTACCCAATGATTTCACAGATCAAGGAAAGATTTGCGAAGGGCGTATGCACACTGACTAAGCCATGGAATACCACACGTTATCTTACGCTTCGGCACACTCTTGTAATCAACAATAATTAAATTGTCAGCACGGAGGCGTCGCGCCGACAGGTCAACATTTCTCGATGCCATTGGCAATATATATAAATAATTAGGCGACTACGAATATACTTGATAGTTACTGTGAATTTTTAGTGTATCAGTATGATACTAACCATACTACTCTTCCTGATAGACACTAGGCATGATGGCGTTAACTCTATTTTGCGTTTTTCCTTTTTACCAGAAATTCCGAAGCCGCCAACGGAGAGGAGAAATACAACAAACCGCCCAAGTCGCACTGATACAGGTGAGAGTAAAAAATCTATCCTCCAAATTACGTATCTTGTCGTCTGTCGACGTAGCGTACGAGACTCCACCGTACTAGAGGGTTTGTCCAGAGACTTCGTGTAAGGATGGGTGTGTGTTTGGGAGTTTGTCCTCTTCCACTACGTATGGGTGATATCAAAGACGGGGCAACGAGAAAAAGGCCAGCACAAATTTTGGCCCCATCCGGGCATTGAGAGTCCAACGTTCTACCGTTCGGCTATCCCGGCTCCCCAGACTTCGTTATCTATGTCTCTGGTTTGTCCATTGAAAGTGAATTTACTTCCAGTCATTTTTATTGCCACTTTCTATTTTTGGAATGGTTCTGTAACGAGTAAATGGATTTCTGGATCATGTGGCTTTTTATTTTGTCCGCTGGAAGAATTAGTGTCAGTAGCGGTCAGAACAACAGCGACAGCAACAAGAACAACACGACAAACAACAACCAAAAGAAAACGAAAACAAACAACCTCTCTCTCTCTCTCTTTCCGTCACAAGTCCGTGGATTTCTGTCTTGTGACTTTATTATGGTGTCCACCGGAACAACCAGTGTGTGTGTGTGTGTGTGTGTGTGTGTGTGTGTGTGTGTGTGTGTGTGTGTGTGTGTGTGCGCGCGCGTGCTACCTGTTGCCAGTCTATATTTTCGTTTTCGTAGTGTAGCTAGGAGAGATCGGGAGACCTGTGCGTCTTTTATCCTATTCTTGAAAGAGAAAATTAAAGTTTCAGTCAGTCAAACCCCCCCCCCCCCCCCCTTCACCACCCTCGTCTTGTACTGCAGTGGCTCCGTAAACAAAACCAGTGCCGACAGACTGGGAGCGATGTTATTATTTTAACAGGGTCCTGATCCGGGTACTTGCACGTTCGACCAGTAGGACGCCTGGATCAGGTGTATCCTTCGCCCAAATAAAACTGTGATGTACCCTAAAACAGGCAGTAAAACACAGCTTGAGTAAGTGGACCATCTAGTGCTGCCCTTTCCGTGAACGAAACCCAGCCTGCCACTCCAGAACTCGAAGTCAAAGACAACCCGCCGAGCGAATTACCGTTACTTACCCGGCAAAATCCCCGGCAACATAGTCAAGATGGGGCCCAGGCCGCCACGGTCTTTCACGAAGATGGCACAACGAATTAGACCCAGCGATACATCCACTTAGTGCTGCAAGTGCTATTTGCGTCAAGCAATATTTCGCTTTTGAGGTGGGGGATGGCCAAAGGTAATTACGTGAAGTTTCCCAGTCCAGCCCCTCAGGCCACCTTTCCTGTAAAAACTCCGGCTTCCGCGCGTAGACTTAGACGGCGTGTCAGTGAATGTGGGAAAACACATGGATTGGTAGATTCTAGAACGTGTACTATGCAGTGTTTAAACAAAACCTCACGTTTGATTGGTCCGGGGCCTAAAAAAACAAAAAAAAAAAAACCCAAAATCACGAAAGCATAGCAGTCATAGTCGTTCGTAACCTACACTAATTTTATTGCACTTAACGTGTTCGGAGTACTGTCTGCAAATGTCCGCAGTCTCACACTTGCTGGCATTGAGCAAACACAGGCCGAAACGCTCAGCGTCTGCGACCACGGTTTTGTCACCCGACTGACTAGGAGTGGGGTGGGTGGGTGTTTGGGAGTTTAACGTCCTTTTCCACCACGTAAGGGCCCGAGCATTGAGAGTCCAAGGCTCTACCATTCGGCTATCCCGGCTCCCCGACTGACAAGGAAGGCTTAAGCGTTTAAAGTTCTCCTCAGCCAGCAGACGGTACTGTTTTGCATTTAGAGCTCTACTTACCTGTAGATGGACTAACTGGAGCATACAGGCGCACTGGCTCAACTGTTTCATAACAAAAGTTGTCTTTTGCCAAGAAACGTCGGACGCCGGGTGGCTCCCTACATCATCGTTTGCATGTAAACCAGGTTAGCTTCTTTCTCGTGAGGTACATCAACGCGCCACATCAGCCATTTGGTTTTTATCGTTAAGCTTTAAATTTAACGACCCCCACCTAGTGATATGGAGTCTAACTCTTCACTAAGTTGCACTCATGAGCGTGATTGAGAAATCAGTGCAAAAGGGTGCTCTTCCGGAGATAACGTCAATGATAATGAATGGATGACGACGAGCTAATGGAGATGAATGGACAACTCTGTGTGTGTGTGTGTGTGTGTGTGTGTGTGTGTGTGTGTGTGTGTGTGTGTGTGTGTGTGTGTGTGTGTGTGAGAGAGAGAGAGAGAGAGAGAGAGAGAGAGAGAGAGAGAGAGAACATTGCAAACACTGCGGATTCAAGCAGGATTCACCAACATATTAAATACAAACCAGAGTCCATTGCATCAATATGGACATGTGGACAACAGTTGGATGATTGTTTTCCCGGGGGGGGGGGGGGGAGAGTGAGAGAGAGAGAGAGAGAGAGAGACAGACAGACAGACAGACAGACAGAGATAGAGACAGAGAGAGAGAGGTCTTTATTTTAAATTTTACCACGGTGAAAGCTTTTGGTGTGCACACCAGTTTCGTGATTTGGTGTTGCTGCCTCTGCGAAAGGAAAACACACACACACACACACACACACACACACACACACACACACACACACACACACACACACACGCGCGCGCGCACGCGCGCAGCGATAAACAACAACAAAAGCTGCAGAGAGAGAGAGAGAGAGAGAGAGAGAGCTTGTCCAATAGCTTCTAGTGATTTGTCATAACCCACTCTGGCGTGTTCTGTTTTTATGGGCGTAAAACATCGGCAGCACAGGCGAGTGGTATAAAGACAACTTTGAAACTTTGAAAAACAGATTTCGTTTATTTTCTCTGCCTTGGACCAGACATGTGGCCGTGAGGTGTAGCTGGCCCACCTAACCCAGAATGACGCATATAGAAGTCGTGAGTTGCCAGCACTGTATAGCCGCCTTTCCAGCGCCCAGTAAATCAGCCTGGCATGAAAAACAAACTATACCGATCGAAAAACATCTCGTTCTACCCTCTGATGAAGAACTTGCAGGAAGAGTGGGTGGGTTCTTCTAACAGCCGCCCCACTCCCCTCCTCTCCCTCCTGGAATTTGAATCAGAGCTCAACAAGGATGGTGACCTTTTGAAGAAAAGTGTCATTCTTTCAATAAACGGTACGATCAATATTCCTTTTCTTGTGAGTCATCCGAAGGTGCACCTTCCGTCACTGAGCCTTTGATACAATATTGTATGGAGAACGCTGAGGGATGGATTCTTTTGTGGGTCCAGATACGACTGAAACCCCTCCGGCCCTGCCCGCATTCCCCTTTACTTTTCTTGGACAGTACACGGATGGACAAATCAACTTGTTTGGCGATGTTTTTCTTCAATTATATACACTGACTCTGTTTTCTGGACTGATGAAGAGAGATGTGGTCGGGTTCCCCAACAGCCATGCGTCCACTCCCAGTCTCCTTTGAGAGAGAGCATTAAACTTAAAAGGTCGAAGGATGGAGATTTAGAGAGAAAAAAATTCTATTGACATTGTGATTGTATTCTTCTACTAGAACCTTTCCGTCCGGATCAGAGAGGGTGCAGCCAAGCGCGTGTCAAACGGAGGGAAAAGAAAACGAAAAGAAAGAGAGAGACATCTGAAATAATGTAATCTCACTCTCCCGTGTTTCTATTGTGAGCTGCAGCAAGGGTGGGGTACATGCCATCAGTCAAACTTGTCATGCAATGTTCTGCTCACGACATATTTAGATCCGTAGAACGTCCAGGATCAGCCCAGAGGACGTAATATAAATGAAGTCAGGTTTAGCTCGGAATTGATTCTTCACCGATGACAACATCAAGCCGGACATATCAAATCGATTCTCCCTGAGAACGGAGTGGGTTCTAGTTTAACTGTGTCGAAAGAACAGAATATCAATCAGTCAGAATAAAGAATAGAATATTAATGAAGCCAGAAAACGCGCCTGTTGTCGCAAAAAAATCCCTGTATCTAAAAGTTTTACCTTGTGCTAAAGCCATTTACGATCCAACTTCTTTGAAAACGAGGACGGCGTATAATCAATAAACCCTCACTGAATGAAGGGCAGTCAATTCAGAAAACAGTCCATGCAAATGAAGGCTTAACTTTTATTACGCTTATTCTGTCTGGCTATGGATTTATTCGGAGACAACCTTGTCCACAATTTAACTGGAGACCTCTGTCCCTTGAATACCAAAAAATTCATCCCCGCCTCCCAGTCACAACTCACTGGCAAGGTCGTTAAACAAGAATAGTCCTCTGTCCTCAACGTTGTCTTGATAAACGCCCACAAACTCGGTAGGTTTGAGATTTCCAGAACGCGAGTCTTTACAACAACAAAACAGAGGGAGGACGTTGCGTCACTGATTTAATGCCCTGTTTTCCCACCTCGCACTAAAGACCCCGTTTAACGGTGGAAACCTTAACCAGGGACCATAAGGGCAGGCTTTGACCAGCGGAGGAGGGAAATGTGCAAATGTGGCGAAACAAGAACGCGACAAGTGTCACAGGGGGAGAGGAGCGACCACCACTGTCAACAGTGTGAAGACAATGTCTGAAGAGGACCTGGTTGGACTGAAAACCCGATCTGTACCGTACTGCCCCTTCCCTATTCACGACCAGTTCACGTGTTCACTTCTGGCCGGCTTGTGCTGTCTGGCCGCGTGTGTGTTCTTGGGGGTAAGGTTCCATCCAGGATGTGACTGGGAAAAGAAGCATGTGTTGGTGACCAAAGTTCAGTTTCTGTCTTCCCAGTTTAGCCCCAGTTCAGTGGACACTTCTTGCAGATTCTGACTCACTACGGCGCACTCTTGTTTTAGTGTTTGTTTGTTTGTTTGTTTGTTTGTTTGTTTTCTCCCTCTCTCTTTCCTCGAGGATTTAAAGTCAAAAGGGTGACCAGAGCTAGAGGCTTTCCAATGAAACAGGGTGGCCCTAACTAGAAGATTTTCAGTCAAATAGGGTGGCCAGATTTCAGTCATGTGAAAAAGGGTAGCCATACCCACAGGATTTTCAGTCAAACACTGTGGCCGAACTAACTCTGACCATGCGTGTTCACAAAGTGAGGTCGTCAGTTGTCTGGGAATGTGGGTTTTTTTTCCATACTACAAACAGTTTCATCTGAAAAGGACGATACATTCAGTTTAAAGTGTTTTGTGTGTGTGTGTGTGTGTGTGTGTGTGTGTGTGTGTGTGTATGTGTGTGTGTGTGTGTGTGGTTTTGGCTTTTGGGTTTGGTTTGTTGTTGTTTTTCGTGGTGGTCTAGCTTGGGGGTCACAGATCTGAATCGTTTATGACATCTGAGAAAACATAGCAACACAACACCTTCAAGGCAAGGAACACGATCTCTTGAAAACGGCTTTGTTTTCAGTTTCTTTCAAGGACGTATATTTTTTGACAACAGCTCACTCAAACAAACACACTAGAAAATACCACTACACGCGCGTACACTCCGATACGTATATGTATGTTGTCTCCGAATTACCGGTAAACTACGACATCAGAAACCCCTCGTCTCCGACTTCGCCGCCGCCAGGTGTCAGCACTGTCCGCTAGATGGCGCAGCCAGCCACACCGGAACCTGTGAAAAAGCGGGATGAGGGCAAACTCGATCCAAAGCGAAGACGTCCCATAAAGCTGTGAAATGGAAACCGGAGAAGGATTGTTGTCGTGGCTGTGGTGGCGAGCTCCAGTAGGAAATTACGGCCTGTCACGCACGTCCCGCCTCGCTCTACCCTCGTACCGCTTGACCTGTTGCCGGATGGAGAGAGAGAGAGAGATTCCTTTATTTGACTATGGTAAATGTTGTAGGCACAATGGCCATTTCCAAGCTCACTGTTGCTACACGAAAATGAAATAAAAGAAAACAGAAATTAAGAAGAAAACACAATACATGATGTTCAAACGAAAGAGCAAGAGAGATACAGGCTTTGGCTGCCTGTAGAGTTGATTTTGGGTTGAGCGCCTAACATACTCATGTTTCGTTCTCTGTGTGGTCACACCTTGACCAAGAGTGCGTGACCACGTAGTCCTTCCCTTCCACAGCCGTAATTACAATGTCGTCTTGTGTCGTCTTGTTGCACGTGTCACAACGAAGTATTGTAGACAACTGATGTGTGTATTTACACTTAAACGATTTTCCTTCTTGCTACAAATCCGAACACATGGACCATCCATAAGAGCTCTCGCACGCAAGACGAAACTTTTATTTCATAAATGGTACGTACATAACCAACCTCCTTTTCTATGTGGATGACCAAGGTACCTATCTCCATGAGCTACCCGTATGGGCCTTTCAGAACCATCCTACCATTCTGCATTCTTATTCTTTCCAAACGTCCTTTTCTCTCAAACAGTTTGAAACCTAGCTGAAGTACGTTACTGCCTGACGACATTATGTTGTCAGTGTTCCTTATTACGCACATACGCGAGTCGTATACGCAGAGATTTCAGAATCTGACGCAGAGATTTTGAGGCTGTACTTCACTGATTTTACAAAACGACCCTCTGAATTTTGACAGAGATGGTCAAAGTGACCCTCAGCTTTGAAAGCTGTAAGGAACACTGGTTGTTAGTCTTACGGTAGCGGATGTAATGTTACAAAGTTATGAGTACAACTCATCTTTCAAAGCGGCAGCAACACGTGAGATTGGATTTCTGGATAATTTTGGTCGGATTTAGTTTCCTTAATCCAGGTGTTCGGGGATCTTCCTCCAGTAACGCTACAGGACAATTGCTTAATTGTTGCAAATTGTAACAGAACACGCTTATATGTTTTACGCACCATACGTACACACGGGAAAAACAACCAGTTATATGTGACTGACCGTACCCGTGTTCTGAGACCTAGAACACATCATTAAGGTCTTCTGCCGTCGTTGGGGAAAAAAGGGACATTAGCTCTTATGGATTCGAGAAGCAGTTAAGGCCTTTTACCTTTTGACGGTTGCCTTTATACTTCCTCTGCATTTACTTTTGCACTGGTCACGTTTTGAGCCGTTCTCTGAATGCCTCTCAATCCGTTGTTTCCGTGCCAGTCTCCCCAACCCTCCAAAATATTTATCCTTGTTTATCCGGTGTACCCAGACTACTGATGAAAACCCGCTGCCCATCCCGAGGGTTCTCTTCGTGAGGTGTGGCCTGGTGACCGCACTAAAAGTCCTTTTCACCAACAGGAACTTACAGATTCATAAAATTCTTTACAGTTCGTTATTCAGGGTATTGTAGGATGGTGAAATGGTAGAGAAGGTTGGGTTGGAATGGTATGGCCTCCCACCATCCTTCCAACAACCAACCCTCCCTCTCTCTCTCTCTCTCTCTCTCTCTGCCTCCTCCTCCTCCTCCCTCCCATTAACCCTTTTTGGCGTGTTGTGTTTGTTTTCTTGTCTAGTGATTTTTTTACGACAGCTAACTGAAAGTAGTGTAGCAGGAAATCTTGCTTCACAGGCAGCAACTGCCTAGCAGCTCTGTCCTGTGATAAACATTTCATCATCAGTAGTGGTCTTATGATCGACGCTTTGAAAATGCTGTAAGCATTCCAGTCTTCTCGAATGCCTGACCTGTGACCAGTGGGGAAAAGCCAGCAATTATGTCAAAAATAACTTGAATACTCACAAACAATTTTTTTTTAAAGTAAACAAATGAACGAACAAATGAACAAACAAACAAACAGTGTTCACCAGAAGATGGCAGCAGGGTAAGACTGTCAGTAACCCCAGAAGAATCTCGAACTAAAGGCCAGAACAGAATTCCAACTGCCATCCAGCTTGTCTGCCCTTTTTCCCAGCATACCACCTACGTTCCTATCTTCACAGACGGATACTTTACACCTTCAGTTTGGGCGCGAATGATAGGTGTCTTCTGTGGAAGTGTCCCTGTAATTATCTGATAGCCATCGAGCTAGAGTTTGTCCTTGTTTGCCCAAACATTTAAGACCACCTTAAAATCGCCAAAACCGTTTCAAATTCTTTCACGCATGTGATAAGCGGTCACGTAAATGATAGGTATGGTGACAGTGAAAAATATGAAGTCGCACCGCAGATATGTACACGTGAAGTTTGTCTGTGGGAAGACCAACGGCAGAGTGAAACGAAGAGACATCAGAGTTGGTTGAAATTGTGACTACAGAAATCCGGGAATTGTTTAGCATCTCTTACAAATGCAATCAATATTTACAATTAATAATAATGAATAATACTGTGAATTCAATTATCAACACCTTGGTCCGTTCCTACTGAATAGAAGCGGAGCCGGGGTGGCCGAATGGTAGCGCGTTGGACTTCTAATGCTCGGGTCGTGAGTTCGTATCCCGGCTGGGGCCAAATATTTGTGCTGGCTTTTTCATCGTTGTCCCGTCTTTGATATCACCCGTATGTGGTGGAAAAGAACGTTAAACTCCAAACACCCACCCCTACTGAACAGTAGTGGGATTTCCAATGACGTTATTCCAACGTTACTATCTGGGAATTGACACCAACTTAGGATGGGGAGGTCGAGGGGGGGGGGGGAGCGTGGCGATGATGCGGCTACACACAGCTTTTTGCCACCGTCAGATGCTTGTACAGCTGTATAAAGTATTTCAAACAGGAAATACGGACAGTAAGAATCAGGTTCTGATACAGTAGTTAAAATCCCAACGCCAACGAAAATGTCACCGCGACATGAATGTTGGAGAACGATTTATGGCAAAACCATTTTGATCGACTTGTAATCAGCGGGCCGACTTGGCGTGTTTTGACAGGATGCTTGTGATGGATGAAGACTATGATGATAGCGGCTCAACATATGGTCCAAGGAAATGATGTTATTTTTTAATAGCACGCGAGCCAAAATCCGGACAAGGTTCGGCACGATTGTTGTGTTTGCTCGGGATGAGGGATGTAGAAATGTTTGATTATCTGCATTGCAATTCCTCCAGTCCACCTTTTTTTTCTGCTGTAAGCTATCGTGCCATGTTATCACAGGGCTGTGTGTGTGTGTGTGTGTGTGTGAGAGAGAGAGAGAGAGAGAGAGAGAGCAGCAGCAGCAGCAGCCTTTAGTCTTTGGTCTTCAGCCACTCTTCCTAAGCGCAAAATTAGTACAGCACACACACACACACACACACACACACACACACACACACACACACACACACACACACACACACACACACACACACACACACGCGCGCGCGCGCGCGCGCGCGCACGCACGCACAATCCGTCAAGAGAATACATGCCAAAAGCAGAGTTCTTTTGAATTGTTTATGTGTTTGTGACATTGAGAGAGAGAGAGAGAGACAGACAGACAGACAGACAGAGACACAGAGAGAGAGACGCGCGCGCACACACACACACACACACACACACACACACACACACACACACACACACACACACACACACGCAGGCAGGCAGGCAGGCAGGCAGGCAGATTGACAGACAGGCAGAGACAGACAGACAGAGGTTGTGTACAGATGCGCTTGCAAGCCGTAACTGACAACGGTTAGCGGCGCGAGTCAAAACAAACCAGGTTACTAACGGTTCTGGCTTTCCTTTTTTTTTCCAGATAACTGCAAGAAGTGCAAGAAACGTGTACGCCGCTTGAAATTCAAGAAGTTCTGCAAACGTGATTACGGTAAGTTCCCTCCCCCTTGTTTTTTGTGCACCTGTTTTCTGGCTGTGGTAGAAGATAGATTTGTATAAACCTTCCTTTGATGATTACATACACATGTATGGGGCAGTTTGAACCGGTCACAGTTTAGCGTGTGGGATAAGGGCCCCTTCCCTCACAAGAGTTGGCTGATGGGTTGGCTGCTCTGTTGGTTGGTTCGTCTGTGCCCCTGCCAAACCTCTTATGTGCTGCGGTCAAACTTCCCAAGGTGGTCACCTGGCTGTGGTGGTTACCGGGATAAGGTGGTCACCTGGTTAAGGCGGTCATCTGGCTAAAGCGGTCACCTGGCTAATGCGACCACCTGTATAAGGCGGTCTTCTGGCCAAGTCGGGTACCCTAAAGTATAATCACAAAACTGCAGCAGCATAGCAGGGACTCCTGCGACTTAAAGTTTGAGGAGTTCACTGTTTCTCCAAAATTAGGACAGCACGCATACAGATAAGATCAGACCATTACGGAAACAAAAAAGAAGCTTGGTCGTTTTAGATAAAAGTCCATTCGTTTACAGTGTATAGAATTTTACACAGCTACCTCATTTTAAACACAAAATTTATACAATTTTCCAGTTGTATACGCCAAGAAGACAGGACTCCAGACAGCAGCCATCGCATTTCGTTTACAAAACATTTTAAAATTTCGCGTATGCCGTTCTCCTGTATATCTCGGTATACAATCAGCTCCTCCCCCCCCCCCCCCGGTTCCCCTTCCCCTCCCCCCCCCCCCCAACACACACACACTGGTGAACGCGTCCAACGGCCTTATTCAACACCTGTGCTGATTAAAGAGTTAATCAAACAATTTCTTTGAAGCCGCGGTTTTGCCCCCAGGATAAGCTTGAGGAGCATGCATTTAACTCAATTCTTACCAAGTAAGTCTGGGGTCGTGCACCCGTGGCCTCACTAACAGAAAATTCATAATTAAATCGTGTCTGCATGGATTTAAATTCGGCTTGGTGGGAGTGTTGCATTTTGATTATACTCGTGTTTGGTGCAGTAAGAGCCGTTCAGGAACCGTAAATATTGCCTGTTTTTTTGCATTCAGGGCCCAAACCAAAAAAAGGGTCAAGAACGTGGGATACTCGTGCGCGGTACGAAATGTGTTTTAACGATGCGCCATGAAAAATAAACGATCAAAAGGAGAACATCGTGTGCGTTTGTCGCGACGAGACGCACACAGGTAATGGAATTATCTGGGTAGCATACTCAACGCTGTATTCGCTAGGGCTTCGGGGCATTTTTTTCCCCTTTTTTTTAAAATGTGTCTCTCCCTCTTTTTAACAAGTTGAAGTGTGTTGAAGTTGCACCTTACGCGCACAGGCGGATGCGGAGAGTTGACTCAGTTTGCGTAATAGGTTTCGCTGTTGAAACAGAGACATGAAAAATGATGTCTGAATGGCAAGATCCTCAGTATATATTGGGACGGAAAGCATGTACTAAGCTTTCAAGTTTTTGAAAGAGTGGTACATCAGAGGATCCATCTAGTGACAAGTGTGTAAGGAGAATTGACTGTATGGGGACTTGAAATTGTAGGTAAGTGCCAATAAAAAAGCACTAAATATAAATAATGATTGTACCCGATTGACATCAGACTGTGCTATACACAACTGGGTTATTTTTTAATCGTTACGGTATCTTCTGTGTTTTCACCCGGAAAGAATAAAAGGGTGACGGGGGTGGGGGTGGGGGACTGGGGGGGGGGGGGAGGGGCAGAATTTGTCCCCGTCTCCTATAGCCTACACCCCCTCAACTTTCCATCCACCTTACCCTCTCCAACACTCCCTTCCCCGTCAACCCACTTCGGAAGCCTAATAAGCCCTGGGTCCGCACGTGGTACGTACCCGCGTCTGTATGAAAGGTTTAACTAAGAAAAGCGGAATTGTACACCTGAAACGGACTGGTCTCTCTTGTGATTTGTTGACTTAAGCACGCTTCTAATCCCCGCTCATTTGGGCCGCGGTGACGGTGTGAATGGCGGCGGAGCAGGGTCAGAAGCAGAGTGTTGAATATCACGCTGGTGTCACATTGAATTTGTCACCAGCCTCTACCCCCTACCCCCCATCCCCCTTCCCCACCCCACCCCACCCCCTCCCCTCTCTCACAACACGGGGGAGTGAGTGAGAATCAGGGAGCCAGCTACACATTCCATTCACACTTTATAGGCCCTCTTCCTTCCCGCCCTCCTCTCTCTCTCTCTCTCTCTCTCTTCTAATGCTCGGGTCGTGAGTTCGATCCCGACTGGGGCCAAATATTTGTGCTGCTTTTTCATCGTTGCCCCGTCGTTGATATCACCCTATCTGGTGGAAAAGGACGTTAAACCCCCAAACCCCCACCCTCCCACCCTCTCTCTCTCTCTCTCTCTCTCTCTCTCTCTCTCTCTCTCTCTCTCTCTCTCTCATATTATGTTTAACGACAGGTTTTTTCAAAATTTTGCTAGAGATATTTTACAGCTTTAAGATTCGACAAGAGGCAGCACCAATATTGTAGTAGATGTTATTATTGTTGCTGATGAACACTGCACTGATATACCTAAGGACTTACTACTGACAGAACAGAACTTTACTACAGGTGTATATGGCAGAACCTGTGTAATTGGTTGATCAGTATAGTCCGTAATTGTTTTCGCTGTTTGTAGTTCCATGTGCTGCTCTGCTGGGAACGGCTCCCGAACCCAATTGTTCTTGGGTCAATGGCCTAAACAATAAAGAATTTGAGTCTTGAGTCTCTCTCTCTCTCTCTCTCTCTCTCTTCCCCGTGTAAATAACCGTCGAATCCGATTTTGATGCGATGTGTAACTTGTTCTGATGTCCTGTGTGAAACTGAAGCGTCTTTTAACAAAAGTTTGCCGGTTCCGGGACACACACACACACACACACACACACACACACACACACACACACACACACACACACACACACACACACGATGCAAGCGCGCAATGGGGAAAAAAAACTTACATAAGTACGACAAAGTACGCCCAAGCACCCCCACCCCGCTCCCTCACACACACCAAGAGAGATATCAAATATGTACATGATATGCGCACATGGCCAGCAAGACGGTGGTGCAACGGTTCCTGGTCGAAAAGTTGTGGAAATGTTTCGGATCCGAAAAGCCTGACTTAGCAGTTGTCACCAGTTTTGGCCGTGCACTGGCAATGAAAACAGACAGCGTGAATGTGAGGACAGCACTCACGTCATCGCCGATTAAGAAATAACCGATGGCACAAAAAGTATGTGCGGTTACATTCTGAACAGTCAGGCAATATTAATGCATAAGGTTTTCAGTTTGCAACGAGATCAAAACAACTTAGTGCTACTGGAGATGGTGGGGGTGGGTCAGGAAAGGGTGCGGGGGGGGGGGGGGCAGACCACAGCTAATGAATCGACAGCTGATTAAATTTGTGTTCAGCCAGTGCCCGTGTCATAACACGACGTAGTTCTTTGGTATTATACACCGATAATGAAGCGCAGTGGGTGGAAAAAGATTGATCTTGTTTGATTTGATAATGATAATGATGACATGATAAACGAGGAGAGAGCGAGCAGGGCGAGGGGTTGACCGGGGGGGGGGGGGGAGGGGGGGGGGGGTAACGTGTCAACCGGTCAGGAGTCAACGGCCTCTGTGAAACGCTGCCGTCAGTATGTCTGATTATGGTGACTGTGGTTAGACACAACACCCTTTGCTCCCTGCGTCTAACCCCAGCCTGTTCCAGTCAATAGCTGACTTGGTGAAAGGCGTAGTATGTGAATCATTAAATCAAAACAACTTCCACATTGTATTAAAAACTCAAAAACAAAGCAAAACAAAACAAAGCGATAAAAAAAAACCCATTTAAACACTGAACTGAACTCTTTAGACATCAGAGCTACATTGATTTAAGTTATCTTTTTATATTGTAGCAAAGAAAGTAGTCATTTTCTTTTTGTAAGACAAAGCACTCAGTCTCATTACAGGAAATCACTCAGTTAAGCAGATTGCGAACTGAAGTTTGAAACATCTGTCCATTCAAGCATATTCTCTCACTTCAATTGTCTTATTTTAGCGCATCCTAATTCACTACACAGCTGAAATCGAATTGCATACTTCTTGAGACAGGAACAAGTTTCCAAGAAGAAAAGGCCGAACTGAACTCAAGTTCGGCGCAGCCGGCAGCTGTTAATGAGGAAATACACATATTTTTTGTTTACCGGAAGAGGAAGAGAAAATCAAAATCGTTAAAGATAATAAGAACATCAAAGACACCTCTCCCAATCATCACGAAGTCCTTACAGCGGCCATCGCTCCCTCCAGCACCCCATTTAGCCTCTTAGATTTCCGGGACTCATTTCTTGCGGCGGACTGAGGGTGATTGATACTGCGTGAAGAGGCTGCTGATCTCCAGACAGAGAGCTTTCAGTTTCTGCAGCTCATATTGCCCACTTAGGCGAGCGCTTGATGACGAATGGTGGATAAATTGATCATGCTTCGCTAACGAACGGGAGACCATTGCGGACTAACGATTTATACACACAACAGATGCCTTGTTGTCTCTCGCGCTCTGTCTCCCATGGCTGGTTCCATGAATAATAGATCAAAGAGGGCCTAATTGATTTTCACACCACAGCGCTCGGTCGTACGGGCTCCCTGGTACTTGTGGGGTGATTTCGTTGGTGTGAATACACGTAAACGATTTGAAATCTACCGCTGCCAAATTATGTTGAATCTATTGTTTGTTTGTTTGTTTGTTTGTTTGCGACATCACATGAATTTCAAGTCCTGGTGAATGGAGCGTTGACGTAGATGCATTGGCCTCTCTCTCTCTCTCTCTCTCTTGTACACACAATACTCAATGAGATAAACAAACAATATCAAAACGGGGGCGTTTGGACTACCTCTTGGAAAAGATATTTGACAGTGTACGATTCAAGTTAAAGGACACGAGAGTCCAACAACAACAACAACACCAACAACAAAGACACCTGTACATTCGCCTCTCGTGTAGGTGGGTGGGTTGGTGTTTGGAAGTTTTCCACCACGTAAGGGTGATATCAAAGACGTCGCAACGTGAAAAAGGCCAGTACAAATACCAAGTATTTGGCCTCAGCCGAGATTCGAACTCACGACCCGAGCATTGAGAGTCCAACGCTCTACCATTCGGCTATCCCGGCTCCCCGCCTCTCGTATGGACTACCTCTTTGAACAAGATTCTTGAAAGTATACGATTCAAGTAAAAGGACACGATAGTTCAAGAACAACAACAACAACAGACACCTGAATTTTCGCCTCTCGTATTAAGCATCTTTTAGAATCAAATATCGGTGTCACTGGGTCGTGCACGACGGACTTACTACGTACGTGGCGTGCAGCACCTAAGTTCTGCGCTGAGTGACATGGCCGTGATGATGAAACATCATCTGTGTGCCCTGCTACGTGTCATTACTGAAAATATTTTTTCCCCTGCCTGTCAGCAGTAAGTGTCATACAATGATTGTAGCTGGTGCTACAGACCTCTCGCCCTTGTTGACAAAATCTATGAGTCAAAACTCCGTCTTCTCGTTATGGGATTTCTCATTTTCGACAGCATGGGTGGGTGGGTCTTTGGGAGTTTAACGCCCTTTTCTACCACGTATGTGTGATTTCAAAGACGGGGCAACGAGAAAAAGGCCAGCACAAATATTTGGCTCTAGCCGGGATTCGAACTCACGACGCGAGCATTGAAAGTCCAACGCTCTATCATTCGGCTATGCCGGCTCTCCGTTTGTGTCAGAAGCTTCTTGACCATTAATTTTACTCTTAGTTGTTCAACACACTGTCAGTGCGCCTGCTGTGGAGCGAGCCGGGTTACAGTAGTATAGCTGAGCCGTTCGAGCGGAAATTTCATGTTGCCTTTTTCTTCATGGTCCCTTACTTGGGCTACACAGTACAGATACGAATTTCAAAGAAGGGGGGTGGGTGGTGGGTGTTTGGGAGTTTAGCGTCTTTTTCCACCACGTATGGATTATATCAAAGACGGGGCAACGACAAAAAGGAAAGTACATTTGGCCCCAGCCTGGATTCGAACTCACGACCCGAGCATTGAGAGTACAAACGCTCTACCATTCGGCTGTCCCGGCTTCCCCGGATTTAAATGAAAATGCTATATATTCCTGTTTACATAACGCAGCGATTGACACCCTAGAAATGCTTCGTGAATGTCACAAGACAGCGCAACTGTTCCAAAACAGAGGTCTCCGTAGACAGGACCAAGCCATGGTAGCAATTTCGCCTTTAATTCAAATCTCACGACTGCAAATACTTAACTAAACCACTGACGCCTCTTTCTCTCTGTCTGTTGCAGCCATCCAGGCCCAGGTCCTGTCGCGCGAGACGGTGGACGACTGGATCAAATTCACTATCAACGTTATCAGCTCCCACCCCCGGGGCACGGCGGACCGAGGCAGACGGGGAGAGACGTATCTGTGGGTACCTCGCGAAGACCTCAAGTGCAAGTGTCCCAAGATCCGTCTGGGGCGACGCTATCTGGTGGTGGCGCGTCATCGCAAGGGAAATACCCGCACTGGGTACGTTGTGGACCGGAAATCGAAGGTGGTGCGCTGGAAGGACAAGTGGAACCGACGCTTGAGACGCTACGTCAAGAGGGAGCGACGCGGGCTGTGCAGAGGCTGAACTTGCGGAGCCCCGGATGTCGAGGACGCATGCGCAAAGAAACCATTGCAAAATAGCTGATTTCCGGAGTCTATGTAGCGAAACAGAATACCGTTTAGCTTCGATAACTTGGAATTTTTTCCTGATTAAATTTCTTTGAAATGGTTGAGAAATAGGACTTGCGACTGGAAATGGTCTGTGAAAAGATTTTTTTTGTGTGTCTTCGAGGAAACAAAAACGGGAAGATGGGAGGGGAGTATTAAATTTACCGGAATGACGAAGCTAGTGAATATCATACACTTTTTGGAAATGCTAGTGTTGCTTTCGTTGAGTTAAAAAGACTCAGCCTTTCCATTGGCTGCATTTCGTTTTCGACCGATACTTGTAGTACATTAGATACAAATTTTCCTGGGGCGTACTGAGAAGTTCCGGAAGACCTTTTAACAAGGACTACAAACTGATGGACGTATCACCCTGTCCGTTCTTTGGGCCGACAGGTTCCAGAAACCGTCAGTCTGACAGTAATGGAAGGCACGCGATCTGAAATACTGACGTTGGAGTAGACAATCTGAATGTGATGATGTGGACGATATGACAAATATGTTTCTTAAAAGGATGTTTCAATTTTTTAATTATTATTATTATTATTCGATGCATTGCAGTTCTGTTGTCCACGAATACCTCAGCATAGTTTGCTTGTTGCTCGTGTTTTGTGTTCGTGCTTTGTTGTTGGTGGTGTTGTTGTTGTCAAGTATATGTATTATCTATTGATTTTGATTTTACACGATGGTTCAGAACGGCGCGTCAGATGACGAAGGACACAGATAATATAAAACTGTGATAACACAGTCACTGGCCCCAACGAAAAAACAAACAACGGCTTTCGGGCTCTTCCGTGAACCTCCCTCTTCTAGAGAGAAGGGCTCGGATGTGCTACATGACCTGTATGGACGTTTCCTCACAAGTGCACGATACGTCGGTTGTTTGCCTGGGATTGAACGTCGTTGATGTTGATGGCAGGAGCAGGTTGTGAAGAGCTATCAGTTAAAAAAGAAAAGAAAAAAAGAAAACGCCGCATCTTTCACATATCACCTGCTTCATGTACATGACCATTCGTGTGACTTTCACGTGAAGTTTCTGTGGGTTCATTCACGCACAGTGAAATTTGTACAAACATCTCGGCGAACACTTCACGGATGTATTCACACGGAATGTAAAACATGTACAGACAACTTGGCGAAGGTCTAGAACTGCGTCAAATATAAGACGCTTGTCCTGTCTGAAAAGTAAGAAATTGCAGACAGTTGTGACTGACATGCATGCATGCTACGCTACAGCGAACACTGCGTTAACTATGGGACATGTCGACGTACCCAGTTGGAGCATACTTAAGTGTGGAAAGTACCGTACCTTGTGAGATTTGGGGGTCTCTACTGGACGAATGGTACAGGTGGCATCAGGAAATCCTCAGTGCTCCTGTCCATTTGATCCTGATCCAGGCCAGGAGATACTGGTAAACATCTGTAGCGCGTGCTCCTCGGAGACTTTTAATACCAAGGAAGATGAACCATCGTAACTAGCATCAACCTGGATATAAGTTGTAAAAAGGAAAAATCATATGGATACGTATGAACACAATCAAGTGATTTCCCCTGAAAATGCTGTCACACAGACCACTTTCGTGGTGTCTTCAGGAAAAATTAACTCGCAGGGAAAGTAGCACTGTTTTCCAGAATGGACAGATATAATTATGGTGTATCGGTTTTAGGTTGAAACTGAAACCAGTTTCAGATTTGACAACTTGACGCAGTCTGAAAGTGCCAGCTGACTGAAACACAGCAAATGGGGTTCTAGCCTCCCACTGGAATGACAAAACTTGGAACTGCAACTGAAGTTCGTCGTGTTTGAGTTTCTGATCGTGTGTAGCGTCATTTTTACAACGGTGACCATATTTCCAAAAGAAAAACAGCAGAGAAAATCATTACCGTGTTTGGTACTGTCAGTTTTAGTTTCTGTTTCTGAAGGCTTTCCTGGAGGACTGGAAGCTTGAAGCTTTCCGGAGACTCTCAGACAGACAGTTCCACTGAGTAGGGGCGGCGCGTCTGAAAGATCTGGCACCAGGACACATCCTGTGTTGAATGTGTTCTTTTGCGAACACCTGCTAGTGGTTGAATACCACTTAACTGCATCTAGATCCTCGCGGCAAAATGTTGAACCCCCATATTTGTCGGGAAGTGGGATTTTTTTGTGTGTGTTTTTCTTAACAACTACTCGTCTTAGACGTACGGGTTTGATGTATGAGAGGCACAGGACAACGTCATGTGTGACAACGTTGGTGTAGGACTTAAGCAAATGAAGACCTACAGACCCACGTGATTGTTGTTCGTTGTAGATCGTTCATTACTATGAACGTGTGGATGTTTTATCGTGAATTGTAATCTGTTGTGAACTTGTGACAAAGCTGTACGGAGACACTTGGTCGGTTTTTGCTAATTATATTTCAGTTTTGACTCTTGTCCATGGCCAGTTTCATGTACACTAACAATTTATAGCGACTTTTGTGAGTACTACAGCAGTTGGAGCAGCAAAGCGCACATAACACACACACACACACACACACACACACACACACACACACACACACACACACACACACACACACACACACACCGAAAACGTATGTAAAAATCGAAAGTAGCATATGAGCCAGCTGTATTTGTTCAGCTCGTCCACCAATTTTATTTGTACATTTGTATGTTTGCATAAGCATTCAGATTCCTCTAGGCTTGTTTTGGGGTATCTATATCACGTTTGTTTGTTAAATATTCATACGTTTACCTCTCTGGTTTTCCATGGTTTCTTTTATTTTGCTAAAAGCGAACATATGGCATCTTAGATATATATATTGTATGGTTTAAGTCTACGTAAAAAAAACAAAACCAGTCTTTGGATCTCCCCCCTGTATTTGTATGTTTGCCTGCAGTTTACTTCACCATCTTGAGCTGTTAAACTTGAAAAGGGATTTTTAAATGGATACATATATCAAAACCAGGAAGGTTGTAGTTCAAGGCGATTGTCAGACACGATAAATGGCAATCAAGAATGCAAAATCCCAACTTCTGATTACGAGTAGGTTCAAGTCAAATTCTCATGTTGCGAAAGGGAAAAAAGTCTCAAATTCTCATGTTCCGATGGAAACAAGTTAAAAGTGTTACATACCTCGGAAAACGTAGGCCTTTCACAATATTCACGATCCATGACGTTGAAAACAGTGACAAAAAGTTCTGAATTTGTATACCACACATCTCGTCTGTTTTCTTACGATGTTCAGTCACGTTTGTATAGTATTCTGTACTCTGAAGGACAACATATCTGTCAGTGCAGTTTCCTAGGAATAGAACTGTACATAGTAATCGATATCGTCACCCATCAATAGGGTTAACATGCTGAGGTCACATTTACTGGATGTATATTATCACGTACGTGTTTCATCCTGTAAGCCCCAACTTCTCATGCTCGGTCAACTATCATAATGGCGTCTTTTTCTCGCCAGTCCCGCGTATCTAGATCATATAGATGCCCGTACTTGTTCACCAGTTGTTGTACATTGAATCTGTTTAATTAATGAGAAGTGATACGTGTAAGTAGTCCCAGTTCATAAATGGTGTATGTACTTTCGTTCAGTGTATGAATGGTATACTTGTAACTGTACTCCCCCCCCTTTCTGTCCACCGCATACGTATCATTGTCTTCAGCTATATACAACCTGTGTATGGACTTTACTGATCAGTTCTGATCACAGTAGGTAAGCCCTGTACTGAAGAAGGAACGTGTCCAAAGTCGCGCACAGCGCTGCGTAGCATCAGCATGTGTCCTCGCGTTCTCAGCATGGTGATGGACACGGTTCTTGTTTGATGTTCTGGACAATCACATTAGGTTACGTGACGTTCTTTGTAGGTTATTTTTCATTATTATTATTATTATTATTATTTACATTTTAAGCTTTGTAGGGATTTTTTTTAACGTTCTAAGTTTTGTTGGGGAGCCGGGATAGCCGAGTGTTGGACTTTAAATGCTCGGGTCGTGAGTTCGAATCCCGGCTGGGGCCAAATATTTGTGCTGGCCTTTTTCTCGTTGCCCCGACTTTGATATCACTCTTACGGGGTGGAGAAGGACGTTAAACTCCCAAACACCCCACCACTTACCCACCCTAAGTTTTGTTGTTGTTGTTGTTTTTTCGTTAGGTTCTAAGTTTTGTAGGGATTTGTTGTGTTTTATTTTCTTCTGTATAGTCTTCGCAGATATTTTCTAAACAAAAATCATTTCCTGTCATCGTTTGAATCGTTTGACTCTGTTCATTTGTCACAGTGTATCAGTGTAACAATCTGTTCCAAGAAATTGCATTCATCAACTGAGCCAAACTTTGAGGAAGGTTTGATTTTAAAAAAAAAACTTCAGACTATGGTCACAGTAGTTTGCCCAATAATTGGAGGCATTCTTTGAGAAATTCGGACTTCTTAAAAAGTGAAGAAACTTTCACGTACCTTATATTATACTTTATCCGATAGTATGAAGGTTTGGCAAATTGAAAACAAAAACATGAGAGTGTTCACACAAAAAAAAGGAAGAAAGTAAATCATTCAAATTAGATAAAAATGAAAAGAAAGTATCCTAACTTCCTTCAAATAATGTATTTTAAAACAATTGACAGTTTCACTTTCTGTAGTTGCCCCCTGGAAATATCATTTTAAAGAAATCAAGTGTTTGGAGCTCTGTACAAATCTCGCTCTGTATATTTTTACGTGCGACCTCTCACCTTGAAGTTTTACTTTGTATGAAAGGTGAATAAAAGATTAAAATGTGCTCGTGGTTAAATTGCGGGGTGTGTGTGTGTGTGTGTGTGTGTGTGTGTGTGTGTGTGTGTGTGTGTGTGTGTGTGTCCGTCTTTGATATTACCCGTATGTGGTGGAAAAGGACGTTAAAACCCCAAACCCCCACCCACCCACCCTCTCTTTCTCTCTCTCTCTCTCTCTCTCTGGGAGCCGCGATAGCCGAGCGATAGAGCGTTAACCTTTCAATGCTCAGGTCGTAAGTTTTAATCCTGGCTGGGGCAAAATATTTGTGTCGGTTTGGGGGGTTTTTAACCATCGTTGCCCCGTCTTTGATATCACCCTCTGTGTGTGCGTGTGTGTGTGTGTGTGCGTGCGTGCGTGCGTGCGTGTGTGTGTGTGTGTGTGCGTGCGTGCGTGCGTGCGTGCGTGCGTGCGTGTGTGTGTGTGTGTGTGTGTGTGTGGCGCAAGCAACGGGAAAAAGTGGAAAAGACAAAAGATAGAGAAGCTGCAGACTCTCCCCCACAAAGGCACTACAGCTGTCATCGGTTATCGTTCATCATATTGATCTAGGCACATTTGGAAAGTACAGGCAAACAGTTTTCGTGCTGCTGGCACGTGAAGAACAATTGTTTCAGCAGAGTTTCTTCCGTGTTGCACGTGCGGTTACGACCATCAGCCATGCACCTCATACCCATCGGTTGGGTGCACACTTTCCTTCTTCAGGAGTTTAAACATTCTTTTATAACTTTGTCTGTCAAGGAAATACCAGTACAGAAAAACAGTTTGAGCATTAACAAGACGTACTTATGACATGCTCAATAAAAATTCAATTAAAGCAACCTTTGCAACGGTGGTTCACGAATTATGAGAGAGAGAGAGAGAGGTGGGGGGAGGGGGGAGGGTAGGTCTCAGTTTTAGTGAGCATTTTCATATCAACGGCGGTCAGCTGCTACAGTCGATCATAGTATGTATTAATGTATTTATTTATGTGGCTACGAAAAGCGTGCCGAAAGTGTGATAAACTCTAGAACTGTGTGAAAAATATGTACGCTAACTGACAATGGAAGGTCAGTGTTGCCATGAAGAAGTAGATCTGTATGTTTAACTAGTTCCCGGGAAACGTGAGATTACTTTGATTATCTCCGGTTTATCTGTACATCTTTAGCGTGTTTTAACAGATTTCATAATTCAATACATGGCCAAAGACAGGGAAAAGGACACCGGGAGATGAAGGACGCTTTTCCGTCAATTTTCAAACTGTGAAGCAAATAAAAGCGACATAAAAGGGAAAGAAACCACTTAACTTTCACAAAGGACGGTACGGGTCAACGTTCCGGCTTTCGCCCTCCTCAGGACACAAACAAATGGGACATAACTTCAAACAAACAAAAGGTAACTCTGCAGACATACTGACATACACGGCGCGGTGAAAAAAAATGAAATGAAATGAAATGAAACGGTGGGGGAGAAAAGGACAAAAAAAAACAACAGTAAAAACATCACAACACCCATCCTTTGGTGGGGGAGCCGCGGTGGCCGAATGGTAGAGCGTTGGACTTCCAATGCTCGGGTCGTGAGTTCGAATCCCGGCTGGGGCCAAATATTTGTGCTGGCTTTTTCATTGTTGCCGCTTTGTTCCTGCAGACCCCTCACCACCTCTGCACTGAAGAAATTACATGTGCAGCGGACTAAGCGAACAGGTGCAGGGGGGAAGATGAGGGAAGAAGGCAAGCGAGTGGAAGCGACCGTGAAGAAGTCTGCATCAGGTAACTCTCTGTCGGATGGGAACCATGTGCAACTGCTGCACGGGGGGAGAAAATGTGAAACATTTGTGCAAAACACTTGATGGGAAATGCTTTGTGTGTTTACGCTGGCAAGGCAACGCTATCGGATTGTGTGTGTGGTTTTATGCGCAGATGTGCTTTGGTGGAAAACTGGCACACTGACGGACGGACTCGGTAAATAGAGAAAAATATGTGAAAAACAAACAAACAAAGAAGCGTATATAAACACATTCCAGGTGAAACCTGTACTAGCGGGGTTAGCTTGTGTTCAGTACCAAGGGTTGCCGCCAGGATAGCCGGTGGTAAAGAGTTTGACTGTGAACTTGAATAATACTGGGATCAGAAGTTCCGATGAAAAAAGACAAAAATGAAGTTCTCGTTGCCCCGTCTCTAAAATGTGTACAGTGCCCCGGTCTTTAAAAAAAAAATCACTGGCACCCTGGCGGTAGAATACGACCTTAACCCGAAAATAGAATACACCCAACCCGCCCCCTCTTTGAAATCATTCACTTCTTTGTTAGTGTCGGAAAAGAACGTTAGCACATTTGGTACCGCGCACGAGTATTCCACGTTTTTGACTTTTTTTTCGGTTTTGACCCTTTATGCAAAAACCAGGCAAGATTAACGGTCCCTTGACCGCTCTTATTGCAGCAAACACGAGTATAATCAAAGTGCAACACTTCCAGCTGAGCCAAATTTAAAGCCATGCAGAGATAAATTAATTATGGTGTGTGTGTGTGTGTGTGTGTGTGTGTGTGCCTGTGTGCCTGATGCCACTGGTACACAACCCCAAACTCACTTGGAAGGGATTGAGTTAAACCCGTAAACAACCAACCCAAACAACCACAAGTGCAGCTAATTGAGTCTCCTTCTGGTTCGTCTTCAAGTTGTTCATTGTCTTCACAAATACTGGAAGGGAAAATCGAAACAAGTTTCTAGCCGTGTCCCGTCTTTGTCCCAGAAACAGTCCATGCGGTCGTCGTCCCGTCGTCGCTTTGATTCAAGCACTTTCCCTGTCCCTGTGTTTGCGGCAGAAGGGATGATTGTGCTGGGGCAGTGGAGAGCTCTCAGCCGGGTGTCGGAGTAGGCAGCTTGATGATGGAGTTAGCACCTTCGGCTTGGCCAATCTCGTGCTGGTTGTCGCGCTCTCCTCCAGAGCGAGACAGCCTCTCAGGACTAGCCTGAGGGCTTCAAACCTGTCAGACTAACACTCGTCTTCCATAATTCTCTCTCGGGGGCACTCTGTGGGCATGCTCGTAACGTGGCTGATTTTCGACAGCTGTAAAACGTGGTACTGGCCGGGGTAGAGTTGAAACGACCCGACTGAGAGGGTCGAATTTCCATATCTGATGCGTTTAGTGTCGGTTTTGAAGCGATCTGTGTGATAAATTATGACCACTTTTAGGCTGATATGACTATCGATGTGCTAGACGCGCGTCCGAGTAACAGCAAACAACCCTGGACTACGTATCAAGAAGGTCAAAGGTCAAACTGAAGTCCGCTTCGAGATGTACGCGGATCAGTCCACACACTGAAAATCGGACGTTTTTGTGTGGGTTTGGTTGTCGTTCTTTTTTAGCGGTTAATACACGTTGTTTCAAGGCATGCCGAAGAGCCAATAAAAACAAACAAACAACAACAACAACACACACACACCGCACACACACACACGCGCGCGCGCACACACACACACGGCTGAAACTGAGAAGTCGGCCTCACCGAAGATCCAGTGTTTTAACCGCTTTCTGATCTAGTTGTGATCTAACCAGAGCCAAGTTCTCCGAGTACAGTACTCCTCGCTTAAGGTGACCCCCCACGGGACCAAACATTTTTTTGATCTTATCCGAGGGGCACGCTAAACAGTCCTCTGATAAGATCAACTACCAGTAAAAAACTTGATCTTATCCGAGGAGCTCAATATTTGGCGATTATGTCATTTTTTCACATTTTAGACCGAAAGACTTTCCGCCAAAATATGTAATTCTACACACACACACACACACACACACAAACACACACACACACAAACGAACGCAAATGCATATACCCCCCCCCACCCCCCCCCCCCCCCCCCCCCTTTTTATTTTTTTTCCGAACCCTGTGGATCGCCCCTGTTGAGGGATGGTTGCACTGATGTTTCGTGAACAGCAAAAGTACTTCAACTTGCCTTCCGACTAAGCCTAGAAATTAACCAGGTCTCTCGCTCTCCCCCCCTCCCCTCCCTCCCTCTCTAACAACATAAGTATCACCACCACCACCATCATATCGCCACATTGCTCCCTGCATTCCAGCTCTTATCTCTTTCACAAAGATTGTATCAATTTCTAGATCTAAAAGGACCCTGAACGAAATAAGAAATCTTTTGTAAGTATACTCATCTGCGGTAAACTATCTTTATCGTCAGTTCATCAAAAACAAGCCCCCCCCCCCCCCCTTTCAGTTTCCATTTTCATTCTTTGGGTATCATCTCGTGGAATAAAAATGAAATAAAAATTCGTCTGTTTCGTCTTCGCCTCGCAGTGCAAATCCGGGTGTTGTTTCCAAGGGAAGCCACTCTCATCACATGGATTTCATCTTAAGCGGTAGTCTTCTCCATTTGGGAACCAAAACGGGGGTGACGTAATCCGAGGTTTTCCCTTATCCGAGGTGACGCTAAGCGAGGAATTCTAAATGGTACAAAGAAGGCTTTTGGCCGGGACCAACAACCTGATTGATCTTATCAGAGGTGTGACCTTAAACGGTAGTGACGTTAAGCGAGGAGTACTGTATTTTGACGTTTGCAGTATAAGTACAACTGTCTTGTAGTTGTTCCGAGAACAATAGTTTGTTTTGGGGATTTTTTTTTTTTCGTTCCTGTCACAAGCTTTACACACACACACACACACACACACACACACACACACACGTTCGCTCAGTAGGAACTCAAACCTCACACTTCATGTACACTGACCAGCAAATCCAGCATTGTTATAAATATACTATCCGAATTGGCCAATCTTACCCCGGACCCTCTCGCTGTCACTAGTAGTACAGATTTGTTGCCACTGCAAGGTCTGAGTGGAGTGCACCGAATGCGCATCAACATCAAATCAGTATCAGCTGCCTACAAGGAAATGCACTATTTCAAAATTAACCGATCTTCAGAAAGCAACAGCTAGACATGTATATATAACACGATATAATTATGCAAACCGACGTTGAGGGGGCCCAATTTGCGACCTCAGTGGAATATTCATTACTTGAAACTGATAACGACTCGTGCAAATTGCAAAAAAAAAAACCAAACAAGAAAACAGCGATAGTGTGGAATAATGCCGCTGCTCCGTGGAATTTACAACGATCCAACAGCATTAGTCGGCTCCATCAATAAACTAGCAAGAAGAAATATTTTCATATTCGATCTTCCTCACACGAAACAATAGAACCTCTCCACGCCGGTTCGCCCAGACATCTTTGATCGTGGGTTCCCGTTGGATGAATCCATCCACAATAATTATTTCTTTGAAGATTCTTCAGCGGGAAACGAGACGCGGTCGGACCGCAACGTAGGGTTTACTCGACAATGAACACACAAGAAAAATCGAAAGCTTTTCTTAGCCTGTTCGAGAGACGGCGATGTCCTCTTGCAGCATCTGTTCTGCGGGATTGTTTTTGCATGGTGCTCAAGTGTTAGAATTGCTTGTGGCTGGAATTTGATTCGCAACAAACCACTTTATTATTTTTTTTTCTTTCTGTCGATAGTACACCATAGTTGTCAGTAGTTAGCGGTAGCTTTGGTGGGATATTTATGGTAACTGGTAATTATACAAGTTTCTCAATCGAAACTTTTCACGCGCCGAACACAAATGGCATTCGCACCTTGTGTAAACCAGATCGGATTCAGTGTTTCGATAGGCAGAATATTGAGATGATTCACCGAGAGATAAAGATGACGTTTTTTTCATTCCTGAGATTTTGAAGTGTTTTCAAAATCGTTTAATCATCCTTTTACAAATTAGGTTTTTTTTTTTTTTTTTATTTTGGGGGGGGGGGGGGAACGAGGGGTTGTTGTTTTTAAAATACAAATCATTAGTTTTGGTGTTTGTTTGTTTTTTTGTTTTGTTTTTTACCGATCATTAGTTTTGGGGTTTTTTTGGTGTTTTTTTTTTTTACCGAAGAGCTTCGTCTAGAATACGGCAGAGTTGATAATGTTTCACGCAGTACAATTGTAAGGGTGACCTTCAGCTGATAAACTGAACAGCAGGCCGAGAAGAAACTCTGCTAGAGTGGGAACATTACGGCGCAGCTTAATTCCGTCAGTGAGAAAGCAAATGGATCAGTGATGGTGTGCTTCTCACCATCCGAATCCCCACGGTGCCAACCGTTCGTGGCAGAAGTCGTCATAGGAGTGGGTCTTCTTCACACACACACACACACACACACACACACACACACACACACACACACACACACACAGAGTTGTCGTGAAACCTTTTTTATTTTACATCCTTTTGAAAGATTGCACCGTAGAGGAATAAATATACATAATGATCTGGCATACTGTGTACTTGCGCATAATCTATGTACACGAAAGTGTACATGTTGGGAAATGACAATCTAGTACCCCCCCCCCCCCCTCCACCTCTCCACCCCCCCCCCCCCCTCCCCCACCAAAGGGTTCACGATGCGTGAAGAAGTTTGTTCGCTGTGATGCTACATCGTGAACACCAGAAATTGTGGCACGGTAGGTACTGGAACCATGTGGAAATTCATCTGTAAATACAAAAGGCCTTTAAACTGCACAGAAGCAAGTCACTTCTTTACAATGTCCGCCACACAAATTACAGGCTAACCATTTTGCATCTTACAAAAAAAAGCCCCCCAAACCCCCCAAAATACTAGTTACGACTCTCTCTCTCTCTCACACACACACACACATTTTGCATCTTACCAAGAAAAAAAAGGCCCCCCAAAAAACCCAAAACACTAGTTACGACTCTTTCTCTCTCTCTCTCTCACAATTTTGCATCTTACCAAAAAAAAAAAAAGCCCCCAAAAACCCCCAAACACTAGTTACGACTCTCTCTCTCTCTCACTCACACACACACACACACACTTTGCATCTTACAAAAAAAAAATCCCCCCAAAACCCTAAAACACTAGTTACGACACTCTCTCTCTCTCTCTCACACACACACACACACACACACACACACACACACACACACACACACACACACACACACACACTACCGTCAAACGGGACAAAGGCCTTCACGCTTCAAATCCTTGTTGGCGCCTAGGCTGTATTGTCGAATCACGGTAGCAGTGTCTTTTATAATTATGGTCCGGGGCGGGATAAGGCGGACATACCATGCCACCTTCACATGAGCAAAATCCATATTTGAACGAACTGAGTGAAAACCCGGAGTTTACCAAGGACCGTGCAACATATACCAAAAACGTGTACAAAAGGTGTATGCTTTGTATCGGAGGCCATTTTACATAAAATAGTTCATTATTTACATACAGTTATTTATAAATTTATTGTACTGTATTCAGACGGGGCACTGACAGAAGGACATGGACTCAAGGTTTCCCTTTGTACGGCACGACTGCAATGACCACGATAGCGATGAAGAGTAAGATGATGACGACGTAGTAACCTGCAACAAAAGATCAGAATTAAAATACGACAAACATTGAAATGTTAGAAGGACCTATCACAGGCATGAGACCCCCCCCCCCCCCCCCCTTCCCGCCCTCAATGATCGAGTTACTGGGGTTAAGCTCAAAGATAGCCAAAACAGATACCCGCGGAGACTACACGTAATAACATGGCGCACTAGGGATAATCAAAACCTTAGTATCAAACAAATCAACTGACCTCACTGCATGGAAATTTCTTTTAATATTACGAAGTTCTCAACCGCAAACCTGAACACAACGCGACAGCAAAAATGGTAGACAACAACAACAAACCCCACCCAAACAACCAACAAATTAACTAACCAAACAAACAACACACACACACACACACACACACACACACACACACACACACACACACACACACACACACACATAATCCAGCACTCACAACAAGCATTGGATTTCCTGTCGACGATGGCAATGTGGCGAGTTTCCCTCTGTATCCTGATCCCAGTGTTGTCCACGTGGTCGGTGATGTCGTCAATGATATCTGCACAAACGGAACGCCCTGAAATAACTACACGACAAACCACAATCTACAATGACACCTGTACTCGCAGTCAAGTCCTGCCGTCCTCCCCCCCCCCCCCCCCCCCCCCCCAAGACATAAACGCTCATGTCTTGTGCCCGATGTAAATAAAAGTCACAAAACAGCAAAACAAAGACCGGTATGTTGGATTGTGCTGTTGTTGTTGTTTGTTTATTTTATCCTGGGCTGTCTCCGCACCGCCGATGAGGCCGATAAAATTACCGTCGTTGTCTTTGTCAACCCTTGTATGTTGTATGAAATTGTCATTCTCTTATGAGATTTTTTGCACCGACACCAAAGATACAACATAAAAAAAAAAAACCGCCGGCCTACAAGTGGGTTCTGTCAGACTGAATCCTACTGCCTTCTTCTTACTAACGCCTTAGCCTGTGTTCTCAAGAAACCTTCATTCACAGCCGCGCCACCCTCTCGCAGAATAACGAGGCCTCAGTGTCTGTAATGTCCAAATACGCACTTCTTACGTACGTAGTGATGCTCGTGAGCTTGTAGCCAACATGTATCTACTTTCACTGCAAACACCTTAAACTCAAGAGGCGTGGGTTCCGGGGTCGAGTTCCACTCTGCCGCTTCAAACTGTGCGTTCTGTTTCTACAGAGCTAGTCCAAAGCTAATGGGCTTCCTCTCTGAGAATCAAACGGGTACGTACAACTACTCAAGGGCTGTTTTGAAACTCGTTAAACTGCTTGATGAATCTTCACCGATCTGTACGTCTGCTACGAGTACCGAGGCACTCATCTCAACCGAACCCCACCCCATACCCTCTTTCTTAGTTGTTTGTATGTTTGCTTGCACACACACTTGTTAAAAAATCACCCCCCTCGCCCCCCCCCCCCCCCCCCCCCCACACACACACCTGTGAAAACTTTCGTGGTACTGCATAACACACACACACACACACACACACACACACACACACACACACTTGTTACAAACTCACCCCCCCCCCCCCCACACACACACACACCTGTGAAAACTTTTGTAGTACTGCATAACACACACACACACACACACACACACACACACACACACACACACACCTGTAAAAAAAACAAAAAAACAATTGCGTGGTTGCTGTCTAATCAGCGGTAATGAGGCGGCGGGAAGCGCCGTAAACTGAAGCAGCTGATCCAACACCTCGCCTGGCACACCAAATTACTCAACTTCAGCTCTGCTCCACATCACAAGGTATGGTGTGTGGGGGCAGGGGAAGGAGAGGAGGCGAGACACAGACGTTTGATTCCCGGCTTACTGCACAGTGGCGGCATTCTTCACGGCGCGTGATCAAAAACCTACCTGGCGCTCTCCACACTCGCTAACCTGAGGAAGAACGCACATCTCCTCATTCCTCCTTTCTTTTTGCAATTAAAAAAGAAAAGAAAAAAAAAACCCAAAAAACAAGGTAGCTCCACTCGGTGACCTGACAGACGTCATCTTCCACCCCCGCACTGCATGCGAACAAAGTAAACTCACAGCACCCTTAATTCCCTCTTTCTTGTCTCAGAAATCCCCCACCCCCACAATCTTGCATCAGAAAAAGTGAAAAATTAAACTCACAGCTCCCTAATTCCCTCTTCCTTGTCTCAGAAATCCCCCACCCCCACAATCTGCAAGGAAGGACGAAATTAAACTAACAGCGCCCAAATCATCCCCCCCCCCCCATTTCAAAAAAAAAAAGAAAAAAAAGGGAATCCCCCATCCCCACACTCTGCGAAGACCAAAGTACGTTCACACCCCCGTAATCCTTGTTTGAGCACATGCAGGAGTCTGGTCCTGATGAACACTGCGGCTTCTCCGCCGAGTATATACGCACAGGTTGCACACAGATAACCCTGAAAGGCACTCAGCTGTGACCAAGTTTGCATCCGTGTCTTGATGAAAGCAACGGTCCTGAAACTTCTTCTTCTTCACAGGAGCGGGTTGCTGAAGTGGGGATGGGGTGTGTGTGTGTATGTGTGTGTGGGGGGGGGGGGGGAGGGTGGTCTGATTACTATTTTTTGTGTCCTGCATCTTCTTCTATTTGGGGTTAATGGAAAGCAGCCGATCACTTCACCTTCAGAGCACAATTTTCTGACTGCGGGGGTGAGGAAACGCGTGTGTGTTCGTGTGGGGGAGGGAGTGAGTACTGAGGGGGGCGGGTGGTAACGGCCGACCTAGCAATAGTGCTCACCTCACGGCGATAGGGGAGCCAGGATAACCAAGCAGTTAAGAGCACTGGATCCTACCCGATTCCCGAATGAGAGAGGAAAAAAAAAAAAAAAAAAAACCCAACAACAACAAGAGACCCGTTCTGGCGCTTCTGTCCCTCGTTGCCTCGTCTTTGTCTGAGCAAATTTCATCATTCAGATACCACAGATCCTTGACTCATTTTATTAGGAACACTCCGTCGTTTACTGTGTCGAGGTGCCAAGACAAAGGTTTCATACGGAACCAAATGCGAAAGTCCTCTCTGCAGCATACACGCTGCATTATCTAACCAACCATTTAGACACTGCAACTCCCTGGGCCTTCAAACACTGGACTGTGTTTCAAGACCTTACTTTCGCAAAAACTCACCGTTTTGAATGTCCACTTCGTTGCCGATGTCGATGGCCATCTGCTTCTGACGTCCTATCACCCTGGACAACGCATCCAGGCCCTGGTCTTGCTCTGTGGGCAACAGAAATTCCCATCCCGACATTAGCACACGAGGTGTTCAGGTACTGTGAAAGGAAACATCTACCTAATAATAACGTTATTACTTTCTCCTTGGCTTGTACCCGGTAAACACAATAATTCGCTTCGAAAGCGTAATAACATCCGGCGGTCTGCTTTGCGTGATTTGTCTGTATTGTTCGAATGAAAACAGGTTATCTAACCTCAGCAAGAGGAAACAAACAAAGCCTTTACAATGGTGCTTGTGCGAATACCTATTACCTGTAGTGTTAAAAGGAATACGTGTTAAGTTTTTTCCATCGCCTTTTCGTAAACTGAACGAACAGCATTCCTCGCACAGAACAAAAATACAGTACAAAACAACAACAAAACAAACAACAAAACCGCAAACACATCAACAACAGAAACGAATAACAACTTGTACAAACATAAAACAGGGTGAATGTACGAATGGTCAAAAGCGAAATGGCTGACTACATGCCTGGCAGATCACCGATGAAGACTTCTAACGGCGGACAGCTTGATAGTAAATATTGACATTTGCGTATCAGGCCCTCACAATAATATTCCCTGGCCAGACTGCCTCTCTCAGGTACCTGTAGCATCAAAGAGTTCCCTGCCAAACTAAATGCTCGTCCCCCCTTTACGGACCGCGCCAGACGAAGCTTGTGGGATTTGATGAGCGGTCAGCGCCTATCAAGCGCGCTACAGAGACACCACAGCAAACAAGCCATGTATTTACTGTGGCAGGACAATGCTAATTAAATTTTGGATCTCCACTGAAACTGTTGGACAGCAAGGGTTACATTGGCAGCCCTTTCAGAAAGTTACGGTTGCGGGTAGCAGCCATGGTGTACCTTGAAGCTGACTGGCCGCACAGTTACCATATCATCGAAGCGCTGATACGTCCGATTATTTTCAGCTCCAGCAGCGAGGCTCGTGTTTCTGGACGCTTTAATCTCGTTGGGAAAGACGAGAATATCTGTTATTTTGCTACCTACTCAATTTGACCTCTCACATGAACAGAAGGATGAAGGGTAGATAATTATCGTGTGACAAATTGAAATCACTTATCAGTACTAGAACATGCACTCCTCAGTCTAAAATGGTGCATTAGAGAGGTTACAATTTCGTGAAATGCGCTACTGAGAAAACTGACGTGCACGTGTTCAGCTGCTTCTTATGCCTGTCCAGCCAACCATAACTGCCCCCACGCCGGGGATAAATAACGCATTCTTCAACGTGAATCATACGCACATGCCTATGCAAAATATAACCTGGACAGCAAATGCCAATAAGCTGGAAGTCACCACCACATCCAGATTTTCAAAGACCCGCACGCAAGATTCGGAAGCCGTGGTCATTTTCTCTTTGTGGAGACATCGTGTACCGCAGTATTAAAAAAGCAGAAAAGGAGCAGCAATATACCTCTACTCGAAAAGGGCCCTCGCCATTCTGTGTGTACCGACCTGCCCTCCCCCCCAAGTCTGAAAACTCTACGGGTGACCCCTTGCTAGCCCTAACCTCCCATCAAGCCATCCGCCGACCGCATGAGAAAAGCCAAGAGGGCAGACGGGCCCTTGCTCCTCGATACCCTGGCCTTCGTCGAAATCTCATTAAGGGACCCATGCCAACTCAATTCCCGCGCTTATAACTGCTGCTCAGATTGCTTATTGTCTCCGAGTGCCTTTTACGGCCTGGAGGTGCTGGATGCGATATTGCTCGGCTGGTCGGGGAATCAAAGAGAAATGGGTTTCCTATTGGCTGTTGGGGAGTCGCTAGAGAGAAAGGGGGCATGCAGAACTGATGCTACTTCCATTGCTGCGAAGGGCCTTTTATGAAGAGGAGACGAGTGTATGGACAATAGGAAATGCAGCAGCACAGCAAATGCCTCTCAACAGTAAGGGAGAGTGGCAAGGACAAAGCGAAAGTTTTAGTAATTTTATTTCACATGAGCTGAGCGACCACAGCAGTGCACTGACACTTGTAAAATCCGAATTTACAGTGGGAACAACCGACTCAAATCCTGAACTTATGCTGCCGCCAAGATGAAAGATTTTATATGTCTGATGTGTCACAGTGTTTGCATCATATCCCGACATCGCAATCAGTCAAGTCCACAATTGCATGTCAGTCCGTTACTCTGTTGAGATAGAACATGGAACGAGACACAGACACGCTAAACTTTCACACACACACACACACACACACAGACACACAGACACACTTCAACATCACCAAACAAACAAATCCCTGAGAAGCAAAAACAAAAAGACTCCCAAAAAACAAAACAAAACATAAAACACAACAGACAACAACAACAAAAAAGACAACAAAACAACAGAACTAGAGAGGCAGAAGCCTCCATGGCTCCCTTGTGACATGGGTCAAGTTCATTCAAAAGAGTATGTTTGTAAAAATCATCAAGCCAAGTAAGGTGTCTCTGGTGTTTCTTAGTTCCTGGCAATATTACAGTTTTACCTAAAACTGTTTGTATGGCCCTGACCTTGGGTCAAGGTCATTCAAATGAGATCTCATCAATGTCTATCATTATGCCAAGTTTGAAGCCTCTAGTACTTGTAGTTTCTCCAAAACCGGTATATTGAAATTCACAACAGACAGGTTTAATGACCTTGACCTTGAGTCAAGGTCATTCAAAGTGGTACGTATGCATAGGTATTATCAATGTCTATTAGCATACCACAGGTTTGGTGCCTCTGCTCTTTGTCGATTCTGAGAAAATGCCAATGTTAAGGTTTCACAAAAATAGCTAGTACGGCCTTGACCTTTACACAAGGCCATTGAATACATGTATATCTGTAAAGTTCTTATCAATGTCTATCATCATGCAAAGTTTAAAATCTCTGGTGTTTGTAGATTCCAAGAAAATGCCAATGTAAAATTTTCAAACAGACAGCTTTGGTGACCTTGACTCAAGGTCAAGGTCATTCAAAATGATATATTTTGAGAGGAATTATGGTTGTCTATCAGCATGCCAAGTTTGGTGCTTCTGCTGTTTGTAGATTCTGAGAAAATGCCAATGTTAAGGTTTACTGCAGAAATGTGAAAAATAGCCTGTACGGCCTTGACCTTGACAAAAGGCCATTGAATACATGTATGTCTGTAAAGTTCTTACCAATGTCTATCACCATGCAAAGTTTACAATCTCTGGTGTTTGTAGATTCCAAGAAAATGCCAATGTAAAATTTTCAAACAGACAGCTTTGGTGACCTTGACTCAAGGTCAAGGTCATTCAAAATGATATATTTTGAGAGGAATTATGGTTGTTTATCAGCATGCCAAGTTTGGTGCTTCTGCTGTTTGTAGATTCTGAGAAAATGCTAATGTTAAGGTTTACTGCAGAAATGTGAAAAATAGCCTGTACGGCCTTGACCTTGACAAAAGGCCATTGAATACATGTATGTCTGTAAAGTTCTTACCAATGTCTATCACCATGCAAAGTTTACAATCTCTGGCTTTTGTAGATTCCAAGAAAATGCCAATGTAAAATTTTCAAACAGACCGCTTTAGTGACCTTGACCTTGAGTCAAGGTCATTCAAAATGATACATTTTGAAAGGTCTTATGGTTGTCTATTAGTGTGCCAAGTTTGGTGCCTCTGCTCTTTGTAGACTCTGAGAAAATGCCAATGTTAAGGTTTACTGCAGAAATGTGGAAAATAGCTTGTACGGCCTTGACCTTGACAAAAGGCCATTGAATACATGTATGTCTGTAAAGTTCTTACCAATGCCTATCGTCATGCAAAGTTTACAATCTCTGGCTTTTGTAGATTCCAAGAAAACGTGAATGTAAAATTTTCAAACAGACCGCTTTAGTGACCTTGACTCAAGGTCAAGGTCATTCAAAATGATATATTTTGAAAGGTCTTATGGCTGTCTATCAGCATGCCAAGTTTGGTGCCTCTGCTGTTTGTAGATTCTGAGAAAATGCCAATGTTAAGGTTTACTGCGGAAATGCGGAAAATAGCTTGTACGGCCTTGACCTTGAAACAAGGCCATTGAGTACATGTATATATGTAAAGTTCTTATCAATGTCTATCAGCATGCAAAGTTTAAAATCTCTGGTGTTTGTAGATTCCAAGAAAATGCCAATGTAAAATTTTCAAACAGACCGCTTTGGTGACCTTGACCTTGAGTAGAGGTCATTCAAAGTGATATATTTTGAAAGGTCTTAGGACTCTCTATCAGCAAGCCAAGTTTGGTGCCTCTGCTATTTGTAGATTCTGAGAAAATGCCAATGTTAAGGTTTCTATATATTTACTGCGGACACACACACACACACACACACACACACACACACACACACACACACACAGACGACGGAGGGTTAGTACATAGACTCCCTTTGTTACACAAGGGAGCCAAAAACAACAATTGAAAACTGGTACATGTACCTATCACAATCTCTTGTTGCTGAGCCCTCAGGTCTGAGGAGGACACACCCTGAAACTCCTCCGGTTCTGCGAATGGGTCACTGCTGCCGCCGAACGGGTCTCCAGTGGGGCCACCAAGCAAGGATTGTCTGACACACACACAGCACACACATCTCTTTTTATAAAGTAAATAAATTTGAATTCCTAACAGCCACAAAACATGGGCGAATTTCCCGAAAAATCAAAATTGGTAGACGTTTTTGTACAGAGCCCTCATTCTTAAAAATGATAGATAAAACTTGCCCAGGCAAGAAACAGGACAATTATAAAATACTTTCACTTAACTAAAGTTGCGATTCATGCATGCTGCACAACCGATGCTGCATGAAGCCTTGGTGGATGCGTGGACCACTAAACTACCTACTATACATTCCACAAGAGTTCCCAATTAACCTCAACCAACATCTCCAGTTCTGCTTCCAAAACAATAGTCACATCAACATAATTAGGTCCAGATAACGTCTCTAAACCTGGGAGAAATAACACACATTCACTTTAATTAAATCGTTCAGTATCTATGGAGAGAGTTTTCTGTTTGCCAATGTCTGTCTGCTGAGATTACCCTTATCAAACCAATTAAGTAGTTACATCTTGTTTTGGGTTCTGCAGCATTGCAAATGCAGCACACTGTCTTGCTGTGGGTGAATGTGTACACTGAGTAGGTACACAGCTGTGCCAAGTGTCCACCGGAAAAGCCAGGGGAAGGGATAAGGTGGGGTGAAGGAAAATGTATGATGAAAAGGGAGTTCTTGAACAGGACATGAATATCATTTTGTGTAGGGTTTATAGAGGTTCAGGTGATAGGTGCACTTGTATACCATACAGGATTAGTTTGCAGTGTAGGGTAGATGAGGGAACGGTGAAACTGGTCTTTTGCCAGAAGCTACAATTTGTACAAATACCTTCGCGGCTATCTCCAAGGAAAGCGAAAGCTGTCTTGAAGGGAACAGTCTGTCGGCACGAAGACTGGACGCAGCTTTCGTCAGACTAGGACAACAATTTGCTGTCCATCGACAACCCAAACCGCCTGGCAACGTCCTGGTGGGCGTAAGCCAACTGACTTGACAACTTCATGTCAGAGGGAACCCGTTACTACAGACAGGTGTTTGGCACACACACACACACACACACACACACACACACACACACACACACACACACACACACACACACACACACACGCGCACACCAAAATCCTGTCTGTAGTAACGGACGGTTCAACCTCTGACATGAGTCGGGGGACTTCCCAGCGGAGTGGAGTAAACCATCGACAGATGGGGGTACCCAGACTGGGAGCTGCCGGGTTTCATGACAGTGTATGATTACCCAATGCAATTCTTCTTTATCAGCTTTGGCCTTTTTGCTTTACAAAAATAAGGATTTCCTGTAAGGAAAATTTTAAGGACAGCAGACTGTCCTGCACACTTCATTAGCCAACAGTGACAAGGGCTGTCCGTCGCAAATCCCACCGTCAAGCATAGGAGGGCCGGTGGAGAATTTGCCACCCTTTCAGACCCCTTCAGCCCCCTTTTCTGGGCACAATCGTCGAAATGTCACACGTGCTTTTCATGCTACTAAACGCCCGCCCGGCTCCCCCGTCTGTGGGCGCCGGGTGTCAAGCGGACGAAGGATGGCAGGCCGAGAACATTCCATCAGCAGGCTCCAGTTGGTTTTGCTAATCTGGCTGTTTGCGCGAGGAATCAACCTTCTCGCGCTCGCTGTTGATTCGCATCTTGAGGGAAATTACACGATATTGATACAGTGCACTTGAGCCTCTCATCAAACAGTCCCAGGTGAAATACGCGGCCTGGGGAGCTCATTTCCATCAGAAAAGGGCCCCAGCGCCGTCTACGGTACATCCAATAAGGACCTCTTTAGAGAACCCGCTCACTTACGGAGCTTGGCAACTGAATCGTCGGAAAGCGTACCATCTAAAACCACATCCGCAGAAACTGACAAGGTTGTCCCGGGCAGAAGCGGCAAATCTAGCAATAACTTCTCAATGCCTGCTGGTCCGCACGAAAATGAATGTTTCTATCAAGTCAACATTCCCCTCGGTACGTTTGCCTGCTAGAAATTAAAGATACAGGGAGAAATGTGTTTGTAAGCAAACCGCAAAAGGCTGACCTGAATGGCAGGCAGCAACACTTCAGCCCCCTTCAAACGAATGGGGGAGAAAGCCCCGGATCATGGCAATCCGCAATCAACATACGTTCCCGGGTCCTCTTGAAGACACGAGAGGCGTTCTAGTGTGTGGAAAGGCTACCACTCTGAATAGCCTGGCCACCGACAACCCCACTGGAATAGTTACCCTGTTTAAACAATCTTAGTTAATAAGGGGAACAGTCACAATGCCGGATTTGTCAGCCCGAGTCTACTGCGAACAAAATTACAATTTCAATCTCTTGTCAGCAGTGCGGGAGGTAAAAATCTCTCCTTTCTGCGTCTGTGCTGTTTGGCCAGCACCAAAGAATTTATCCTCAAGTAGGAGACCGTTTTCATGGGATTGACACGGCGTGAGTTGCCAGCCTCAAAACCAGCAAAGCTGAGCACACAACTGAGACAAAGAGATTTGAAGTGAACTCCATGAGCGCCAGTTATTTGCATGAACTTGTTGGAACAGGTTAGTGTACAGTTTCAACGAGATCTGTGGTGAGTCATGTACAGGGGGGAAAAACTGAAAGCGTATTCATAGAGACCTGAATACCCGAAAGGAAATAATTCAGTCAAGAGTTTGCTTTCCTTTGCACAAGGGGGAAGTGAACCCCCAGTGCCTGTTTTAAAGAATCTACAGCCTACACAACAACCATGTTTAGACACTTTATGTCTCTCCAGTCAAACTTGTCCTAGATGAACATCCTACCAAAGCATTTTCACACTGTGGTACATGTGTGACTATGAGTGAACAGATACCAACTAATGACTAGTATTTGCTCATGACCCAAATAATTATGATTTCACAACAAGAAGAAGAAATGAGGTGTCATTTCTTTGGTTTGGGCCAAAAACATTAACGATGAAATAGTTTTGATGCTGTTTTGTTCTGAGCAATTGCATTGCCACAACACATTACAAATCTAACAGAAACCAGAAATTAACTGAAATGCAGGCAACATGACACATATAGCCTCCAGTCAGTCATATGTGTGTGTGTGGGGGGGGGGGGGGGGGGCAGGTGAGGGAGGGGTGTGTGTGCGTACGTGTGTCCGGATGGGAATGGGTCGATAAGAAGGGGATGAAAGTGAATAATCATGCCGTCATCCGCAGTTTTGCACACAACGCAAGGGAAACAACACCAGGCAAAGGCAAAACTATCACTTAAACGTGGAAGCGGTTGTGTCCCCTGGCAGAGCCACATGCCAAGATTCTGGGCACGTTCATAGTTTCAATTACCACTCCTCGTCAAACTTATTGTTAAATAGCAAACATGGCCAGCTGGGCAATATTTGTGTTCAGACTGACTCCAATGCCAATGATAAGCATTTCAGATTGTGTATCTGTGCAGGTGGAGTTCTACACCAACAGCCCCATTACTTCACTTTGTGAGGGATTTTGTTGTTGCTGCTGTTGTTGCTGTGCTTGGGTTTTCATTCTTCCTTACCTGTTTGTGGCATGCACATATCTATCAAAATATAAAATAAAATACCGAATACAAGAAAAGGCACTTGTGCATCAAACTCAACATAGTCTCCTATTATAAAGTTTACCAAAATGAACAGAAAGTACACTTGCGTATACTTGTATTACAAACTCATAATAGTACCAGATATCAAAAGGTGTTTGTTTGGGGTTTTTTGTTGTTGTTTTGTTTGTTTGCCTTTTTTTTTTTTTTGGGGGGGGGGGGGGGGGGGGGTTGGTTGGTTGGTTGTTTTTTGGGTGGGGGGTGGGGTGGGGTGGGGTGGGGTGGGGGTGCCTTTTACAGGACCACTCTTAGATCTCTTTGCACTCTGCAGTCACCGTGAACTGCTAAAAATCACTGCTTTGTCACTCAAAACAAACACAGAGGAAAAACTTCGAGGCAACCAAAAGATGTGCATGAGACACCAAAACAGTTATTAATCTGCTGTTCTATTCAAGGCATCTCTAAGCTAAGCAGGCAGACTTTAATGCAAACAGTGCACATCTTATCAAACTACCGTAAAAACCCGAACTTTTCGACTGCTTTTTACACGGAAAAATCTTGAATTTAAAGGTCTGGTCGAAAACCAAGGAGCAAAAAAAAAAAAAAAAAAAGTTTCAGTTTCATGTCCAGCCATCTTCACTGAACACCATGTGTGCCGGTAGGGTTAGTAAACAACTCTGCTTGAAATAGAATCTTGCATCAGAGGGCTTTAAAATGCACAAAATCCGTTGTAAACCTTACCTAATATTTTAACCACCATATCCTCCTTGTCTTTTTAATTGCACATGAGAATTTTCCACCTTCTAAACTCCAAAATGGACCACCACAATAGCCAAAACTTGCTAGATGGCCGAATACGGAAGTGTGAAGGGAAACTACTCTGTAACTTCCAGCCTCAAAATGGCGGCATCAACAAAGTGATTAAAAGCCAGACGAGTAAATCGGCAAAGTTTTATCAACACGTTTCACTTCTTGTGGACATCTGACATTACCTTCGGGTTGCCTCAGTTTTCCTGGTCTGGGTGAAAACTCAGGGACTGATATTTGGTGCCTGGTCGAAAAATAAGGAGATTTTTTTTTTTTTTAAACCTAACTTTCCCAGATTTTGCACTGTGGTCGAAAAGTAAGGACAGTCGAAAAGTTAAGGTTATTACAGTACTACCCCATGAAAGAGGGGGGGGGGGGGGGGGGGGAACAGACCAAGCTGTCCCCTCTGTTTGGATAATAAAGCAAAAAAAAAAAGAAAAAAGAAACAGACATAATTTTATTCTATATTGGCATAATAACAGAAATGCGTTTCATGCATAAGCAGAATGGAGATCATACCTGCTTTCTCCACCCTCATTCTTGAATGCCTGGTCAATCTGTTTTTCCTTGGTGATGAGGCCGTCCAACATCCGCTGTCGTCGCTCCAACTCACGCTGAGTACTAATGCAGTCAAGGAATAACAGTCAAACAAGTGCAAGGGAGTTGGGGTGGGGGTAGGGGTGAGGGAGGGGGAGGGATGTATGTGTCTGAGTCTGTATGTTCTGTACATCTGTCTGTTTCTTCAGATGGAGGGTTGGCAGTGTGAGAGACAGTTTGAGGGGAGGGAGGCCACAGATTGCAATGGACTGTGCAAATCGACTTAATCCTTTTGACAAGTTACTGATGCTGATAAACTTTTTTTAAAAATCAAAGGATACATGTGATACGATGAAGACGCCCTCATCAGATTCTGCTTCAGCCGATTTAGGTCTGTGGTAAACTGACGCAGCGATGTGCGGACGTTTGCCGAGAGCTGAAATATAATAAATAAGATCAACACAATATCACAACTTCAAGTAAAATTAACACAAGAAGCACTTATAATAATAATAATAATAATAATAAATGGCTCTTGTATAGTGAAGTCTCCCCAGTGAACTTCCTACTTTGTCAGATAAACTTCTGTACAACCAAACTTTGTAGCTACACTGAGGAGTAGCAACTGTTTAAAAAAAACTAAACAAAAAAACAACTGTTTTGCACAGCTAACTCAGAAATGACAGGAGGATGGGAGGACGAGAACAGTTTACATTCATGACTACCATCAAGTAACCATCACATGACAATTCAGTTACCATACCTACTTTTGAACTTACCCCCATGGAATAGGATAAATTTGTCAGAGTCTGTCTATTACATAAGGAAACAGAAATTCAAACCTTCGTATAGTTTGAGCTGGTCCTGCTGTGATTGTTGCGTTCATTAATACGCTCCATGATCTCCTGCCCGAGGCGGGAGCAGGCCTCATATTCGTTTAACCTGAAAATGAACACAAGCCAGCTCCATTCACATGACCACAACAAATCTGTGGGTCCTACTAATTACAGTCGAACCTGCCATGGCAGTCACCTGTATAAGCCATGCCACTGTCTAACTCGGTCACCCCAGAGGATCCCCGAGCGTTTTCCCTCTTTGTATGCACTGTATAACCAGGTCACTGTCTAACGCGGTCGTGCCACCTATTTTGGCAGTCCCAAACAACTTTTCACACTGTACAAGACAGTCACTTTGTTGTGTAGTGACCGCCTTCGGGCCCCTGCTGTGTTCTCAACTGATAAGACAGACTGTCTAACTGCTTGACAATCCAGGATTAGCTACGCCGTGGTTCACTGACACGCGCCTCCCCCTCCGAGTGAATAGCCGGGGGATTGGTGGGGGCGAGGGGGTGGCCGTTAGCGGCGTCCTTTTGATTGCTTTGCAATAAGTACGAGGTCGGTAGGAAGCAGTCAGCTTTGTGTTTGTAAACCGATCAAATTCCAAGGTGTACGAATACATAAAGGTGTTGTCACGCTGTTTGTCATTTCCACTGCTTCCGACTGAGACGATGACGTGTTAACGTGCGTGAATCCGCTCTCAGCAAAAAGCTTGTTGTTGCTTTGTTGCATCGTCAGTCGATCACCTGCTGATCTGTTTGTTTGAAATCAAACGGTGTGCAATAAAAAAAATAAAAAGGACCCCAAACACGTATTTTCAAGTGTATAGAGAGCTTTAGGCGAGCCCTGTTGTCAGCTCGCAACACGTGCACCGCTAGAGTATTCATTGGGTGACATGCTAGCTGTTGACATGCCTTCCTGGACAACCCGGCCACCTGTCTAAGGCGGCCAGTTTGGTCCAGTCCCTTGGGTGACCGCCTTACACAGGTTTGACTGTACCGAAAACAACCGAAAACGAACGAAAACAACTCTTAATACGGGTAGAACGCAGTTAAAACATAGAAATAACAACACATAACCATGATTAAAGGTGAAAAAAGAGGCCTTAAACTAGTTAAAAGGAAAAAAAGAACTTATTCACTCCAAGAGAACAGGACGAAATGAACGTGTCTCCCAAGGGAAGCGATTCCGTCTGGTCCGGACTGGTTATTTTCTGCAATGTCACCTTTTTTCTTTTTAGCTTTTTTAAGGCCTCTTTTTCACCTTAAATCATGTTTGTGTGTTGTTATTATGTTTGTGTGTTGTTATTTCTATGTTTTAACCGCGTTCTACCCGTATTAAGAGTTGTTTTCGGTTGTTTTCGGTAATTAGTAGGACCGCAAATCTGTCACTGTGTAGCAATAATTTTGGCAGTGTGACCAAGTTTGTTCTAAAATCGTTTATCATAATGATTCTGCACATGCCCCAAAACTCATCCCTGAACATTTTTGCGGTGACGTGGTTGATCACTTACTGATGGGGACTTTCTTACTGCAAGTCTGTGTTTGCATTTAAATGTTCTCTTGCTGAACACAATCCTGTTCTACTGACTACTGGACTGAACCTCCAACAATCCCTCCCTCACTCCTACTTTATGGTGATAATCAAGTCTATGCAGTATGAAGAAACGAGGAATGTGAAGGAAAGAGGAAAGCTCTGAAAATGGTTTAGAAGACAGACTAATAGGTTTCGTTTTCGGACCCACTAGTCACATGATTCTAATCTCATTCTCAGTCAGTGAACTTGGTAGCTGCCTATTGTACGCGCTAAAATTCAAACAACAAATTCGTTGTACATGATGCGTTTGGTAATAATTGAAGAATTGTTTCCCAAGCGCTTGCTCTCTTTACAAATTTGACTCTTTCTATTACGCAAGACATAAATAAATCCCAGTAAAAAATCTTTGATCTTACCAAGAGTCGCTCGCCATGTTATTTGCGGAAGTGGACGACTGCTCTTTGCGCATGCGCATCGGGTGCATCATTCGATTTTCCGCCGTATAGGTACGGCATCTCTTTCAAGCTTTATGATTCGACATTCTGTGCCGAACTGCTGCGGATGAAGCTATAGTTTACTCCTCTCCGCAGCAATGCGTCACCTCATTTGGTTGCTCAGGAAGTCATGAGTACTGCGGTGATGTTTGCTGCGTGCGGTGCTTTATGGCTGAACTTTTGGAAGATGTGATGGAATGTAGATGACAAACAATGTTTTCATGGAAGTTTTCTGCGAGATATGCGCGTATCCATAAGGAGGGCGGTGAAAGTTGCCGCATTCTTTGTAGCCTTCCTCCTCCTGAATGCATTGATTGGTGAGAAGTTGTCGTTGTTTGGTGAAAGTGCACCCGAAAAAGTTTTGGGACATCCCCGGCATGACAATGGCGATCCGAAGCAAGTTGTAGCCAGCGTGGCGCAGCCCTCCGCGGCAGGCAGTGATGGCCTGGAGAGGCTGCGTCGAAACACCCATGCAAATGAACACAAAGGGTTAGAAGTTTCAGAGTCGGGTAGGAAAGGTCCCGGCAAACCAAAAGAAAATTTGTCATCAAAGTTGGCTCCTGGCCAGCCACTTTCCCACGCTGGGCTCACAGACATCTCTGACATTTTCATCAGTGTCAAGACATCGGGGAAATTCCACGCTTCGCGCCTCAAGCTAGTGACAGAAACATGGTTCATTCTGGCGAGAGAGCAGGTAAGCTTTGGGCTCATTCAGTATTTTGGTTTAGTCGTGAATCTGCAGATTTGTTTGTTTTCCAAGATCAACTTAGTTCATTCAAGTTCAGCACAAGGGAGGAAGATTGTTTATCCTTGTGAGGGCCATCAGGTGGCAACTGGCAAGAAGGGGGTGGTATCAGGTGGCAAAAGGGGGTAAGGAGAGTCTGGCCCGTTTGGTAACTAAACAAGAGGGGGGGGGGGGGGTTGGGGGGTCATTAAGTAGAATGGCATAGTGAACCTGTAACTGTTGAAACTTGAATGCAATAAAAATGTTGGCCCATTTATAATGCAGAAGTGCCAAGTCAACACTTCAATGCTTCATTTGGTGAAGGAAAGAGCGTGTTACATCTTATTTACTTTTGATTTTCGCAGACAACCTTCTTCACTGACACAGATGATGCAGAGATGAATGAAGCAACAGGTTGGTTTGCATGGGACCTTTCTGAGTATTGTTCAATGTGATAATGTCTCTATTTTAAGTTTAAAAAAAAAAGCTGCAAATGCAAGATGCTTTCTGACTAAGGTCACATTTTTCATGGGTTTTCCTCCTCTTTTTTTTTCTTTTTTTTTTAAATCAGGAATTTGAGCAACTGTCCGGCTTAAATTTACAGCTACAGTACTGAGTAGTATTCATTTTGCAGAACTTTACGATGCGGAGGTTTGCTTTTTGTCATGCCATATAGTTGATACTTTACATTAATTTCCAGCTTTGAAGCTGCACACAAGCTGGCCAAAGGTAACTAAAGATCTGCTTGTGAAGTTAGCATTATTATACATGTACATTTATTGCACTGTTTTCAGGTGGACATTTGATCAACACCAACTGCTCATCAAGTCATACCAGGTGTGATGTCTCTAAGTTGTGTAATGTGTTCATCAGGATACTGGGGGGGGGGGGGGGGAGCTATGCCTATAGTAATAATAATAATAATAATAATAATAATAATAAATTGTTCTTGTATGGCGCAGAAAGTCTGCCCAAGAGCCGGAGCACTCAATGCGCGCTACACACACACACACACACACACACACACACACACAGACCGACGGACACACACACACACACACACACACACACACACACACACACACACACGGCGGACGTGGGATACAGGGGAGGATGCAGTAAAAAATTTAGTTGAAAGCTTGCCGAAACAGATAGGTTTTAAGGTGTGCCTTGAACTGTGACAGAGTAGGGAGATTCCTAAGTGAGACGGGCAGAGAGTTCCAGATTTGGGGAGCAGAGTAACTGATGGTACATGTACCACTTTCAGAGGTTGGACAAGCTTTTCCATACTTGAAGCATACATTATTACATACTTTGTTTTTAATAAGCAACACTTCCACTTGTTTTTTGTACAATTGTAGCTTAGTATGCCAGGTTAGTGGTTAAACTTAAAGTAAAATTACAAGTGATACACATTGCATCTAATATCTCACCAAACCACAAAAACTCACTAAGTCTGAAAAAAAAAGAGATTGTTCTGGTCTTCTTGTACATGTCCACTTTTTCAGCCAGGCTGCCTTACACACAAGCACTGCGGTATTTTCTTTCACCTTTATCCTGCTTATGTTACAGACAATCACTGTGCTGCAAGATGTCTGTTGAATTTGATGCCTATTTGGAATCCAGAAAGAGGTGAAGTTTGTTTGTGTTTGATTTTGTTACTTTGCATTGTTGATTATCTTAGTGGTTGGATTAAACTTAATGCAGGGTTGCACATTTAAGTCGGTCCCAGGACATTGACCTATAAAAATTTCAAATGTCCTATTTTTCCCACCTCAAGCGGACATTTGTCCTATTAAATTTAAAATTTTTATTGCCACTAAGTGGCCAGGACACTGTGTCCTATCACTTTGCTGTTTCCAGGACACTTTGTCCTATAGAAGCTGTGGAAAATGTGCAACCCTGTTAATGTGTGTAGTGAGTCAGGCCATTTCAAAACTAAAATTCGTGTTGTTCAAGTTTTGCTACTAGTACATGTGTGTATCTAGATGAATTGCAGAAATTTTGTAGGCAACCTGTTTAAATTAATTTTATATTTGTGGCTTGGGTGGGAAAAAAGGCCCACATAATTTCTGTCTGTAAGTTAGTGTAAGATGTGCACATGTACTTGTATACTAAACTGACATAACCCCTTCTTATAAATTGTTAGCAGAAATGTATTTTGTGTCTTATTCATGAATGATCAGGAAATATCACTGTTCATGTCAGATGAGAGTTTGCAATGTGTTCTGTTTCCAGTGAGTGTGTGTGTGTTTTTTTTTTGTATGAGTTTTTTGTGCATGTGGTTTCTGATGTACATGAGATAATTATGGCGACTGTTGTTCCTATAATGCAGATGGATGTGCCATTTTGATGATGACATCTATGTCAATATCCCTGTGCTGGTCAAGTTGTTGCAAAACTACCAGCACACAGAAGACTGGTATTTGGGCAAACCGAGCATGCGTCATCCCATTGAGATGGAAGATCCAAGTAATCGTGGTGTGAGTGAAAACTGCTTCATTAGACTCTTTTGTTTTTTTTTCTTCTTCTTCTTCTTTTTTAAGGGTCTTTGTATTTAGCCCACGAGACTGATTAATTCCTTTCTCAGGAGTTACCTGGAAAAGTACATAGCAAATTTGGGAGAGCTCACTACTCAGGTGAACATTAGCTTATTGCAGGTCATTGGTAACTCATGTCTTTATCAGACTCTTGTTAGTCATACAAGTGGCGAGTATTTTACTCACCATGGTGGGAAGTAAAGTAAAATCTAAAACCTGCTCGTCAGGTGCAGGTGCAGTGAATGAAGTTGATTTTTCAGTGTCATCGCTCAGTAAAGCCAATGAAGCGAAGAATGTCCCCCTGACTACTTTTGAGTATGAGTTCATTGAATCATTGTTCGAATCTAGTCAAGAATAGCACCAAATCAAAAAGAAACAAGTTGTAAATTTCGAATGCATCGGAGAAAGATCCACCTCCTGATTGAAAAAAGGGCAAAGTTAACAGCAGCTGAGCAGCGCTTCTTTCTGTTCGATGTGGAAAAAAGATTAAGTATGATGAAAAGGCAAACGAGATGAGCTGAAACCCTTCCCTGGTTGGCAAATTGGCATCATTAAAGAATCTGGGATATTTTTTTGTTGACTTGCAACTTTTTTAACTTTGAAGTTTAGCTAGTCACTTTTCTAGTTTGGCTGATAAACATTTTTGAGTCACTAGCCAAAGGCTACTATGAAAAACATCAGACTTTCAGGGCTGTCATAATATATATATATATATCATATATATATGTATAATAATGTTGTTCACTTTCATACTTGCAAACTGTTACAGTCTCACAGGTGAAGTAAGTAATTGTTGCATACTCCAAACACAAGATTTATTTGAGATATTTTGCATTATTTTGTGTCCAGATGAAAATTGTTTTTGGGTTCGCCACTGGCAGCGCATTTTGCATCAGTCGAGGACTTGCGCTCAAGATGATGCCACATGCTGGGTAAGTTGAAATTGATTGCTGTTGAAGTGGAAATATGGTCTGTGGGGTGTGTGTGTTTGACGTTCGTAAACTCTGCCTCTTCCCTTGAAAGATGTGATACTGCAGATGCAGTTGCTTTGGGTGTCTATAGATTAAGTAAGCAAGCTCTTCATCAGCAGAACATGCACTTTCTCATAACTGTGTCCACACGTGTACATGCCTTTTCTTATTTACAGTCTGGTGGTCTGTCCTGGGTTTAACTTGTAAGTTTTGTTTGTCGTGCTTAATTTATACATGTTCTTTGAAGTTGCTGGTTGTGTTGTTTTTCTTTTGTTTGCTTGTTTTCTGTTTATGTCTTGGTGTGTTCTCCTTTGTTGTTGTTAGGGTTTTTTGTTTGTTTCTTGATGTTGGGGGGGGGGGGTGTTGCAGTTTTGAAATCAAGCTTGAGTTGATTGTTTTCTTATTTTCTGTTTCTAAGTTTGAAGGCAGAGTTCACTGCTTTTCTTATGTTCTTTTTGTTCTGCTTTTTTGTTTGTCTTATGTTTTTTTTTTGTAAATGGCATTCTTTCAGTGGAGGACGCTTAATGGCCATTGGTGAAAAACTTCGACTTCCTGATGACTGTGTTATAGGCTACATTGTTGGTAAGATGCGATGGCATGATGTGAATTTTGGATGCTGCTTTGCATGCTTTGACAGTATGACTGATAATGCGCATGTAATGTAACTCCTGTTTTTTTGGCACAGCTGCTTTAGCCATGGTGACCAGCAGACAGGTTGTTCACTGGATAGAAACATAATGGAGTAAGAAACGTGTACAGATGTAATTGGTTGAATGATAAATTGAAGGGGAAAGGCTTTGCTGCTTCATCTTAGCAATTTCCACCTTTCAGGGATGAACAGTTTTAATAAAGTATTAACTTATTTAATCTAGTCTAGTTTTGCGGTGTCTCACTGTTCCAGAGCATGCTATTCCATTTGTTGATTTAACCATCAGGAAAGAAAGTGTAACCTTGTGCTGCCTTCTTTTTACATATATATCTTTGAAGTTGATCAATCCCAAATCAGTGTGTCCTGCCCGTCCCACCCACCACCTCCCCTTCCTGAAAAGTCACAGCAGAACTCATTCTGATCCTTCTTTTCCCAAAATCTGAAAGAATTTTATGTGAAATCTGTGTGCAATTTTTTTTTTCTTAATAATAATAATAATGCCATGTCACTATGAAATTTCGTATTACATTGTATTTATTTAATTCAAACAAAAAGTGTTTTACTTTAAATGAAAGACGCTTTGGACATTGCCAGTGCAAATCAGACATCAAATTTGAAGAAGGAAGGGAAATTTCACTTTCAGCCACCTGTTTTCTGCTCAGTGCTTGTTGTGCTAGTTATGTCTGATGTGGCTTCACAGGATCATTATTGTGATTATTTTTTTTTTAATTCGATAATACGCTGTAACTGTTTTCCAGAGCATCTGCTGAATGAGGAGCTGACTGTGATAAAAGAGTTCCGCTCTCATCTGGAGGCTCTTGTGCTCATCAAACCATACCAGCTGAAGAAACAGGTGAGAGACTGATGTTGTTAACGTCGCAATACATATGACGGGCATAAATGGCAGGGGATTGGCCCAGCCAACATTGAACAAGCAGGCAGGTATGGGTCACTGCAAGTGACAATTTCAGCGGTGTCACTTACTTACAATGTACATACCTGGAGCCAGCACCCTCCCGCGGACAAAGAAAGAAAGATGGACTTTGTGTGAGCCACAGTGGGCTTAGAAAAAGGTGTAAAACTGACACAACATGACACGAGTGTCCATTTTATGCAGGGACTGGCTCGTTAGGGATCGGTTTATGCTGTCAGCATCCATGTTGGTAAGGTGTTGCAGGGAATCATGTACTAGGGAAAGTAAGACTGGGGTACTTTCAAGTGTCAGACTTGTAGAGGTGTCCTGGTTGTACAGGTGTCCGCCCAGACAGGTTTTACTGTACTGTACGTGTAGCTTTTGCAACCAAGTCACCACCAAGTCCGGCAAAGTCTAGTTGTGTATACCACCAAGTCCGGCAAAGTCTGGTTGTTTATGTATGTATACACACACAACTAGACTTTGTCGGACTTGGTGGTGATTTGGTTGCAAAAGCTACACGTACAACATGTATGTATACATGTGCAGCATATTTCATTTGGTCTTGTCATGTTCATGCAGTTTGATCGCAGTGCTGATTGTTTTTTTTTTGTTTTTGTTTTTTGCTTACAGATCACCTTGAGCTACTCAAGGAGAGCAGATGGCAGGCAGAATGTGGTCAATATTGAAGGCTTTACCGCTGAAGAAGATCCTACCAGGTTAGTGGTGATCAGTCACATGAAAAAGAGTAACCCATTTGCTGTATTGGGTCAGTGTCTGCTAGTGTGGTTAAGCCCGATGCACACGAGCGTCGGCGTCAGCACCATGAAGCAAGCAGCAAAGGCTGTCTCGCATCATACGCCTCGCGTGAGCACGCGGTGTGCGCCGTTTGCGTGGACACTTGGCTTCGGCGTCATTCGCCTACATGGCTTGTTGCGCTGACCCACACTGCAAGCGCTGACCCACACTGCTTTCCGATTGGCTGAAACCAAGTCTGCAGCGCGGCGTCGGCAGCAGAAATAGGACATGTTCTATACGCGGCGTCATAGGATTCCGCCGCCTGGCACCATTGATGCCGTTGCCTGACGCCAGGTGCCGATGTCATGCACACATGGCAGCGCCTTGAAACTACCGCCGGGAGTGAGATCCGCCGTGCGGCATCATGACGCTGACGCTCGTGTGCATCGGGCCTTAGGTTTCTTGTGATACCAAGTACCACCCAAGTTATTGATACTCTGACTTTGTTATGGCGCTTAATTCAGACAGGCTTTTGCTTTGTGTGAATTTGGAAATGCTCAGTACTTATTCTTGCACAGGAGTGGCTGTGTAGATTCGATTTTGTAGAAAAAGCATTGATATAATTTGAGTTGGTTCCACTTAATTATTTGCCCGTTTGTGAAATTTACAAGTTGATGAAAATGTGTTACTCATTAATTCTTTAGGCAAATTTTCCCTGGCACGGATCCTGAACTAATTCAGATATTTACGTGAAAGGTCTTTGGTCTTTGCTTGTAAAGTTAAACAAAAGGTCTGTTGTGGAATTAATGAGATTTACAGACATTCTGCTACAAGTGTTGGTAATCATATTTATCTCCACTCATTTTTTTGTGTTCTTTCACTTTCAGGTTTAAGTCCATCCACTGCCACCTGTTTCCAACTTTCCGAGAGTGTCGGAAACTTCAGTCCTAGGAACAGCTTAGGATCCAGCTGACAATCCCTTCTTTTTTTTTCCCCTCATCATGTCCTCACATCATGTTATCATCCACCCATTTCATTAAACATTGTTTCAGGCAGCAGATCATGTGTATAAAAAAAAAATTAAAAAATGCTCTAGACAATGTTAGGCGAGCATTGGGATCAATGATTGGCCATTCCACATTGAGACATTGACAAAAGCCAGGCCAAACCTACAGTCAGTTTATATTACAGGCGATAAGAGAGTTTAGGTGCATACATTTGTGTTAAATGATACATGTTTATTGTAAATAACCTGTAAATATTGCCAGTTTCAAAGTATATTTGCATGTGATACACAATGAATTGAAATTTTTTAACTTTTTTTTTTTTTTAAGATTGCATATAACTGTTGTTGCTGCGGTCAGTTGAATCCTCTCTGTTTAATGGCATATTACTGGTTATTCAGACATTCAGAGTTTTAGACATTCCGCATCTATGCATTTATGAAGGGATCAAGATTTTGAAAAGAGGGTATGTGGGGGCTTTTGTGTGTGTACTTTTTTCTCTTTACATTTAGAGGGAATCCTTGCTGAGTTTGTTTAAATTTTTATAAGGAAGAATTATTTCCAACTGTCAGATGCGCTTTGGGGGCAACATCAGCTTTTGGTTGTCTTGTTTGCAGTACCGCGTTTGAAATGTTATGTTGCATGTATTTCTTTGTACAGTGGGGTATTTTTGCCAGCCATTTACCTGGAAGTCGAAACCTTGATTGTGAGGGTTCACATTCTGCGCTGTAGAGCTGGTTGCTGCTCACTTGCTTCGTCATCTTACTCTGTGGACATTTGACCCCAGTCCAACAGGCACACACTTGATGACTCATCCCCAACTTGACACCCATTGCAGTCAGCTAACTCCTGTGTTCTGTTTTTGTGGTGGATCTCAGAGAGTATCGATATGAGTGGTTTGCTGTCACACTGGTGAAGCGCCCCTGATTAGTCCATCGGGAAAAATTGGGTTTGTTTGCCAGATTTATGTCTGATGTCCATAGAGCTAGTTTTCAGACTAAGGAAGGTGTTTTACAGTTTATGAAGCATGTTCAGCTAGGATAAAAGCATTTAGATCAGAACGGGCGTATAAGAATGGGAAATTACTATTGTTATATGCCCATTTGGATTTAAATGTGGTAAATGTGTTTACCCTATTCCTAGCTTAACAAGTGTAATAATCAATTTTGAATTAGCACCATATCAGGCGAGTTACATCTGACTGCAGTGCAGAATGGAGGACCCCAGGCAGTGATTTTGGTGTACATGTACCAGTAATGCCTTTCTCTAGTCTAGTCCCACTGCTGATTGTTTTGCGCTGCTGAACTGACCCACAGTTTGGTGCCCTTTATTGTACAGATTTTTTTCTTGCTGTTAATTACCCATGTACTTCCATTCTTTCCTGTTGGACAATACATTTTGTACATTGGCATGATCGGAAGATGGTGGGGTGCATGTCTCAGGGGTGAATTGTTTTGTTTTTCAAGTGGTGGGAAGACCTTTGCTGCGTCCATGCATAGACGTGGCATTTAAATCTGTCCCATTTTGATGAAGCATCATGTGCACGATGGTTAGTGACTCGGACAAGCGATGACTGTATCTCCGTCTTGCTGCTTGGTATATCAGGGCAGAGAGGTACTTCCTCTATACAATCAGAGTTTACGGTTATGTTTCGTTTCATTGTTTTCCTCCTTTGGTAGTGTCTCAGAAACATTAACCACTAATAGTGAAAAATCCAGCTTCAGAGTACATCTGCCAGTACTGTGGGTTATTAATTTTTTGCCCCATATCTCTTCAAATCATGAAGAGTTCAGTGCTTATGCAGTAAATAATCCAGCTTGTCATTCTCGTATCCATGCATTTTCAGTTTTGTGACTAGAAGGAATCACAAGTCCTCTGCCATGTTGAACTTTGCTTCTTCACTTTTGAAGTATTGGTGAAGAAGAAAGAGTTGATATTCCACTGTGTACCTGTGGCAGTATGTTTGGTCTCATTTTCATGTATTCATCTCTGCATTTTTGTTCACCTTGAAAATGTGTCCATATCTTTTTTTTTTTTCTTTTTTTTTGGGGGGGGGGGGATGCTTGAACAAATTAATTTTGAAATTGTAATAAGTTGCTGAGGTGAGTGTTGAGTATTATTTGTGTCTTTTGCTCTGTTTTGTTCTTTTACCTGTTTTGTTTTCATAGGACTGTAAAATGCAGTCTCAAATATTCCCGTTACAGTGAACATTCATTTACAGCAGTAACTTCTGTCTGGATTGAACAAAGTTGGTACTGGTACCAAGGTTTTTGGGGGGTTTCTTTTTTTTGTTGTTGCTGTTATTTTTTTCTTTGTCATGCCATACACTCGTGGGACCATATGTTTTCATACTTTTGTGTTCTTCAATTCCATTTTCGAGGTTGTCTTGTAGCTGCCAAGGTGTCTCTGAATGATTGCATTTTCTCTATGACATTGGTCACATCACAGCAGCAGCTTGTTTTCTTACAGCTTTGTGGATACTTTAACATGTATAATTTGCAGTTTGCATGGGCAGTTTGAACAGGAAGAACAAATACTTCGCTGAGGTGCATAATCTAGCTGTGTTTACCTGTTAGTGTGTCTGTGAACCACAAGGTGCCCCTATTTCATGTATGCTAGATGGACCTGAAATTTTAAATTAAAAAAAAAATCAGTACGCACCCGCCCCCTACCCCGCCCCTCCTCCTCCTCCTCCCAGGGCCTTTTAATACAACTGACTGACAGATTGTTAAAGTTTAACCAGATTCGAGAGTTGTCATTGCATGCAATTGAACCTTTGTAATTGTGGATTAGGGCATTCAGTTTTGTACATCATGACCTTGTGGCTGTCGTGTGTACAGTCAAGAGTGAAATAAAAATAGACTTACCCAGAAACTGTAGGGTTAAGTACCGCAGGTAGAACCCCATGAAGGACCTGCTTCGTGGAGCTAGAATAGCAGTGTGTCGGCAGCTGACCACACCGTTGTTACTAAGTCACGTGACTGATCCCCCACCCCCTCCCCCCACCCACCCCAGTTCTTGGGATTAGGTCATGGTAATTTGGACAGTACATGGGAAGCTTGCTACTGGGACAAAACACTGACCTGTAGCAGCTTTTATCTGTATTTCAGTTTTCACTCTTGACAGTATCGAGATCATACCATATTATGGTATATGTACATGTATAATCATTAATGTCTACAAATGTCTAATTCATATGAACACAGCAGTTTTTGTCAGTGCCCTTTCTTTCGTTTATTATGATGAGGTCAGTGTGAATTAGGCAAACTTGCAGTACACTGTACAGTCTGTTGCATGCAGATCAAAAAATCATGTATGTCTGTCTTCTTTTCGCAGTGTGTATGTGAGATGGAGAGAGAGCATTTTTGTGGATTTGAATGAGAAGGAGAGCATGTTTTTGATGTATGAGTGTGTGTGTGTGTGCAAATGCTGGCCTTCGTGCATGCAGTTTGTTTGGAGACAGACTGAGTCAAATGCAACTTGAAACAAACAAGTGGTCGATTTTTTTTTTCTCTGTGCAAAACTGTCATGTTCTGAGCAGTGATGTTAAAGGTTCATCTTACAGAGGGATGACCCTCATTCTACAAGTACTCAACAGTTTGTGAGCTACAGACGTTCTATTAAAAGATTTTATCTCTGTATTTTTCTATTGTTGTGTGTTTTCTTCGAAGTGGTGTATACTGGTTGGTCGGTTACTTGGGAAGTGGTCACAGAAGTAAAAGGGGGCTGAAGCTAGAACAGCTGATTTCTTTAGGATTGTGGAGGCCACAGGACTTAGAATGGTCACAACATACATTTGTACTAAAATTCAAAATAAACGTAATTCCAAATTCAGAAACCTTCAGCTTTAGCGATGCAGGGCTGCCACTCTTCCTCCTGTGGCCGGATTTCCGGCTTTTTGAACCGGCTGTGAAGAGCTTTCCGGCTTTTTAAAGCCTTTTCCGGCTTTTTTGGCCAAAAACATCGTGAGTCTGTGTCCATCAGCACAGCACCCGAACCCCCCCCCCCCCCTCCGCTTTTCACTTCCTTCGGGCAAAGTCCTTCCTTCCTTCCACTAGCTCCCTGCAGTCTGGCTTTCCTTCCATTCAGATTTTGAGGGTCAATTTTCAGGCTTTTTGTCTCTCAGAAAGTGGTAGCCCTGCATATGTATATATATATTTTTTTTTTTAAACATAAAAATACATAGACACACACACATACAGCAGTCATACAAGTATATTAAACATGAACTTGTTTTCAGCTTTTGAGATTGATTAGAAGTTCCTCAACGCCATGCGCTCCGGTAAATAGTCGATCGAATGTGCGCTCCGGTAAATAGACAATGATCTAAGGTAGGCAACTCTTAACAGACATTTTCCCTTCTATGTGATTGATGATGTGGTGCTTCGAGCCGGACCTCTCGCTGTAAGTTGCACACACGTAGCAGTTGTATGGTAATATGTACGACTAAAATTTAAGAATTTTGTGACTTTCCAAGAAACAATAACCGAAATCTTTTTGCCGCAATTCGGCGTTTTTTCTTTCGTTCGATCATTCAGCTTACTCGGACACAAGTTGTTGAAAGGGTTATCTGTTATGTGTTTACGCTCTGGTAAGGTAAATATAATATAGGCACCAGTCATTTATTATCCTACAGTTGTTTAAAAATGAATGTTTTACTGGTGGGAGCTTTCTGTTCAGCTGATGATAATTCTTTCCGTAGAGCACCCAGAGGGTAATGAATGTTTTCATTTAAAACAGATCAAAGGGCTCAAACAGCAACATTAATTTTCACCTGAAGTTCAAGGAGTGGTTATGAGCATGACCAAATGAAACCACAAAACAAAAACCTACAAAACAGTAGCGACAACAACAAAAATAAAACTTCATTCATGGATATTGATGTAATTAACTGTTCTTGTGCATCTGCAGTACTAACTGGAGTTGCTACTCTAAAGCTTATGATGTGTGTTTTTGGCTGTAGTGACGCCTGTGTTACTATTCTAAATTAAATGTATTTGCATGACATTTTGCCTATGCAGTTGCTATTTCTAAATAGAGCAGTCTTCTTCCACAAACCCTTTCCAGAACTTTAGAGCAGCAGCTGCTCAGGAATATATATAATATATTCTTGTGCAGCCTTCTGACACTGCTTGCCTCTTGGGTATTGCCACATATTCACCTGATGAGGGTCCCATTGACCTGAAACCATGGCCGTAAGCGGCTAAAATCATGAGCCAGATAAAACTCTATTTAGGAAGTTCATAATTTTCTCCATTTTTGTTGCAGTTTGACCCGGTTCAGGTTTCCTCGGAATTTCGACAACAGCTTTGCACCATCCATAAATTTAGAAAACTGGTCTGCAGTAAATCAGTTTTGTTTTCCCCAACACTCAGTGACAGCTGTTACCCAACCTACTATCATGTTAAAACTGTGCTTGAGGCTTCAGCAAGCTTGTAAATTTATGGCACCTATGTGAGGTGGTGTTTATCAGAGTAACAGCTGCTTCTATCACCATTTGCTGTCACAGTCATCAATACTTACTTGAATATTACTTGAATCGTCACTCGTGTTAGTGACAAAACACCTGTGTGAGATAAAGGTGAACTGATTTGTTTAGCAACTTGAAGAGCTGCCTTAACTGTTGGGTTCTTGCTTTGATCGGCTGAGCATCATCTGCCTACTGGCTGTTTCCTTCATGCTTCATACTAAAACTGCTAGCAAAAGCAGCCAAGATGGGTCACAAGCAAGATTCAACGATCATCGAACTGGACGTGTCTGCCCAAGACATTCGGGGAATAGAGACGATGATCAGGGGCATCGCTGCTGCGGCTTTTTACGGTGTGTGTTCAGTATCATCAGCCTTCATCAGCAAGTCGCTCATGGACACCCTCGACTTTGACTACCCAGTCATCATTATGGTCACACAGATGATACTGACCATAGCTGTGCTGGAGACACTGAGCCTGTTAGGGGTCATCTCACTACCGCCTTACACCTTGAAGCGCGGCATGTCATTTTTGTGGCCTGCTTTGTTCTACGGGGTGAATGCGGTGTTGGCACTCAGCGCGCTGTCCCACATGAACATCGCGATGTACGGAGTACTCAAGCGCTGTGTGCCTCTGTCTATCTTGATACTGTCGTCCATGATTCTGAAGCAGGGTTGGCCGTCACGTCTCATCATGCTGACAGTGTCCCTGCTTTGCATTGGCTGCATCATCGCTGGTCTGTATGCTTGCCCGCAGTGGTAAACTTTGCCCAGGACTTGAATTTAGGGGATGGGTGGTGCCACATGCATAATTTTGTAAACTCTGCCATAGTGGGACTTAAAAAAAAAAAAGTAAAAAAAGAAGGGTGTCTGTTGGCAGCTGTGAGCACTCCTGTGGATTAGTACATTTTAGGTATTATCATTATTGTTACTTATGCTGTTGGCAACCAAAACATTCATTTGGCAGTTGAACATCTTTGTGAAGATGTAGATAGTAGTTATGACAAAAACAAATGTCAAATGTGTGCCCAACGGTATGTATTATGTCATTGGTGTATAGATCTGTCTGACATGCATGCGCACTCACACACACAGTGACACCTGAAAATCTGGACCACTAATCTCTGTTAGGTTGACCTGTGTCTGCTCTAAAGTTCTCACAGTAATCTGTTCTCTTTCACCAGTAAATATGCATTAACTAAAGTAATGCATCAGCTTTTTATGCTTGTCTCAGGTTACGGGGATCTGACCTTCAACTTGGCGGCTTACACGTGTGGGACGCTCAGCAACTTCACACAGGCTATGTACCTGTTGCTAGTGCAGCGCCACTCCCAGCACCACAAGCTGACCACGACGGAGACGCTACAGCTCAACTGCTACAACTCCCTCCCCATCCTCCTCCTAGCCGCTGTCGTCAACGGAGAACTGCAGGAGGTGTGGGACTACTCGGTTGCAGATCACAGGTTATTTCCGGCAGTTTTCTTCTGTGCCATATCAGTGGGGATGTTGCTCAACTATTCGCTGTTTCTCTGCACAGGGTTGACGTCTGCACTGACCACCAGTGTAGTTGGGGGACTGAAGGCCATGGCACAGACAATGCTGGGCTTGGTGACATTTGGGGGAGTCAGTCACAATATACCCACGTATGTTGGCATAGCGCTAAACTTGGTGGGTGGGATAGGCTACATCGCCGCGAAGTATGGGGAGAACAACAAGAAACTGCACAAGGAGATTCACAGAGTTCTGTCATCCACTTCCCTTGCCCAAAATGGCTACGTGGCCAGCAGTAGCAAGGATGAGGTTAATGGAGATCTTGTACCACATTCGTCGTCAGGAGATCTGGCACCACATGACAGAGAGAATGGTTATCGTGTGAAGGAAAGGACACACAGCGAACGGTCACTTGAGTAAAAGCCCATTTTCCAAACCAAAGCAAATGCAAGCAAGTCACGTGAAGTGGACATAATGGATGAAATTTGTGTGCTGTGTGACTTCGCATGAAAAAGACACGACTGGAGACGGTAACTTCCCCTGTGGGTGATCCTGGGGGGTCAACATTTCAGGATTTCACTCTTTTTCAGAGGTCGTTGATGTGGTCTGTTTCTTTTTCATGCCCTCCAGCGAACCCTGCAGTGAACATCTGTTGCGTTCACTCACCAATCCAAGAATAGTAGACTTTCAGTTCCACATTTTTAACTCTGTGCGATTCTTACTAGCGCAGTCAATCAGACCAGCCAGGCTGTGTATTGACCACAAAAAATGACTCTGTGTGTGTGTGTGTGTGTGTGTGTGTGTGTGTGTGTGTGTGTGTGTGTGTGTGAGATAAAGCAATGGCAATTAGGGAGATGACCACCCAACTACATAAAATTAGCTTTAGATTTACTGTACGTGTATTATTTACTGTAGTACGGTATGTACATTACACATTTCAAATGAACAGTCCTGCCACAGATAATCACATTTTTTTAGTGTACCTTCTTTTTAATCATTGTTACGTCACGGATGATCATTCTTAAGAAAGACCAGTGTCGTGTGTACGTTCACTCAGGCACTAAAAATCACATTTCAGCCACTTACCTCCCAGCCACCTCTTCATACAATTGAATACGTATAAATAGCCAGAATGTCGTTGCTCATGGCAGATGTAGTTTTGTAGTCTTTTTTTATTGCACAATGTTGAGTGATTGTGAATTTCAAAGTGATATATAATATATATTTTTACATCATGTGGATTGTTAATTTTATTGTGCATTTTCCCTTTTTTGATGAACAGTTGAAATACTGTGGAGCTGATGGAACTTGGTTACCATTGAACCAAACAGTATTTAAAAGATCTCAGCCAGTGGGTTGGACCATCTGTGTTAGAGATAGGGAGGTCAGAAAATCCATGTTGTCTGTGCATAATATATAATAATACTATATATTTTGAGCTAGGGAAGTCCCATCACTCAAGCCAATGGCTCTATTGTTTGTTTGATGGTTTGTTGTGTGTGTGTGTGTGTGTGTGTGTGTCCTTGTTTTCTTGTTGTTTTTCGTTTTTTTGGTTATTTGTTTTTGTGTTTTTATTTTTGTTTTGTTTTTATTTGTTTTGTTTTTGTTTTGTTTTTTTGTTTTGTTTTTTTGTTTGTTTGTTTGTTTTTTTTTTTTTTTTGGGGGGGTCTTTGCGTCTGTCTTTGCGTCTGACATTGCGTCTGACATTGTGGGAACAGTATTTTCAAAGAATCTCATATTTATAAACTGACGCAGGAGTCATGCACCCTTCCAGCACACAACTTGTTCGACATCCCATGTGTGTGGGCATTAATTTTTAGGGTTGCAACAAATCCATGAGTTCTTCTAATAAATATATGAACATGTATATATGTGGTAAAGCTGCTGATCTCTGCTCTTATCAGTGCTGAAAGAGGCGCTGTTGTATAGTTCTGCATTACCATATTATGCTTTGTTGTTGCTAGCAAGGGAGGAGGTTGCCGGATTCAGAGTTTAAAATCCTGTTGTAGACAGGACTGCCGACCGTCACATTAGTGCTAGATGTTCTGTGGCCACATCTCTTCACTTTTTTTACCAGTACATGTATTTCAAACTGTGTATTACAGGTCACTTTATACAACATATGTATGCAGTACATGTACATGTATCATGAAAAGTGATGGCAACATATGGTATGCTGAATGGCAGAACTATCTGAGAGTGACCATTTTGTACTTGTTTGCCTTATTTGCTGTGTTCAGACTGTTTTTTCATGGATTCAGTTTGAACAGTATCAGATGATGTGATTTTTATTTTTTTTTTTTTTTTTAAATTTTACCACATCAGCATGCAGGGTGCTGTTTCCAGAAATCCAGAAAATATCATTAGGACACACCTGATGTTTCCAACATGTCGGGTGCCATGGTTTGAGGAGCAAAAGGATGACAGACATGGTATCACCCGTTACTATCCACTGTTACTGTAGTGTGTCTGTGATCCCGAGTTGTTCTTATCTGTGGCCTCGATTGCCCATTTGCTTTTGTAGCTGATTTGTGATAAAAATTGAAAGTTTGCTTTGATCCTGAGCTGTTCATAGCTGTGTACTTCATTGCTAGTTACATGTAGCTTCTGTAGTTCATTCGTGATAATAACTTAACGTTTGCTTTGAGCAGTGTTTGCAAAATATGTTTGCTGCTAGAGTGTTGATGCTTTAGTGTTTTTACATAACTTACTGTTTTACTTCATGAGCTGTTGGTCGTCCGGCTGAAACTGCATGGACATCAGTGGTCTCTGTGGGATTATATATATGTGGTGAAAGCACAGGGTTTGATCTTGAGCAGTCACACCTTTGCATAATGATTGGAGTTTGATCTTGTTGATTTGGGTTCCATTTATAAGTTCAGGGCTACAAGGATAAACCATTTGGGGACATACTTGCGTTTCTTGTGTTTGTGTTCTTGAACAGTACGGGTGAACAGAATTGCATCACATTTCCAAACCCAGGAATACAGGGGGTTTTGATGTTTGTTTTTTTGTGTGTGTTGGTTTTTTTGTGTATGTTGGGTTTTTTTTTTGGTTTTTTTTGTTTGTTTGTTTGTTTGGTTTTTTTGGGGGGGTGGGGGGGAGGGGTCTTTGCTTTCAGTTTCAGCAACCTTATGGAGAGCAGGGAGTGCATAAAAGTCTGTGGCATGTCCATCAGTTCCTGGGACTAATACAACAGCGAGACAGCACCAGACAGCAATATTGCGCGCACACACACACACACACTCACACACTAGCACTGCACAGGTGTGCATGCACGCACACACACCAAGTTCACTACTTGTACGCATCATTTATTTCTTCTATACAGACGAAGCTAGATTTCATCCACTCGTTGACGTCCACTACACTGCCGTGACCACAAAGGAAATGTCTCAGACTAGACAGCACCTGAAACAATGTCCTACATGTTGAAAAACGTAGCAGCTAGGCCACAATGAGTTCTGGCTACATCTTGGAAAGTATGTTTAGCACACATGTTAAGAGTAACCAGCTCTCAGCGTCAGACAACACAGGTACAGAAACAAAGGTTTGCAATGCTCACAAGAACTCAACATTATGCTTGTTCTTACACTGTTTTCCACCTAACCTTCCCACTGTATCCCAAGTAAATTATATGTTAAAAGAGACGATGTAAAAACACAACACTAAGACTTGCTTAAGCCCTTCTCATGAATGCATTCATTCATACAGTAAACTTCACGATACAGTGATACAGTACAAGTAATCTTGCAAGATGGGGGTCGCTAAACCATAAAACTGTCCCTAACAACTCATCAGCAAGAAATGTGTTAAAAAGGTTTTTGCTTGCAAGGACAAACACCCGATTTATTTGTTCTCTGGACAGAAGACAGATTTCAACTGAAGAATTGGTACATGCTTCCTTAAATAATCAAAGACACACCCTCCTGTTGACAGCAATGTAGAGAGTTGGGAAGTCAAAAGGCCTGAAACTCAAAAATTCTTTGTATGCACTTAGCATTGTCTGGAAAAGTAAGGAATACTGGTGAATATGAAAATGTGATGCTGGTTCCAATATTCCCAGAAAACATTTGCGTCCCTCCCTAAACGGTTAAAGTGTATGTATACATGCACAGATACCGCAGTAGATGATGTAACTTAACTATGGTTCCATGACTGCTGTGTATTGTGTACATCTACACAGCTGACTAGAAATCCACAGCTTCACCAAGTTCCATACATTAACTATTCTGGTACTTAATTGTGACTCCTTGCATATCGATCTTCACTAGCAACTGTTCCGCTGCAGTATGAATACTGTTCACTCAGTATAACCACCTCTGCGCAGAAACTTTAGACTGCCTATGCCTTTTAGTCTTCCTGGTTGCCAATGAAGTCACAAATTCTGCAGTCATGTTTCTTGCTGCTTCAAATCTCCAACAACAAATCTGACAAGAAGGATTAAAAAAAACACACACACACACACACACTTAAAAACGGGAAATTACCAGAGTGGGCATCGATTTCATTTGACATGAACAGATGTGTGGAGATATGCGGTATGCACCCATAGTTGTATAACTTAGTTATAACTGTACGATTACATGAAGTTGCCAATTCAGGCTACTTTTTCTCTCTCTCATACCCTAGTATAACCCTTAATAATATGCTTCCGTTATCGATTCTTGATTTTCATAGTAAACTGAAGGCATGAAGAACAGCTTCAAAAATAATTGCTGCTGTTTGTTTTGTTTTTTTATTTGGTTCAATTTAAATGTTTCGAAAACATTCAAGTATGTACATGTAGCTTTAATGTACAAAGGTCCATAAATAAATTAGGTAGCTCCAATGTTACCAGTGAGTAAATTCTTTTAATGATAGGTAGTATTTCCACCTTCCGTGTCAAACTCCAGTCACCCATTACAACATGCTTCCACAATCATCCTCCCACAAACCCAGTTGTCCATACCTTGTGCACAGACACTTGTACCAACTTGCCGACAGCATAACTAAAAAAGAGTCAACACATTTGCTCTCTACAAAGTCACGTGGACATCACTTTGGCAGTTCCAGCAGGCACGCCCCTCCCAAAGGGAGAAATAAAATGCACACTATCTTCTGAAGCACGAGACCCTTTCACTGTGATCACTGTTGGCATTGCACTACACAGATCCGTGGGTCATCAAGGACAGTTCCTAACACAAACTTCAAGACCGTCAAGCAGACGTTTAGAAAAATTTCACTGCACACATGCCTGGCCCCAGAAGAGAGGGGTCTGACAAACAGTTTTGTGCATGACTTGAGAAAATTGTCTCGAAAGCTGAGACCACTGTTTGAGTCGTCATTTCTAAGCCCTGGACATGTTCTCATCTGATGGCGCGTACGATCTTGTAGATGGCGAAGGAAAGAGCGGCCAGGGCAGCTGCACCAAGTCCCACGTGGATGTACAGCTTGTTTTCTTCTGTGTACAGATCCCTGATGTGCCTGGAAAAGAATACACGTGACAAATGAAACATTGTTCACATACAGATATCCATCTACTAGGTCCTTCAGAATCAGTGTGTGTAAAGACTTTGCTCTCTACTTTGCTGTTCACAAAACCAAAGCTAAATTGTGTATGAAATTACCACCACAACTGCAGAATACATTACAGTCGCATACTTAAACTGTCAAAATTTTAAACTGAAAGTGAAACAAACCTGTGAATTTCAACAAAATTTTAATACACCTAGCGACTTACTTCCACCTGTTATGTTCATGTCATCACCCAAAAGAGAGAAGTGAATGTAACATCCAAAGCACAAGATTTTAGTTTCACTAGGCTCTATACAGTCATCCATTCACCAACGGTGCAGCAATAGCAAAGTGTGCACTGAGGCAACATAAGTACAAGTAACATAAAAATGTATCCACTGTAAGTGAACTACAAATACTACCCCAAGAGTTAAACATATATAACAGCAATAATACAATTAAGCAAATCACTTAGCCTAACACACCAGAAAAAAAGTTTAAAAAATAAAAATGTATGCTTCCTATTCACAGAAAAATTAATCCTAACCTCCTTTATGCCCATACATTATGTGAATAAATTAAATGGCCAGTCCCATAACAAAACACAGATGGCCACTGTCATTCTTTCTTCAACACTGTCCAATACTATGTAACTTAGCAAACAACAGGCTTTTCTGTTCTTTAACAGGTGATCATTCTATAGAAAAATACTAGTTGCACATTGCAAGTAGGCAAAGATACCGATACCCCAAAGATTGCAACAAGTATGCGCAGCCTCATTCTTACCAGCCAAACAGTTCACTGAGAGTAGGCTTGGGTACAAACATAAATAAATGAAAGAGGCAATAAGAAGCAAAACAAGATCTGAAAAACCTGACCTCAACACGGGGCGAGAATCAACACACAGGAGTACAGTTTTAGTATCCATGCAACTTAGCAAGATTTGAAAACATACAACAGATTCCGTGTATATGTACACGTATACACCGTACTTGTAGTTGTAATGTTAATTTTGGAACAGTTAGTACAAACAATACTAGTACAAATGAACAAGGAGGGGTTCAAATTAGGAGGGGAAATAAAAGGGTGAAACTACAAGTCTGAAGATCAGTGCAACCTAAGTTAGATGTGAAATAAACTAAAAGTAGTCAAACAAAAGCTAAAAGCAGCTCCTCCTGAGGTAAGGGATAACACAAAAGTGGGTGACACAATAACGATCAAGCCAACTCTACGCCCAGCAAAAAAAAAAAAAAAAAAAATGAAATCCTGATACCAATCAAAAAGTAAAAAAAAAAAAAAAAAAAAAAGACACACATCAAATAGGACGCAAGACACTGGCTACAGCACTGTAAGTCAAAAGACGGGCTTGTTATAAAATGGACCGTGGACAAAAGTAAGAAAGAGCGAACTCTGGAGAGCCAGAACATGCAGGACAACCTTATTCTCTCCTCCAGCCATAAGGGACGCTGATGTACCAGCAACATGTGAACCAAGCGTTTGAGGTTGCTGAAAAGAAACATTGCACCGTATTGTATGATATGGCAGCAAAAAAGTCTTCTGATCTGAGATAAAGAGATTGAAATCAGGGGCAAAGCTGCCTGCACCGCTGGTCGGTTTGTCAGGGAATACGGCTGAAAAGACGGACGGGTAGGAAATTAGGACAAAACATACACGGCAAGATTACTGTAAATTGAAATCCAGGCACATTCATCCCACCACTTGAGGTTTTAAGATTGAAGACTTTGACCCCTGCACCTAATTCTGTGAAGTTAAGACTGATCACACACACACACACACACACACACACACACACACACACACACACACACACACACACACACACTTCAGCCTAAACAAAAGACTGTAGACACGGGAATATTAAGTGCAGATATGAATGAACACCCTATGAAGAAAACAGGGCACAGAAACACAAACAGAATAACACACACATAAAACACAGCGTCTGCATGTGAAATTGATTTAACAGTGTGGATAAAGGTATTCTGGGAAAATGTGAAATTAACTTTCTGCAAACTCAAGAAACATGCAAGAGAAAGTCACGTACGAAAGAGGTGTGTTTGTAAAAGGCAAACAATACAATACCCCCCACCCACCCACAAAAAAGAAGGGCGCAACGAGGCCTACATGTGAATATTTTCACTAGCAGTAACCCCTACTGAGGCCCCAAGCAAAAAAAGCTTCACTAAGAAATGCACTACAGTCTAGAGACCTGACCCATAAAGGGATGTCAGCTGAAAAACATACCTAAGCACAGTGACTCCAGCAGAACCAGAAGTGATCAAATGTGTGAGCACAATTTATGGTAACCCTACTACCACACTACAAATAAGCAAACTGGCATGCCTGACCTGCAAAAATAATCAATGAGAAACTAATCTGGGCTGACAAGGCTTACTGATCCAGCTGAACTACAAAGTTTGACATCACAAGTTCATAATACAGAAGATTCAATAGTGTGGTCCAATAGTACAATTAGTTTCATATCTCAATGCCTTCTCCAAGTCCAAGGCTGATTACTGATTGTTTGAATGTTTGAGGACAGCTATGTGAAAGCTGCATAGTACATTTTTACAAAGAAAGAACTTATATTTGCTTATTTCAAACTGCTAAAAAAACAAAACAAACAACAACAAAAAAACAAAAAAAACAACAACAAATAAACAAAAAACCCAAGATGGTGTGTATGTGGATCTTCTGTAGCAGAAATGTTGCACAAACTTCTTAGATGCCTAACTGATTTTACATGTACAATAGGGGAAATGATAAAAGAAATCTTTAAAAAAATAAATATATAAATAAAAATAAAGAACAGAAAAGAAAACAGGTAGGTGTAAAATGATTACATTTACAACAGTAGGAATGAGGTTTGCTCAAAACCACACAAAGAAAATGAATCAGAAAACTCAGGAAGATGAAGCCCAAAGCAAATGCAAGCTAAGACCAAAGCGGAAAAGAAACGTAAAACATACGGGTATGCGGCCATGGTAGCCAGCTTGACGTAGACGTCCCAGTTAACTGTGTCCATGCAGGTAAAATGCTGCGGAGGAGGCAGGCGGTACCGCTGGCAGAACTGGGCGGGTGTGAGGTCATAGTCCTGCCGCACCTCAGGGTGTTCTGCCTTACATGCCACGACCAGCGTTGGTATTTTGCAGTCAATGAAGTGTTTCTGTCAACAAACGAGGAGTTAAAAGTCAGCAACAGGATGATATATGTGATATATATACATAAGGTGAGCATGGCAGACCAAAAACGAAGTTTTTTAGGGCAGTCAAACGAATGTCTTACCAAGTAGATGCGAGCGCAGAACTCAAATGTGCGTGGGTTGGTGACATCATACAGGAGACAAGCGACATCACAGTCCAGTTCTGTTGGTGTCAGCACCTCGCTCATCGTAACATCTACCTCTTGTAACTGCAAGACACAAAAAAAAACACATCTAATACAGGGCTTCAGATCTGTGGGAACTACAGTCGAACCTGCCAAGGCGGTCACCTGTATAAGCTATGCCACTGTCTAACCTGGTCACCCCAGAGGATACCCTGACATGTTAGCTGTTGACATGCCACCCTGGATAACCCGGTCACCTGTCTAAGGTGGTCAGTTTGACCCAGTCCCTTGGGTGACCGCCTTACACAGGTTTGACTGTATAACAAGAAAAAAAAATCTGGCCACCTGAAGACGTTTGATTTATGACAATTACAGTGCAGAAATGATATGTTTGCCTTGGTAAGAAAGTAATAGGACATTTCAAAACTGAATCAGGACACGACCTTGAAGCGCCAAGGGCACTATGTGCTAAGGGGGTCCGGGCGTATGCTCCCCCGGAATTTTTTTTTTAAAACTTAGATCAAAATCTGTGCAATCTGGCGCATTTTAAGTGCATAATTTCACAAAACTTGGGAGAACTGCACTTACTTGAATGAGGCAAGACATGCTACAGTGTATTTTACTTTAAGTTTATAAATTTTTTTCCCCAGCGGAAAAGGACAACTGTGGAATGCCACCAAGGCACCAAGAATTTCGACCCCTGTTGAACTGGTCTATGACCATTGTCCGACATGGATATGAGGCCTTGCTAATGTAATACCTCTCACCGTAATCTACAGACGTAAACACTTTTTGTGACTAGGGCTCTGCTCACCAACTGTTAGTCAACACCACAAGCAGAATGACATCACCCCAATGAATACTGTACACAAAGCTTTGAAGTTTAATGACAGACAAGAGAAATGAGCAGTGACGAACCAGCAAGTATTTCTCCTGCCCGTAGACTTGTACTGTGTTGATGGAGAAGTTGGACAGGTGTTGGCGGTTGAGGGTGGCCACGTACCGTAGATTCCTCCGCAACAAGCCCTGAAGGAACGATGTCTGAAAAAAAAAAAAAAAAAAAAAAAACACGCTGATGAACTGGTATACACTAGGGGTGTTCGGTTTTACCGGTTTTCCGGTTAAAATCGGTCCGACTTTCTCACAGTTCCGTAAACCGGTTTGGCCTTTAAAAAAACCCGGAAAACCGCAGTTTTTCTAAGGGACATCACTCGTTTTTCAGCCCGTCACAAGACACCCTCCTCCTCCCCCTCCTCCTTATCATCATCATGTTGTTGTTGGCTGAACAGGGAAACCGGGGTGGCCGAATGGTAGAGCGTTGGACTTCCAACTTCAGGGCCGTGAGTTCAAATCCCGGCTAGGGCCAAATATTTGTGCTGGCTTTTTCATCGTTGCCTCGTCTTTGATATTGTCCGTATGTGGTGGAAAAGGACGTTAAACTCCCAAACACCTACCCACCCACCCTTGGTGGCTGACCATTTCCAACGCAGGGGTACAGGAAGCCGGAGTACTAGGAGACCCCCCTCCCCTCCCCCCTTCCATCTCTTGGGGAAACGTTAGAAACAATAGATGATATACATAGCCGGTTAACCGGTTTTAAACCTCGGTTTTCTATTGGAAAAACCGGTTAAAAACCGGTTTGAGAAATCGTACCGGTTCCACCCTTTAGTATACACACAGACAATACACACACCTCCCTAAATTCTCCAGTAATGGTGGAAGCATTCGCCAACACCCCTACTCACATCAAGTGAAGTAATCTTAACATATACACTTCAATGATGGAACATGTAGTCTGTAGTGCGTTTCCTTCAGAGCAAAAGCTGCATGTAAAAATCTGTTGTAAGTTAATGTTAGTTGCGGGTGAGACTTGAAAGTATTTACTGGGCTGTTTGTAGCTCCACCAAGACATTCAATGAATAAATCAATCGTTTAGGTCTGACCTGTATCATCACAGCTTTATGTAAAAGTGAAGATTTCATGGACAAGGAAACTAAACCAAACAAAATATATACAACACACAACAACAGAGAGAGAGAGAGAGAGAGAGAGGTTAATAAATAAACATACCTTTCCAACAAACTTGGCACCAAGCACATGACACCGGAAGACGTTTCTAGTTGTCTGCCTTTTTTCAAGGTCTATCTTCTTTTCTCGAGTAACTGTAAGTTTAAAAAAATAAAAGTAAAGAAAAGCATTTGATTTTTTCCCAGGCACAAGTGACACTCCTGGAAGCAACATTCACTAAGTTCAACTCCACACACCTCAACTGCCTGCAAAAAAAGCTCCCACAGGAGTTACAAACTGACATGGAACCCGCACGGGAAAAGGAAGAGAGGCCGACCTCGCAACAGCTGGAGGCGGGACACTGAGGCAGAACTATATAAGCAGGGGACCAACTGGACTGGAGTGGCAAGAATAGCCCAGAACAGAGTGCGATGGCAAAGGGTTGTCGATGGCCTATGTTCCACTTGGAGCCAGGGGCCCTAAGCAGGAGTTACAAAACAACAAGAGAAAACCTTGGGATAAAGGCACACTCTGAATCGAAATCGGTTATGGTACTCACCATGAACAGCAGACAACTGTGATTCATGGTGGTAGTGGTAACCCAGGTAGGCCAGGAACTCCAGCGTACGTGGCACGTCGAGGAGTGTAGTCAATCTGCAACAACACATTTCTAGGTGAGCATGTGCACTTTCTCAAAGCCAAACTGATGATGCTCTGCCACGTGAAAGCTCAAATCTATGTAAGTTAGAACTGTAGTCACTGCCCATTTATTGTGAACAACAATGTGCACTACACCAGTGATAGAGTGACCAAGTGACTACAATGCTATTACGATTTCCTAATAATCACTGTAAGTGGCCATGGGACAGAGTGAGATGGAGGAGAGCTGTAGAGGCCCTATGCTTCTCTAGGAGCCAACAGGACTAAACTAACTACTGTAAGTGGCCATGGTTTACTCTAAATAATGTGCTTTGTCTTCCTTAACCATGGCAGACAAGCAAGCAAGAAGGCTAACTGCTGTGACAAATCCAAAGCTTGAAGTCTGTCCGAGACGGGATAAAAACAAATTTATTCTGATATTTGATGACAAAATCCAAGAAATCCAGCAAAACTTCCAAATCTGATGAAATTAATTATTGTCTGGCAAAGAGTGGATTTGAGAGGCAGATGTAGAGCCTCAACATCATTTGCAGTGAATGTATTTTCTCGACTTACGTCCACTGTGCCAGGTATCCCGGTGAGGTGATCCAGCCTTCACCGTTTGTGGCGACAGTGTTGTTGACATCTGGTCCCCACGGCATCAAAGGGCAAGTACTGAACAGGTTCTGCAGCTCATCAGGAGACAGACAACCATCTCGATCCTGGAACACACCACACAAGAATAATTATCATCATCTTGCTCGAATAAATAAAGGAAAACCGCAGTCATCTCAGCAAAGTTTAAATTCACTGACCAACTGATTTTATTTGTGTACAAATTTTTTCATCATTGTGAAAGTTTTGTCTCTGATATCTCTAGTTCCTGTGGTGTTACAGTAATTTTTGCTCAGATGTTCGTTTTGACCACATACAGTGTTTGTTTAAATACTTGTACTATGGTGTGCTTTGACTTTGAGTGATCCTGATTTAAACTTCGATTTACAGAAGTCCTGGACATTGTCATGTTAAGAAATAACACTCAAATTATCTTATAAGTTATATTCAGATCCCTAACAAGCAACTGTGTCAAGGAAATTGGAGTGTGTGCCAGAGAGAAGAGAAAGCATCTGCACTGTTTACCTCATCGTACTTGTCAAAGACAGAAGCCAAGAACTGGTAACCCTGATGTGTCAGCTCTGTTGTGCAGCCTGGTCCAACATGTATCCTGCAACAAAACAGCAGCAAACAGACCATGAATACCGTCACATTTATTTACACACACACACACACACACACACACACACACCCTATGCTAATGATGCAGTTTCCACACCAGTAAGTGCCTCCAGTGAATCATGGCTTGGCTCGTACGTAGCAAATAAGCGCAGCTTTTCTCTGTACTGCATTTAAAGACTTGAAGTTTTCTGAGACTGACCAGCTACACAGCAGCTGCAGACTTTAGAGCCAGCTTATAATGAACTCAATTTTAACTCCCCCCCCGAAACTCCTGAGGAAGTTTGATTCATGGAGAAAGCAGTCAGAATTAGAATAACCACTGTCAACAAGTCATCAGTTTTACCCAAAGCTGTCACTACCTGTCGTAAGTGATATCACTATGGCTGAGTGTGTTCGTATGCGCATGTGGATGCGTGGATGAGCAGATGAGTGTGTAAAGCATGGCTGATTTTATACGGAGATTTTGTTTCTCCGATGGACTGAAGTAGTATTGTGTTTCTGAATTGTAGTTCTGTTCTTGATTATGAAATTCAGTTGATAAGAAATTCTGATCTTAACCATTTACAGTATTACTGCCATGCGTGTATGTAATGGGTGTATGAGTGAAAAGTGCGTATGGGTGCATGGTTGATGTTTTTTACATGGAGATTCTGTTCTTATGTCAAGAGCTGTACACCATAAATTTCCCTGAGGGGAATACATGTAATAAAGTTACTCTTATTCTTATCATTACTTTAAAATGATGGTGCCTGCAGTGAACCTAAAGAAATAAAAAAAAGAAGCAAAAAAGCTGTACCTGGGTGCTATGAAATCATTTGTGAGCTGGAGGTTGTCATCATATCCAAACTTTCGGAGAACTGTCCATGTTGTTTCATGTCTGCCTTTCTGGATGAACAATGTGTGGAGAAACAAAAAACCTGAAAGGAGAAATCAAAAGCTGTAACTTACATGTATCACACCTGACCTGTTCTGCTAATTAATGTATTTTGTAGAGAACATGTGAGGTAGCCAAACTCACCGATTCAAGCTGATTAGCTCTGGTAGGTGGAAAAACCAAACGTCACGTAGTGAAAGTCTACCTGTATCATCTAATATCTATACAAAATGAACTCCAAGCTTTCTTACAACCAAAAGTACATTTCCCCCAACAGTTCATGCACAGAGTGACCAATCCCACTGGACTTTGCACTCTTAATCCGAGTCTCTGTCTGTCTTGTGATACTTGTGTTTCTCCCTGTAATCACCTCTGAGACCCGCTCTTTCACTTCAGTCTCGAATGTGCATTTCGTGCCGTACTTACCTTTGAGAGCAATGGCATTGTCAATTATGCCATCTGTCGTGTGCCTGCTGACAATGGCCTTCACATCTTCCAAAGCCTGAGGGTGCAGAGGGGCGTTGAAACACTTTTGCTGAAATCAAAACAAGAGACTCACTTTACAGTCATCTTTACAATTCATGAGCAGACTTCATAAACTGTCTACAAACCACATAACATGTTTTCTATCAGTGCAGTTTAGTCACCTGTCTTTTTACAGAGAGCGAGAGAGAGAGAGAGAGAGAGTACCTGGAATAAGTTGACCTCTGTATCACTTAGCAGTGAATCGTTGTCAAGATCACAGATCTGCAAAAGAAGAAGAAATGCAATTTAAACGTTTAAGCCACTGCCTAGTGTTCTCTGTACATAATCACCAATTTTGTTGTCCACTGCATGTTGTAAAATGCACTTTGTCAGAAATGAGTACTGCAATATGCACAATGACATGTAATAAAGCATGGTTTCATTTTAAGTTGAACTGCTCATGCTCTAAACCAATGGCATTTTATTAAAAATTGTGAATAAAAATGATTAACGTACAACAGGGTGCTAAAGGTCAAGGGAAACTTGATTAGTATACTGCATAATCAAAGTAACTTCACCTTAAATATTCTTGTCAAGGCCTTCCTGGCAGCTGGAGTCAACTGAAACGAAAAATGATATACACATGCAAGACACACACACAAATTTAGTACATTTCAGCATTTCTCTGTTTTGTTCTCTATGATAAGAATATGCCAGAACTTTGCCAGGACAGATAAAATGAATGGGAATGAACCACAGAAAACTTTTTAAGTTCTTTATTTGTTAGGAACTTTCTCCTCCGTGTGTAAATGCACTGGTTCAGTCCAGATACACATGTTATTAATTACATCATAAATTCTATACTTTCTCTTGAAAAAACAAACCTCTTTTTCTTCTGGGTTGTACACTGGTGCAGTGGGATGTAACACAGCCTTCTGTGCGTAGTAGAAAACTTCACTGATGTTTTTCAGGGTTCTTGCTGAACACTGCACTCATAAAGAAAAGGAAGATAATAAACAGTTATTCAGAACAGTGATACAGACAAATCTTTCAAGTTCAACAAATGTTCAAATTCGGACAACCACGGTGCACAAAATTTTCTTGCAAGCTGCAAGTGGACTGAAGACACTTTGAGTGAAGACAATAATCTGCGAATCACACACAAAAGAAAGTTTCTAGTCATTACCTCAACACAGGTTTCAACTTCTGAGAAGTCATTCATGATTGGCAGGATACTCTGCAAATAAATGTGAAAAAAAAGTGAAACCAGTGCAAAACACACTGCAAGAAAACATAAACAAAACTTTCTAGACTTACACATCACTGAAAGTGTGCATGCAAATACGTTTTTTTAAAAAACAAAACAAAAAACCCAACCCTAAACCTTAACATTTTTTTCTCTGACCGAGGGCGGTCAGTGATCTCGAGGTTAAGAGCCTTGTCACCAATGCGAGAGGTCAGGGGTTTGAGTCCCACTCGGGGCAAAGAATTTTTCCTTCTCGTATGTGGTACCGATCATTTGGGCCGATCGTCGGGGGGTTCTCGCCGGCTTCCTCCCCCTTTGCTTTGGAAATGTTCAGCCCTCAAAATTTGATAAATAAATGCAATTCTAATATCCGAAACTTAAATAGCTGAGCTGACCCGACCCTTCGCACCACGTGATTGTAATGTGTTTATGTCCAGTGAATGAGAGAATGTGTGCAATTCACGTGAGCATGCCGGTTGGGTTCAGTTCGTGGCGCTTTGAGCCGATTCATGAAATTGGGCAAAGCGCCTACACAATACTCATTATTATTAAGTCTTTGTTGCCACCATCAAAACTTGCACAGAATAATCTTGTTTCAACAAGTCCATTTACAAACTCCTCTGTACTGTACCTCTAATGTTGGGTAGTCTGCGAGGTCAACTTTGTTGCCCACAAGGATGACAGGAGTGCGATGTTCATCCCCAAGCAAACTCCGTAACAATGGCAACCAGTATGTTGTCAACTAGAACATAACAGAAAATCCATGTAGATACACATAGATTTGATAGAGCTGTTCCAATTTTGGTATGGAATTACAAATTTTCCGTTTTTAATTTTTTGGTTGTTATTTTTTCTGGACTGTGTTGTTCCTTTTTTAAACCTCAAAAACCCACTAAATCTAACATTTTCAAACTTGTGTAAATGAACATACATGTATATCCATACAAAAACAGAAATGAGAATCGAGCACTATCGATTCGAAAGTGCAAAAATTATCATTCATGTACCCATCAGTACAATGGATCAGGAAGCATATGAAGCTGGGGTGTGAAACTGTGTCAGTGAAATCATGTTCTTACCCTCTGAATCGAGTCCTCATCCATTACTGAGTAGACAATACATATCACACTGGCCTGAAAAATAAGTTAAAACAAAATGTAATTTTCAACCTATAAAATACAATTTCACCTGCAGATTTTTTTAAACAAGTGAGAACTTGACAAAAAATATATAAATGAATAACTTGATGCATTTTAAGTTTAATTTTAGATGAACATGTAGTTTGTCATGTTTATTTCAAGCACATGCCCTTTCAGTTTCACTGATTCTAGAGAAATTACATACACATGTGGTGGTATATATTGTAGAACTACTACTATATCTATGACTACGAGTGGCACGAGAACTGTCTTCAGCCCAAGCGCACAAAACCACCACAACCATTAACCACTACCAATAACACCAGTCATCAACTTCAGCTGCACAAATGGCTAAAATTCTTCTTATAATTTAAAGTAATATTCACCTTTGCAACTTCCTCTTCCAGCATTGTGTCATCTTGTTCTTTAGCTGTTGACAAGAAATATGACAAAACTGGATGTCAGGCTGAAATGAGCTTAGACCTGTAAGTTAGAACTAGAAGCAGATCAGACTACTATCAACATTTGTATTTAATCAAATAGAAATGGCATAAACTCACAGTATCCACAGGCATCATTACATTTACAACAGAAGCTGTTAATGTCAAACTTTACTGGCTTTATAATTATTACTAATATTAGGAATCATGTACCTGAGTAGTCCACAATATGTGTTGGGACGTGCTCCGGGGTAACATCTGCAGGAATTGTTATTTCCTCAGCTTTGGCTGGAACCTGCATAAAAACAGTAAAATTGGGAATTAAATTCAAGTGAAAAGAAACACAACCACTGATTATTTAAGGGGATCACTATACTTTTTAAAGCCAGAAAGCCATAATATAGATGGCCTAGAAATGCATTTGCTGGAATTAGTGAAAACAGTGTGAACATGTATAGGACTAGTATAAGAACTATTTCACAGGGTTAACCACAATTTTCAATTTTTTTTTGACTGAGGTTGTCAACATCAGTACTGACAACGACACACATCATGTCACATTTGGCATGACGTACAGACATGCGATACATGGCATGGTTCTTACTTACCTCCTCAGCAAACTCCTCACTGACTAGAGACAGAATCAGGGACGTCTTTCCGACTGATGCTGTTACAACAGACACATCATTATCACTGTTAGTGATCTCCACTCATTTTTGTCATTACCAACGTGATTATCACTATTGACAATTGATATTAATCAAGTCTGGTCATTTTACAATCAATTAGTGCAGGTGTGTAGAAACTGCCAGTTGTAAACCTCTCAGTTTCTGAAAAACTGGAACATAAGATGTAAGGCAAATCTACTCTGACAAATATACACTGTCATATATATGTGATATATCCATCTAGTTGAAATGCTCATATTAACATATATATATACAGTTTCAACAACTTGTTTTTCACACTGAATTTATGAATATATGGTCAAGAGTACAGAGTTGAGTCTAGTGAGTGTGACATGAGTACCCAGTTTTCAGCAAAGTGATAAACAAACTATTTTATATGAATTTGGTGTGTCTTGTCATGAGCAATCTTCACAGAATCTGATTTTCTCACACAAGTTGTCGATTGGCCGTATTTGAAGAAATAAGTTGTGAGTTTGTACATAACATTAAACACTGTCACAATTTTGCAGACTTGAAATTTCAAGGCAAAAACAAACCAGTGATGTTGTTTGCATTTTGTGTTTTTATTTTGAAGGCTTAACCTTCAGCAATATCACAAAAGAGAAGGAAAGACTCACTAGATGCAAAGAAATGCAATGAAAAAGTGGTGTGAACATAACTTTACGTCAAGCGGCATGTTAAACTGAAATGAGCACCATTATGACAGAGTACTGATACTGTTTGGTCAATAAAACCTTCTTAAGAACATTGTTTGGGTTACTCAATAATAATGTAGTGCAATACATGAACAATAATAAATGATATGTGAACAGAAATGGATTCAAATGTTTCTGGTTTTCTGCTTGACGGAACATTTCAATAAAACGCTTTAAAAAGCTAAACATTTTATTCCAGTTATTATTGTTTCCCAGTGAAATTAAAGACTGACCCTTGAAATACATGCAAAAACAAAAATAACAGTTGCTACTTCACTGTGTCCCTGAATAAAGTGATCAAAGAAAGAACTGAGCATGCTTAAACATAACATTACAACATGACAGACTCATTCCAAACTTTTAAAGTCACACAGAAGGAAAAGGTACAAAAAAATATATTACCAGTGACTTTGTTTTTATGGTAAATACACCTTAGTCACACAAAAATGTATCTAACAGATTTAACACATGAATTATTACCATATCCAGCTGTCTGAACATAACTTGACACACTTGAACACAACATTACACTGTGACAGACAAATTTCAGATAGCTAAAGTCAACCAGAATGAAAAAGAACAAAACATATCAGTTGTAGTAAGTGTGGTTCAATGGGAGGTACTCTTTAACCACCTCAAAGTATGATTTTAAGCTTAATCCCATAGATAATTGCTATCTCAAGCTACATGAATGTAACTTTACGCAACTTCGAACATAACACTACACTGTGACAGACTCATTTGAGACTGTCAAAATCAAACAAGAGGAAACGGAACAAAAAAAATGTATTACCAGGAAGTGTGCTTTAATCGAAGGTACACATTCTCTTCACAAAAATATGATTTAAAAGCATAATAAAATTGTTAACTGTCATTATCAAGTTGCTGGAACTTAACTTGACAAACACTCATGCAACAGCTTTCACTCAAACACACACGGGAATGATGTATACAAACTGCTATAATCAAAAAGGGGCTCACAGCATAGGAAATAGTGAATACATATCATTTTTCAGTACAGCAAAGGAAAAAAATGTAACCTTTGACTGAACATAACTTGAAACCCACTGTCTGTGTATAAAGTTGTGTTCAAACACAAACAGCTCCTGCACATTTTCTATTGGTGTGATCCTGGAAAAAAAAACACAGTCATGAATAAAAACACATAATTTCGCTGTCCACTATTTCTGGCCATTAAAAAAATGAAGGAATGCCCAAGTTGTTGTTTGTACATAACATAACAACTGCATGAATCTGGGTACGGTGTGTAAAGTTAACTTCAATAAACAAACAGATGAACACACAAAAATGTGTTTGAATGGAAATTTTCAAGACTCCAGGGAGAAAAATTATTCCAAAGATGTTTAGCAGGATATATTCTATTTTTGTTTGGTGCTAGATTTGTCGTCGTATAAGTTTGAACATAATGCTGACGACCTTCGTTTGTGAGTAAAGTTGTGTTCAAACCAGAGACATCTGAAATTTTACATAAGAAAGCTTTACTCCCCGCAAAGGATCTTTTTCCGAGTAGCTTTCCACTTAAAAATACCTAAGGCATTCATTGTTTGTTGCTGAATACACAACTTTTGTAACAGAGTCATGAACATAACGTTTACAACCTAAACCACAAATGTCTCCACCGCTGTATCGATTAGAATCACGACAAGGATTAACATCCACGTTTTGGTGATACCAATCACCACACTAACATCGAGTTTACCATTGCCGCTGTTGTCAGCAGTATTCCAAAATGCACAAGAACACAGACTCTTTGTGTTTATTCACTTTTTGCTGCTGAGTTGACTAGATTTGTCTGAAGATAACACTTAACACTTGAAACTTACCCTCGGGATTATCAGCTGCCTCCTCCAGTGACGGTAATCAAAGTCATCGGCTCAAAGAAATCATGCTTCCAGCTTGTGTTTGAAACGGCCGCTGGTTGAATTTATCTCATACCCGAGTATAGCGATCGATTTTTTCTCGCATGAACATAACAGGAAAATTAACACACCGTCGGGTCTTCGAAATCAACACGAAGTTTCTTTTCAACAACACGAGATATATCGATGTTCTTCCATGAAAAATAAAGAGTGAAAAAACGATGTTGAGTTATGCAAGTTAGGTATTTCGCAGGACAAAAGTACGCTCGACCTCGGTGGTCGATGTTGATCATCGGAAGTTTACGACGACGTTATGTCCAAACGTGCCTACATTTTCAGTCATTTTTCTAAAAAACGGAAAATATTTGACACCTGCCAGTATGCCGACTGAAATAAAGGCAGTTTTGAGCATTTGGAGACAGCAAATGGGTTCACTGACCGTTCTCCATGTTTCTCAAAATAACACTTCAGCGATCGCAAGTACTTTCTGTCACGTTTTTCTTCCACTGCAATCACCGATTTTTCGCCAAAAACCCAGAGTTTTAAACGCAAGAAGTAAATGTACCACATCCAACTCTCACTGTTTGAAACTCTGATTTATACTGAACAAGTGAGCCAAAGTAGACAACTGTGCATGCTTTTTAAACAAATTTGTAGCATCATTCATGTGAATGGGTAGCCATTTTGAGCAGTCGACTCACCTCTGTACTCTTGACCATATGCAACGTGATGAATGTAAACTTTTCACTGAAATGATTTTTTTGCGGTAAATCTGTGAGCACATACACTGATACAGTGCAAATAAAACGTTACGCAAAATGTATGCATAAGACTTGAACACAGGTGAGAGTACGCAACTGCTGGATGTGCCTGGAAACAGGGGTACTGTCCCTTGCATCAGCGAAAGCAGGCATGTTCAACCGACACCGACAGTGATCTGCGATCAGATGGATCAAAACAGCACCGGTTTCTCACAGACATTAATAGAGCAACGTACCATCCCCGATCAGAAGAATCCTGACATCTCTTTTGAGAGAACCCATCTTTCATCCGTAGTGCCTAAATTGCTGTCGAACTTCAAGGACAAAGTAACACAACGAAGATCGTAGCCTCGGCTGGTTTCCTTCGTGGGTTGTATCAATGCATGACTTGACAGCAACCAAATGCTATCTGAAAAACGGGTGAAACTTTGCAGAAAGGATGGCTTAGCTTTCATAAATCTGGGTGCAGCCGATGAGACCTTGGTCCGAAATCGAAATCCAAATGATGGTTACAAAGCACCGACATTTTCACGTGGTCTCTCTGAAGTGAAGCGTTGCTGGTCCTTTGATAGGTCGGTTTGAAAGAGAGAGGGCTCGTTGTTTTACATCTTTGCACTTGAAGGAATGCACTTAGGCCAAAGAATATTTGTACACAAAGTTGAAAAGATTCTGATCAACCTCGCTGTCTCTGACCTAACACAACTTCCGGTCAGTTGACGCATGACAACAGAAGCATTTCCGCTTCCGCGATAGAAAAGCAGACGACGGAATCACACGTTTACATGTGTGTGTGTTATTATGTCCACAAACAGCCGATGTGTACTGTCAACTGATAAGTAACCATCCGTGATCGGAACATGCACCTTTTTGTTCATTGTCAGCCATATCTGTTCATTTCTGTGTGTACCGGAGGCCGGGCTTGCCTGGAAATAGAACGGCTGTAAACATCATCCCTGATTTTTGTAGTCGTTTAATTTCCCGCCGATTTGAGATTATTTTCACCAGTGTTTAATGATGGGTTTGTTTGTCCATTTGTGAAGTATTCAGCTTTATGATTTGTCTCCAGTGGCAGTTTCATGAAACCGTGACTCATGAATATGCGCATGAAAGTTGAAACTTACTGTGTATGCTTGCTTTGGCTTTCTGAATGTGACAGTGTAAATCAGTGGTTTCAAGTCCAGTGGAAAAGCTGTGGTGAAACACTATCCACCCATGTTCTCCAGTTTTTGATTTTGCTCGCACAAATTCAGACCCACACATGGATAGCTTTACTGTTGCTTTCACACACACACACACACACACACACACTGTTCAAGTACATATTTTAATAACTAACAAAAATTGCAAAACCTAACCAAACTGAAACCAAGTTTCCAGATACACATATACATTTACTTTCACTTCAGATGACACAATCATGCAGTCACAATTTTTCACTGTGCAGTGAAACATTCCCTCGGGATGCAAGTCACAATTCAAAATAATATATAACAACAATGAAAAAAAATTTGCTGGGAAACAAAACTGCATGTCTGATAATCTTTAAGTTACGGGACTTGAAAATAAATGTTATCTGCAGCACTGCAACAACATCTTTACCACAGTCCTATGCACTGTAATTTAAGATCTGGCCAGGCCGATATCAAAGCCGTTTATAAGAGCACAAGTCATGCTATCTGTGTGAGAATGCACATAATAGATACTTAATGGGCTCCAAACGCATGTCAAAGGCATGAGTCGCATGCAGTCTTGTCCACGAAAGGAATAGCGAGCATCGTTCGGGAGCGCTGTGTAATATAATGCAAGATCCTGCTAGCACGATACCTAGCAGTTATGTAAGAAGGGTGGAGCACAATATGCACTCTTTGTGTGTACACGCTACACACACACATATGTATACCTAATGAGTTTCAAAAGCACATTAAACGCATGAGTTGCAGTCTTTTACATACAGAAACAGTAATGTGTTCTTGTACCACTGTGAATTTACTGGAATCTCAGCTGCACACAGTCAAAAGACAGCTGCAGGCAGTCGAGAGATAGCTGCAGACAGCCAGGAGATAACTACAGGCAGTCACACAACTGCTGCAGGCAGTCGCAAAACAGCTGTACATGCGGAAAGCAACGAGGCAGGATGAAGTGGTGTGAACAGTGGCACTGGAGATGATGATGCAGGAAGGCGGCTGGAATTCTAGAAGCCCTGGTTTTTACTTGTGGAGGCTGGCATGTCCTCATCGTGGGCCCCACTCACCTGTTGGGCATGACTGGCCTACATTATCTCATTAGTTCTCAAAGCCATGCTGCTTTCTTACTTATTGTGATCTCAAAAAACAAAACAAAAAAAAGCCCCACTACTTATCCATATGTAATTTGCTTTTGCCTTTAAAACAATACAAATTATGCAACAGACCTGGGAAACGAGTATTCATGTTTAATGCTTGTTGTTATCATGTAATGAAGTAGAGCAAGAACATTTACTATCTCAGTGTACGAATAAACCAACGCAGTGCATAATCTGTACATTCTAACAGGATTTTTACCAGCTTTTTTCACGCTAAACCCATAAGGAAACGCCTAGCCTACTGTTGGAAGTTTACTGCATATACTGGTTTCAACAGCAATGGTGCTTGCTCACTGTACAAAGAGACCAAAACTGTGCATACACTCACCTTTTGCACATACTGTGGGTTGACAGCAATCTCCCTGTCCATTTCTCTTAGTTTCTCGTCCATTTTCATGCATTTCTGCATCTGAAGCATGACACACTATCATAGAGGAGGATGAAACAAACAGCAACAACCAACACCAAAGTGATGTCAGTTCATATTTGCCTCCAGCTCTGTGTGGGCTGATGCTTTTGTCATACTGCATAATTATGCTAAAAGTTTTCAAAGGACTAAACTATGTTTTTGTTGATAAAGTTATTTAACTGATTTCTGTTATTGTTTTTGTATTATTATTATTATTATTATTATTTTCTTTTGCCCTCTAGGTCTGCACACACAAAAAGGAAAACATGCAACAACAACAAAAAGAACAGAAGTGTACCTCCTTGTCCAGTTCAAGCAACATTGATGAACTGTTGTATTTTTCAGGGTTGTCATGGAAACGCACCATCCCATCTTTCTGGTTGATTGTTGCGAAGATCTCTCCATCCTCAATCTGTAGACAATGGCATTCTCTGATAAAAACATTCTGACTGGTAGAATTTTTATCACAAAAACCCAACATATGACCACAGGAAACAGAAAGTAAAACACATCAGTGGGTCTATGCACTGACTTGCAGATTTAAATGTTTGACAGTTTTGCCTTCAACTGAAGCCAAAATCGATGAAGTCCAGAAAAGATGCAAAAACCATAAAACCCCTAACACTTCAAATTCCTTCGACCGAGCAGAAACAAAAGCACACCACATGAAGAACATATAACTGACATTCAAGAAAGAAACAGAGCATACCATGTGAAGAACATATTTCTCTGCTTCTCGAGGACCTGACAGCTGAACTCTGTTTGCCATGTCCGTTAACGACAGAGTCAGGAATGTCTGGAGGGCAAGATAAATGCAGAAGTATTTAGTTTTTAATACATTTAGACTCGATGAAATCAAAGAGTACAGTTTCTGCTTTCTGAATATGCAAAGCTTCGAACTGGCTTCTTCATGAACAGTTATCATCCTGGTACTGCAAGAGACAATGCAAGAAACAGAGTGACAACAGATTACATACATGTAGACATGTCTCACCTTAGTAAGCCTCTGGATGTTTTTCTTGTACATGGATGTCACACACTGTTTTACAAGGCCCATGTTGTTGTCCTGTACAAACATACCACAAACACTCATTAGATCAATTCGGATGGTTTAATTATTGTAGGTGACATCAGGCAAATCAACTACAGAAACATTAATGTGGTTGGGCACTGAACGTACCTGAACTCATCACAGTGCCTTATACAGCTGATGTCATGTGTGTGTGTGTGTGTGTGTGTGTGTGTGTGTGTGTGTGTGTGTGTGTGTGTGTGTATCTAGGTGAGTTTGTGCACAAACACTTCACCCTGGTTTAACTTACTCGAGTGAAAGTTTCAGTGTGCTTGGTGACAGCTGTCCTGACTTCCGCCGGGTTGTTTGTGCCATATGCATTGGCCAAATCATGGTAAGCTTGGCACAGGGGCTGAAAACAGTACATGTATTAGTTTAAAAAGCCTAAAAATGGGATCATGAAACAAAAGGACATGCAAAAATCCTTAAACCACATATAGCTTTACAAAGATTCAACCATCAGGCTCACTTAAGTTCTCATTTACTTAACTCGTAGCCCACTCGTTTGTTTTCTGCAGATGCGAACTTGATCAAAATAATACCATGCAATATTCAATGCTCTGAATTATCTGAATCATGCACATGCAGAAAAAAAATAGTCACCTGGCATCCATCTTATACATACCTTGATGTACCTTGGGACAACCTGAGGAGCATACTTTGGTAAAGTTGGAATCTGGAAGACACAGAGAAACAACCAAATTCACATAAACCCTGACGTCAGAGACAAAAATGAATGATGACTGGATATATATCCCAAAGCAAAATCACGACGACAAACTGATCAACACAACCATATTTGAGTTAATTAATCATGTACACATGTATGTATCCATCAATAGTAACAGTATCATCAAATAGAAGAAAATTCTGAAGACTTTTCTCTCTACTTTTTGATTATCATACACTGTACACCCCCAAAAATGGGGAACCAGGACAGCCAAATGGTAGAGTGTTGGACTTTCAATGCTTGGGTCGTGAAAATTCCAGATGGGGCCAAATATCTGTGCTGGCCTTTTTCTCATTGCCCTGTCTTTGATATCACCCACATGTGGTGGGAAAGGACGATAAACTCACAAACGCCCATCCACCTACCAAAAAATGATGGAGCGACAAACTCACCTTTCCCTGTACAATAAGAGCAACAAGAATGAATTTTTTGTAGGCTTCCATCATGATGTGACTCACTGCCATACTTGGCGTGGTTACAGCCTGTGGAAAGACAATCACCCATTATAATTCAATTACATGTACACAATTCTAATATTACGTGAAAGCTGGCTAAGGAACTTTCCTTTATCCTCAATAACCACTAAGCAAAACCCAGTGTAACTGGAACTTGCTTCAGCTTTCTTTACCAACCCTACACAGCTTTCATGCCCAAAATGTAAAATAGTTTTCAAAAACCTGGTATGAGTAAATAAAAAGTGATGCGAGTAAAAAATAAGAGAAAATGCTCTCCTCACCATTTCAAAGAAATATAAGGCTCTGCTGTAGTTCTTTAAGGCTGTGTAGATCATTCCACCATAATAGAAATACAGCAGAAAATCTTTGGCGTCATAGTGACCACCCTGAAACAAGCCATAAAAACCTGAAATGTAGCGGTTAACCAAACAAATGCAGTTCCAAGCAATACCAAGCCAGGCGAAACAACTGAAGTTCAAGAAAACTGTCTACCAGACATTAGTGATTAGTGATTAGTCATCCCCCCCCCCCCCTTTCCTTTTCTCAAGTTGTTAACAGAAGACAAATATATAAGACTGGAGTGTTACATGCTGTAAAAGTATCACGGAACTTTTTCATGCAGTATCTCCACACTCAGCATTTCAGTCTGAGCTGAAGTTGGGTATCTGAACTGACTTGGCTGACTGCACTTCTAAACCTTAGTGCTGGGATGGTGTCAATTATGCAATGTTAATAATAATATGTTGTGTCCTCACAGTAAAAGTGCCTCTGTTCATAATACATATTCAGATGAAATGATCACTATCAAGAGTAGTTAATACAAAGTACGCCACTTTCTAATTCTCATTTCTTTCCTTCTCTTTTGACCCACCTCACGACTGATTTCTGTGATGTCAGCGTCCAAAATGCGAAGAGCAGGCTTCATGTTCTTTGACAGCAAACACAGCTGTAAAAGAAATGAATGTAAGCGCACTTACCAACACAGTCCTCCAGTGAACGCTTTTCAAATAACTTCAATAGTCTGCAATAGTTTATCAGGTCCATCTTTGTTAAGTTACGCTTTACTCCTTTAGCACTAGTAGCTAAGCACAATCTTGAGGAAAAAGGAAAACGGCAAATGACTTTATCAACTTCTATCAAAAACTCATTTGAACGTGTGTTAAGTGTAACCTATACCTGGCAAAGGTCTGAGTGAATAGATGTGAGCTGGGCTGGATGAAGCTGAATCTTCTGTATAGCCTGTGTCAAGATAGCCAAACCTCTTGTTGGCTGAAAAACAAAGCTTAATTCAGGATCACTCAGAGTCAAAGCACACCATAGTATAAGTATTTAAACAAGTAGTGTACATGGTCAAAACAAACATGTGAGCAAACATTACTACTGTAACACCACAAGAACTAAAGATATGAAAGAAAAAATATTCACAATGATGAAAAAATACATACACCAATAAAATCAGTCAGCCACTGCATATAAACTTTGCTAAGATGACTGCTGTTTTCCTCTATTTATTTGAGCAAGATAACTGTGTTCAGTAAAATATACAAAAAATCATGTGGACCTACCTGCTTTCTCTCAACCAGCTGTGATGCAAACTTGTGACATAACTCAGCAACTGGAAAACCAAACAAACTTGACATCATAAAAAATTTCCATTATGCATTCCCAAATCATTACTACTACACTAGATTATAAAATCAGAATTTTAAAATTTCGAGTAAATAAATAGCAGCAGCTGTAAATTACCTACACATGTATAATGAATTGTTTTCTATGCCATGACAGTAAAGAAAAATAAAACCAAAGAATTTGACTCACAATTGTCTGGTGCATAGCGCACTTGTTCTCCATTGCACGAAGTCACAAATTCTTGCGTTTGCACAAAAAGAGTTTCAAAGTCTGTAATGTTTGGTACACTGTACTTGATAACCCTGTGGAAAACAGAAAAATGCAAAACTCACTGAAGGGAACAATGTAATGCACAAAAAGAATGAACACACACATGCACAACAACAAAAACCAAGCTACGGTTAGGAAAAATAGCTGCTCTGAAAACAATTTCTACATAACTATACAGGTCTTCGGAATCCCAGATTTCCATGCTTCTACACGCAAGGTGTCAGAACTGCTGTCCTCTCTCTGTGCTAAATCTACTAATCATTCAGATATTTGGCGAGACTTTGGGTCTATATGCATGTGCACTCGTAACACATTTTGTGATTCCAAAGGCCCGTATGTACTTATCACTACCCATGAAAGTCATGCTTCATTTAATGCTTAAGGTGACAACTAATTCACTTCATGTTCTTGCCAGCAGAATTTTCTTGTTTAACTGCTGGTTAACAAATAAAAAAATTTTATGGTTTGTCAGCATAACTTGCAAAGATGCCCATCAGATACATACAGTATTCCTAGGACCCCAATGGAGTGTTGTTGATAATCTAATGTTGCCAGGACATTGTCTAGGTGAGCTGCATTCTTGCCCAGCATGTCCATGTTCTTTGCAATGAACTCCACCAAGGTTGTGTAATTTCCTGAAGAATGAAAGTTGAAACAGTGCTAGTGGTATAACTTGAAATCGCAGACTTATGACAAAAGCAACGTTGATGCAGAAGTTACAACTGATCAAAGATAAAGAACAACGTATTGTTACTATTTCTGCTTCAATAAATCTTCTGCGGTACACTAGGATTGACAGTTTCAGATGATCTGGAACCGAAGTTCCTGCTGGTGTTAGCTAGTTACAGGCATTTGACAGGAGCCGGAACGCCTTCGGCTGATCCTCATTATTTATGTGACAGCACAGTTCAAAAAGCACACGAAAGAAACACACGTCTTGCTAGGCACATAGCAGGCCTTCTAGTTCTTACATACGTTAATTTACCTTGGTTGGAGAGAGTTTGAACGGTGGTAACATACTGTTCCAGCGCAGCAGCCATCTTGCTTGTCGGTAAGTCGTTTACGTACTTACTAAATGAAGAGTTTTTGCTAGGGTCCTAATTTTGCGTGTTTTCGATTGTATCCATTAAAATTACAGTATAAGTTTACTTGCATATTATTTGTACCACTGATTTTAAAAATAAATCATAAATGTGTACAACGTGCCTTTTCTTTTATGCTATAGGGGATACCAAAGCTGAAGTTATTTCCCTTCCGCTACTTTCGTTCTTTTTGTGTCAAGTCGCATCTTGCGTGTACGATCACATAACTGCTTTGGTTGTAAATGTCCGAGGTTCTGCCGAACATTTCAACAAGGTTTACCAGCGACTCTTAATGAGTTTTACGCTATCCAGAACCGCCCTGCATTTATGTCAGAAGGCACCGGTGAATTTTAGACAAGTCACTGTTCTTTTCACTGGGAAGGGCACGATCTGTCATCCAGGCAGCATGTCCAGAAGATCTGCACATGCACAGCGGCAAAACTTTGGCCAAAAACGTTTACGTGTTCTAGTGGATTTGGATGGTGTGTTATGTGACTTTGAAGGCTATTTTTTGGAAAAATACCGCGAGAAGTTTCCTCATGAACCATTCATCCCACTTGAGGAACGCAAGACATTCTACCTGCGTGACCAGTATGCAAAACTGCGCCCAGATTTACCTGTAAGTTTACATGTTGATTCATTTATCACGTGAATATTAATCATAAAATCATACATGGTCCTTCATTTATTGCAGTTTTATATTACAAAAACCCACTTGATTATATATCGATCGAACAAGTTAGTAGTTTGTCAGTGCACTGATGGCAGAATTTTAAAATGTTTTTGTAGACTGTTTCTTGATTTTTTTCAGGACAAGGTGAGAGACATTTACAATGCAGAGGGATTTTTTCTCAACCTACCAGAAATCGAAGGAGGATGTGATGCTGTGAAGGAAATGGTGCAAATGGAAGAGTAGGTGTTCCACATCCGTAGTCTGTGCTTTTGAGGAATGATGTTTGTAGTTAGCAGTATGCATGTACATGTACTTTTTATAACAGGGTACAGTATCTCTTGTGACACGGTATATGTAAATTTTTCATTTTATTTTAGCATCGATTGTGTGTGGCTGTGCAGGTTGTGGCTGATCAGATGCCCCTCTTGTGTCCTACTTTAATTTATTATGTTTTCTTTTCAGTGTTGATGTATTCATTTGCACCAGTACTTTGCAGTATTACAAGTACTGCCTTCAAGAAAAGGTATGTGTACCTGGTGCAGTCAACCTCTGCAGATCAGCAAATCGTTACAAACTTATTGAGGCTTAATTTATTTAAAAGTTCAGTATGCAGTAATCTCTTACATGCTGTAGGTAGCATGCAGTTTGGGCCAGCATGCAGGGTTATGTTTGGTTGTGATACACTGCATACACTATGATACAGTCAACACTTTCCCTGGATACAAGCCACAGTAGATGTGTGCACATTGTCTCTGCTGCTAACTGATCATGCCCAGCTGAAGGGAAATGACCCCGATTCAAGACATTCTAGTCTGAACTGACTACCCTCTCTTTGGTCAAGGAATTGACCCAGCTTCTCAGCCACAAGCCAGCAGGCAACACAGTCAGTTCTTCATGTAATTTGTGAAAATATCAGGACTGCCAGCAGTAGTGTGGGTTAACATGTACCCAAGATAAGTGATGAAAACAAAAATGGTTTAGTACTGTAGTATTCCTGCTTTTCAGATAAACTTGCAAGTTTGCACAAGAGGATAATTACTGGTGTGTATACATGGTAGAATGAAAGGAGAGTGACTTCACATGTACATGTGCCTGTATATGCCATGACCTGTGCAATATTCACATGTACAGACTCAGTGGGTGGAGGAGCATCTTGGCAGTAACTGGCTGGACAAAATCATCCTCACCAAGGACAAGACCATGGCCAACGGCCATATCCTTATTGATGACCGGCCTATTATTAAAGGTTAATATAGATACAATTTTTTTACTTCCACACAATCCTTATATTGAAAACAGTCACCATCCTTGTTTGAAGGGTGACAGATTCATCTGTAAGACTTGCAATGGTAAGGTGATAATTTTGAGCCATTACGAATTCCCATTTTCATTGAGTGAGGATCAGGTCCTATGCACATTAGCTTGAACAATGCTCATTTTTACAAGTCTGTGATGGCACGTGCCAGCTGCCAACCTTGGCTGAAACCAGTCAGCTAGTATATAAAATAGAATAAAATTTTGTATAAAATGTAAGTGTGTAAAATAAGTTTGTGTAAGAGAAAAAAAAAACTTTGTATGAAATGTGTTGAAGTAACCAGCAAGCTAACATAATTCAAATGCAGTTAGGCAGCTTGGCTGATACAAGGTTAACTTCTGTAGCTTATCTGGATGCATGGATTGGTAATTTATTTTGATGGTCCAATATTGAGAAATCATGAGTTCATCCACAGGTTAATTATGACAGCTATGTGAACAAATTAAATCTTTGTAATTGTAATTATGAATATGATCAGTTTGATTATCATGGACAGGAGCCTGTCAGCCCCCTCCTTGGCAGCATGTCCTCTTCACAACTTCGTTCAACCGCAGCATAGATTTGAATGGCCGCCAGCGTTTGGACTCATGGACGGATGGCAAGTGGAGAGAGATCATTGAAGATTTCAAAAAGAGAGTGTGATATTGTCCACGTCTATGATCGTGATACTATCTAAATTATTCTGCTTTTTGAACCTTGACTGGGTGTGTACAGTAATTGATTTATGTACAACTATGAATTTTTGTATACATACATATATCATTCATTATTGTCTTTGTTAGGTCCACCCAAGGGTCCATACTGACTTCAGATACTGTATACTAATCAGGGTAGAAATTCATTTATTTATACAGTTATCTACATATTCCATAAGTACCATTATGTCAGTTTACAGATTTAAAATTTGAAACTGGCTGAATGTTTTCTTGTAGAATAAGTATTGTTTGTTCTTCTTCTTGTTGCTTTTTTTGAAAGGTAGTTTTGTGTCAAAAACTTTAATTAGGGTGAAATAAGGTAGACTGTAGGTTTTTTTTATCGTGATTTTTAAACACATAATTATTTCCATTGATGTACTCTGTCACATTCGCTGTGTGTACTCACCACATAGTTAGTTTTAATCACCATGCTATCTTGACTTCATATTTGCCTATTGAGGGTAAATGCGTTATTATCTGAAAATGTGGCAGTAGCAAACAAGTAATCATGTTTTAGCTGAAGCGTTTGAAACTTCATCATGTAGAAAAGTTAGGCTATCTATTTTAGACATGCTACCTGTATGTTGTCTTGTGCTCAGTGTGCATACCTATGTGTGTGTGTTGTGTTCCTGTGGTTTTCATTGTTGATGCCGCCCTGAAGTCTCTAGTGCTCAGCTCATTGACTGTAATTATAGTTATTTAGTAACTTTATGTCCGTAAATGAGTGGTGTAAAATCATGCACACACACACACACACACACACACACACACACACACACACACACACTATCTGAAGAGTATTATTTTTATTCATGGTGTTCTGTAATATTGCACATGCTCATTTTTCAGGCAAAGGTGTATAGTCCAGTTGTGTCCACGGTATTTCCGCGAGCCGCAGCGTGCAATAAAATCAAAAACAGAGGAAATAGTTTTCTCTCGTCATTGGAGGCAGGGGGAGGGGAACTCAGTTACGCGATAACTTTCTAGCTGTCTTTATTCTAGACAGTAGCTGGTCTTTACTACTAAATGAGCAGGATGCATGGATAGCTGATCTCTTCCTTCCTCTCTAATGCTCGGGTCGTGAGTTCGATCCCGGCCGGGGCCAAATATTTGTGCTGGCTTTTTCATCGTTGCCCCGTCTTTGATATCACCCTACGTGGTGGAAAAGGACGTTAAACCCCCAAACACCCACCCACCCTCTTCCTTCCTCTTCAATGCAGCATTCTAAAGGGACGCAACTGATTGAATTGAACCTGCTGTCACTGGTTGTTCACCTTGGCACAGAGAGAATACATATTCGCTTGAGAACAGACAGTATAATTATGATCGCTGGCAGCAGTCTGTTATAATTATGGTCATTCCATTGTAACTTGCACCTCACTGAATTCCATCCTGCACCTGTTTCACCCCTAAATGCTTCAAACAATAAGTACCATGCTCAGACCATGAATGGGCACGCACCTGATGGGAGTTGGGGGTTTTGTTGTTTAATTTGAATGTCTCCTTTACACTGACTCGGGCATCATTCGAGTAATGCAAGTCTAGTTTCTGTTTACGCCAGAAAGCCACTTCACTGAAATTCACTAACGTCACCTATGCCTGCCTTATGCGCAAAACTTTCAAGTTTCACTGGCAGTTTGCCTCCTCAGTGTTGCGTCTTCTGGCATGCACCTTGCCCTACAAAAACAAATGCACGAACAACACAGCACAACATAACATACTAATAATGTTTAGTAGATATTTTGGAAATACAAACTCAGTATGCAACAAACAAAAAACAAAACAAAACCAAAAAAACCCCAGACGAACATCAAGAACAAAACAGTTGCCAAACCCTCCTCTTTGACAAATTGCACGTCAGGTTAACCCGTGTGAGTAACATAACAACAGCGACCATCTCATCCTGACTGACGTCACGCGTTTAATCCATTACGCGAAATACGTACGTCGAGAGTCTATTCAGCCCGCCATCCTTGCATAGAGACTGTTGGAAGCTCATTCCCACAGGCCTGATGGCAGTGAGACGAAAATAGGATCTGGGAGAAAAACACATCGATTGCCCGCTGCTATTCCTGGCGGCCGACCTTTTCTCGGAAGCCGTGCAAGTGGCCACTAACTGATGGCTACGGGCCCCCAGAATAGCACCCCCGTCTTCAATTAATCTACTTCATGACAGTGTTGCCCAAGCTTCTGCCCCACTCTGATCGTAATAGCGTTGTGTCGAGAGCGGCTCAATGTCCCGTCTTGAAGAAAATGATGAACCAGGTCGGGTACATTGAGGAGGAGCGGGAGGCGGGATAGCCGAATGGTAGAGCGTTGGCCTCTCAATGTACGGGTCGTCAGTGACTGAGTTCGAACCCCGGCAGGGGCTAAATATTTGTGCTGGCCCTTTTCTCGTTGCCCTGTCTTTGATATCACCCTTACGTGGTGAAAAAGGACGTTAAACTCCCATACACCCACCCCCACCCCTCGAGGAGAAGCATCATAGTGAGGTTTTAGTCGATATCTCAGCTGAGAATCGTTCATACCAGCTTCAAGAATGTATCAGTCAGTCTGTCCAGTGTAAGAGACAATGTGGTTGGTTGTTTGGGAGTCATGACAGTGTTTTCAAAGCTTTCCCTCCACTCTGATCGTAGTAGTGTTGTGCCGAGAGCGTTACAGTCAGTGTCCCGTCCAGGGGATGATGATGAACCAGGTCACGTATCTGGAGGAGGTGCAATAAGTTTGTAGTCGATGTCTTCAGACAGTGAGTCGATACTGGCTGATGCCTTCAGAATTATCAGTCAGTTTGGTACCAGGGACAACTTGGTTTGGTTTCTCCTGGGAGTTATTGCGAAATGTTGGCTCATGCCGCGAATCTGGGACGAGGACACTCAGTATCAGTTTGTGATCAGGGATAACCTGTTCGGTGTATTTTAGAGTTATTGCAAAATATTAATCTAGTTTATGACGGTGTTGCCCAAGCCGGCTTTTGCCCGACTCTGCCGGATCGCAATAGTTTTGTGTGCCGAGATGGCTTCAAGGTCCCGAGGCAATGTTGAACCAGGTCGTCTACCTGGAGGAAGTTCGATATCCTCAGAGTTGTTATATTGCTGGCAAGGTTGATACCAGCTTTCAGAACTGACAGCTTGTTATCAGGGACAACCTGGTTTGGTTTGTTCTAGAGTCGTTGCAAATGTTAATCTAGTTCATAACAGTGTTGCCCAAGCTTTTGCGCGGTGTTAAGCCTTAAAACTCACTCACTCACTCAGTCACTCACTCACTCTTTCACCCCCAAGCTTTTGCCCACTCTGATCGTAACAGTTTTGTGTCGAAAGCATTTCAATGTACCGTCTCGGCCTGGAGGTTTAGATAAACTAAGTCGAGTATCTGGAGGAGGTCCATGAAGTTAAAGTCGATATCCCGAGCCAGAGTCGTTGATACCAGCTTCAAGAATTGCTCAGAGTGAGTATCAAGGACGACCAAGATGGTTTGTTTGGGGGGTTATTACAAAATGTTTGCTCACGTCGCGAATCTGGAACAACTCAAGGACGAGTCCCATATAATCCACCTAAAAGATCAGTTTCATGCTACGATAGGATAACTGTGTGCCCGTGTAAAGGTCCTGGTAGAGTACAAATAAGTGAAAGGTAAAACGCAACTATGTCGGAATCGTTATCTGTGACCATTATATAAATATCAAGATTTTCCCCCGTTTCCAGAGGGTGCACTCGTCACTGATACAACGTGATTCCGATGACCTAGAAAGCTAAAACTGATTTTTGAGACTAGCACTGCATTAGTCAGTCGACAGATGTCTGTGGCTTTGGCCGTAGGCAGATGACCGAGGTCAGGACCAGCAGCACAAAATGACAGCTTAAGAGGGTAATATTCGCGTTTTCGGATGATCGGTATTTAGCAGATGTGTCACTGACACAGCACTGTCTTACAGTTCATTTTGCTCCTTACGTCGCGTGTTATTTATCAAGGCGAAGGTACGATGGTTTTGGTTTCGACTATGATTTCAGACTCTGTGTGTGTGTGTGTGTGTGTGTGTGTGTGTGTGTGTGTGTGTGTGTGTGTGTGTGTGTGTGTGCAGACCAATCGTCTAGCTTAGCTGGACAACGGCTTGTCCCTTTGAGGAGCGAAGCCGAAACAAGTCCCTGTCATGTCTTGAAGTCCAGGGCTGAAGCAATGTCGAGCCTACGGGATCAGGACTGCCGTAAATATCAGCATTCTCAGGCGCAGGCACCGGTGTAGGCGAGTTCACGGGGTATTTTGGGGGAACCGCGACAGAATTGGTGCCAGTAAGCGTCTCAGTGCTTCTCCAAAGCGTTTAAGAGAGTGAGAACTTGTCGCTCGTTTTGGCCAAGTGGCGAGTATATATAGTCCGCTAGCGTGCTTGGCTGTTTCTAACTCTAGTAACGATCCTCTATTTATATGCACCAACTTAATTAAAAGCGGCAATTCCAAGATTAGCCGTAGACACCACAGAGGAGTTGGAACAGCTTGCGCTCGCGGGTGTGCATGTACGCTCAAACTAGTCATTCTTCATGATAACTAGAGCTCTTAATGCAACACACCAATGTCTATTGGCCGCGCGGATTTAAAATGAAACAAGTGACAGCACCCCTCGGTTTTCTCTTTTCTCCTTTAGTTTTCTGTTGGTTCAATGCCAGCCTGTTACGACGCTGTAACTGAGCATGTGTCTCAGTGGTGCGATGTTAGACACCACCAAAACAGCTCACAACGATTTGTGAGCCTAAATATGTTGGGAAATGGGTCTTTAAAGTCTTAATACGTTTGTCAGTCACACAACAACGCTGTGGAAAACTTTCCATCGCATGTGCTTATAAATCTGTGCACCAGAGTCAGTCACTTGGGACACAATATAGAATCTGAAACCATTATGCTGACTCTGACTCTGGCCAGCGTATAAGTTGTTCTAGACTTGTACCGCGTACTGAGCAGACGACGTTATTTGGTTGCGGACTGAAGATCCCCCCCCCCCCACACACACACACACACACTTACAGATACAGATACAGATAACTTTATTGTCCTTAAAGGAAATTTGTCTTTGGCTTCACCGACACGTAAAAATCATGAAGTCACTCAAGGAGTTTGGCTTATAAAATCTCTCTCTCTCTCTCTCTCTCTCATGCCTCTCTCTCTCTCTCCCTCTCCCTCTCATGCCTCCAGCTGCAGCAGCACCAGAGCTGATAACTTGCATAAAAAACGCCAATAATAACAGTAGTAAAAACAGACTATATGACTATACACATATTCAAAACTGATCGGTACACACTGACAAATCAACAGTGCTACACTGGACATGGTGTGTGTGTTAGAGAGAGAAGGAGGAAGGACGACGAAAAAAAAAAAAAATTCAGTAAAGGCGCGTCTTAACTATAGCAGAAGAAGTCCTCGGCGATGACAACCGAACTTCTTCGGCTTCATTCGGCGTGGCCTCCACGTACTAACTAGGCGTCAAGCATTCGTGACATGTGACCGAAGGAAAATAGCAATGGCGCCGATTGTGAGCTTACCAGTGAAGTGCGTCTCGTAGCAACTGTAGCTGTTGAGGGAAATCAAGGGGTTACACGACAACATGGCTTTACGCACTCAAAAGGGCACTATCTGAACTAATCAATGTGACCCAACTGCACCATGAATTGCATTAAAAACCGAAATAATCACCAACGAAACCACTGAACCGACAGACAGTTACGAGCCGGTACACCGGCGTAGCAGACGGTCACCAGCACACGGCGGAAGAATTCCAACAACAATGTCGCGGTTTTGCATCAATTTTAGCAAACAAAATCAAAATTCTACACTACCTCAGCAATCAGAGTGACGCAAGTGAGCCATGAAAGTTATAGATGCCTGAAATATCAGCGACTAGAACGTTGACTCGGTACTCATGTGACGACGCGGCGACTGAGCCGCCACGCGAGCAGACGGCGTTAGCATGCGAAGCAAAAACGCTGTAATTACAGATATTTCGCATTCTTACTTCACCTGTAACATTGTAAGTCAAATGTACACTATCCTTACTAATCAATGTATTCCAGCAGCACCAAGAAACTTTTTCATTGCCGAAATATTAATGCTTGTAACTTTGAACCGACATCGGCCATGTGCGAGCGCGACCCTCCGCCATCTTGAACTGAAATCAGATAGCTGGCGAATCTGGACCAGCCAATCAGATAGCGTCTGGCGAAATCATTCGGGGTTGATCGCGAATGTTCGCATAACATGTTGAGCGAAGCCCGAACAGCCCAAAATCTCTTCGCGAGGCCCCAAAATGTTTCCAGCGAAGCGTTTTTTCTTCGGTCTTCGGGGTTGATCGCTATAGTTAAGACGCGCCTTAACGGTAGAACTTCTTGAAGTTTTGGAACAAACGCCGTTCTGTGATTTACCGAATGGTAAACTACGAAAGCTAACAATAACACATAAACAAACACATGATACTAAAACAAACTTAAAGAGAGGATATCCCTGCAATATATTTTTCCCACGAAACGCTTTGCGCTGGGGAAAACAACAACAACAACAACAACAAAACCCAGGAAGGAAAAAAAAAAAGCCTCAGTAGTGACATCTCACACCGCATTACTTTTCCCACGTCAAAACACAGCACGGCAGATCACGTTAACATCTCGTGGGGGCGATCTAAATTTGGATCTCTAAGTCGGCGTGATGCTCAAAAGTGCGTGCATTGTCTGATTCCTTCCGACCGTCGCATAAAAACCATCAAAGAGACATCAAGCGTCGCAGAAAGACGTGGGCTGAAATCAGCGGGAGAGGAGGGGGTGGGGGGGGGGGGGGGGGGGGCTTGGTCGGAACTGAAGCCAGTTGAATGCACATTGAATAGCTTTTTGACCTGCGTGTTTCTATAAACGACAACTGTGTATGAAGACCTCTGCGGTCATTATTTTGATAAATGGGTCTAAGCGCCATGGAGGAGGAGCTGCTGCTGGTGATGATGATGACGACGACGATGATGATGACGACAATGATGATGATGATGACGACGACGATGATGATGATGACGACGACAATGATGATGATAACGACGACGACGATGATGATGATGATGAAACTTTATTATACGGCACACGGATTGAGATACATGAGTTTTCGAGAACCAGTCAAAGAATCTGTCCTTTGCTAAACCCAACACCACAAATGAGGTCAGCTGCAGCACTGAATTAACACATTTCGTACCACGCACGATGTATCCCACGTCTTTGACTCTTTTTCGGTTTTGGCTATGAATGCGAAAATCAGCCAAGATTAACGGTTCCTTGACGGCTCCTACTGCAGCAAACACGAGCATGACCAAAGTGCAACACTCTACCTGAGCCAAATTTAAATCCACGCAGACAAATTAATCATGATTTTTATAGTGATGCCACTGGTGCTCTACCATTCGGCTATCCCGGCTCCCCTACAACATAGATGAATGGGGTGTCTTCTACCACCGGCCAGTAACCTTGACTTTTATCGTTATTGTTTGCAGGGTACTAGCTGTTTCGAGAAGTAAAATAGTTAAATTGTGCGGTGCCTGTAAGGTTATATTGTTTGTTGGTAAGCTACGTGAGTGTCTCGTTTGTGTGTTAGTTTGGAGCATTTTCACTGACTGCAGCAAGTCTTTGATGACCAAGCAGTCTGGTGATACCGTCGTCGGCACTGAAAACGCAGCAGACTGCCTGCGTAAGGACGGCAAATGAATCCTTTCAAAAAAAAGAAAAAAAAAAAGGCTTTTCCATTGATTTTGCTATTTGAAGGTACACAACAGTCAGTCTCTGTGACCACGGGGTTTACTCAAAATGGGCGCCAGTGTTTCCGGTGCCACTCCGCTTCAAAATGAGAACCGCCAAAACAAAACGTTTCCAAACAGTAGCACCGAGGGGTTCCAAACAGTAGCACCGAGGGGTTCCAAACAGTAGCACCGAGGGGTTCCAAACAGTAGCACCGAGGGGTTCCAAACAGTAGCCGGCACAGAGCGTTTCCAGTTCCAAATTTGAATAGCACCGAGTGTTTCCTAAAGGGCTGCAGCCTGTCGGCGTGAAACTGAGAAAGTGGCCGAAAGCCGAAACGTTGACCCGTGCCGTCCTTTGTGAAAGTTAAGTGGTTTCTGTCCCATTTTGTTGTTGTTGTTTTTTTGTTTTTTTTTTTGTTGTTGTTGTTGTTTTTGTTTTTTGTTTTTTTGCTGCCACAACTCTTTGCCGGCTCCAGTGGTGTTCCTCCATGGTAATGGGTGGAATCCACGGAGGGCTCAGAAGTCGGGGCAATTTTTATTATGCATGATGATGGAGATGAGGATGATGGTAAGATGATGCTATGGAGGTGGTTTGGGACTGCGGGACAGGGCCGCATTCCATGCTTCCTGTCATAAATATCCCGGCATTAACCAGGCCCGGGAACTACGGCACCTGCGGTGCGGGCCGTGTAATCATCCACATCATAAGACGTGTCATACCAAGGGAAGCACCCCCAAAGTCGCACCCATGAAGTGGGTGAAGCTCGGCTGTGTGGCAACAGCCTCCCCATTGGGCCCATAGCACACCCGCTCTGGGTAGGAGACGACCTAGGTAGGAAAAATCCCGCTTGCCTCGGCTGGGACTCGAACCCGGGTCTCCCGGTCCATAGTCCGAAGTGCTAACCACTACACTACGGGGGCCGGTTCTGTCCCATTTATGTCGCTTTCATTTGAGAAAGTGGCCGTTTATCAACCAGATAACGACTTTGAGTAATGCGTCACTACAATGCAAAGACGTGCGCATGCTCATATTTCCAACATATGGCTTTGCGTAAGAGCAGCCATCGTTGAAACTCAGTTTTGAAGCGGAGTGACACGGGAAGCACTCGGGTCCAATTTGAGTACACCCCGGCCGTGATTGCAGGCTCTGTGATTCCCTGGCGCTGAAGCAAAACCCGAAACCTGGCGTGGGACAGGAAATGACATATTTCTTTGCTTTTACTTTTTCAGTGGTTCTTACGTAGTGTACATTGATTGAATAGGTTGGGGGTTGTTGTTTTTGTTGTTGTTGTTGTTGTTGTTTAACTTCGGTTTTAGATTGTAAGGCGCCTAGAGCTCGTTCAGTTCCCCGGGGATAGGCGCCCTATAATAATAATAATTATAATAATAATTATTATTATCATTATTATTACGTATTGTTTTGCCTGGATCAAGCTACAGTAACCGAGCTTTTGCAAATGATACAGAAACACGAAGATTGTGTATAGATACTTCACAAAAAATGCATGTAAACTCAGTTTGTGTCAGTACTGTGTAGACTACTGTGTGTGGGGATTGAAGAGAGAGAGAGAGAGAGAGAGAGCCGAGTGTGTGAATGTGCAGCGTGAATGCCGGAATGAGTGTATCAATGAGTGTTGAATGTGATATGAAACTGTATGTATGTGATAGTGTGTTTTATTCTTGATTTTAAGCAAGTTTTACTGGTCAAGACTGTTTCTTTTACTCAATTTTTCTTATGCGTATATTTGTGGTCTCATATTTATTAAAATGTTTCTTGTGTGTTTACTAGCGTGCGGGCCAGAATTGCAGTTTCCCTTTTCGGGATCAATAAAGTATTCTGTACTCTGTATTCTGTACTAGTGTTTGTCAGTGAATTTTACGTATGGTATTGCCTGGATCAAGCTACAGTGAGTTGTTTGAACTGATAGATAAACACGAAGCTTGTGTGGTAACTTGACACATTTGCACATGGTAACATCAGTTAGTATCAGTATTAGTATTTGTGATTTTTACGTATGGTACACGTGTTGACTGGATCAAGCTACAGTAACTGAGGTGTTGGAAATGAACCAAAAATACGAAGCTTGCGGCGTAGTAACGTGACAAATATGCGAGTAATAATATCAGTTAGTATCAGTATTGGTATCAGGACCACAACACTGATTTGTGATCAAGCTACAGTAACTGAGTTATAGGAATACATGGATACGAAGCTTGAGTAGAAACTGAACACATTTGCATGTGGTAATATCAGTCAGTATCAGCATTAATATCAAGACCACATACTGGCCACCACACCAGTGATCGGTTGTTGTTCTGTATAAGTGTTCGATCTTAGCACTAGCAGCGTGGGCGAAGACAGGTAGGTGTTTACTGCGCCGCGGGCGGGTATGAAACTTTCATCTGCCAATTTACATCGCCGTACGCTGTGTTCACGACAGATGCAGATCTATAGCTGTCTTGCATGGCGAGAGGAGCACATGACCCAGAGTGGATAACAGCGCACCGTCGTATGACGTTTGCACTAAAAACCCACCTATTTCAACAGGCTTTCAACTGATGTGTCTTTGTATTGTGTGATGTGTAATATGTATTGATTGACGTGTTGGTCTGTATAGTGTGAATGTGTATGAGTGACGTGTGTTAGCGCAATGAGTCACTGTGTCTGAGAAGTGCGCTATATAAATGAAATTTATTATTTTATTATTATTTATTATTTGTTCCAAGTATTACTTGGTATAACAAATTGAACGCTGATTCTGTCTACTTTAGAGAGAGAGAGAGGAGACAGACAGACAGACAGACAAAGACAGACACTGAGACAGAGACAGACAGACAGACAGACACAGACAGACAGAGATTATTTATAAGAAACAACATTGCGGGCAACTCAGTTAATTCATAGGAGTGCTACACAAGTGTGCTCAGAGGATGCCGCACGATTGGCTTGCATGCCAGCTGACAAACTTCACGGGATAAAGACATCAATAAATTGCATTGTATTGTATTGTTAAACTGAACTGATTTGAAAATACTCATTTTCGATTATTGTATTGTATTGTATTGTATTGTCACACGCAAAGTAAACTTGACAGATTTGTTTTTGGCACTATGTGCAAGAACACGTATTTTTTTGCATTCGTAAGTCTCGATAGGCTTAAAAAAAAAAAGGGTATGGCAAGTGAAAATTCCCGATTTTACTCAGTCACGTGACGCACGACCCAAAAGTTCAATTTAACATTTGCGGTTTCCGACTGAGTCCTAGTAAAGAGATTAGAAATATTTTTTGTATGGCAATGAAGGCTGTGTCAACACCAAAAAGGAGAAAAAAAAAGTTTTGATTGATTTCATATGTGGCAATGTCACGCTTGGATGAACTTGGGCGGAATCGCAAAATGTTAGGAAGGTATTTTTGTTTTTGGCACTGCACGCAAGAAACTAACCAAAACGGCAAAATCACTCTTACCCTTAGCAATGTATGCTTAGTAGACTGTGTACAGCAGCTGAGGCGGCACGGCAGCTGACTAAGTACGTCATAAGCGGTAACAGCCGGTGAGAGAGCAGTTACTGTTGTTTGTATAGCGTATGGTGTCCGAAAAACAGAGGTGATGGATTGAACAGAGTCAGGACGCATGTGTGTGTGTGTGTGTGTGTGTGTGTGTGTGTGTGTGTGTGTGTGTGTGTGTGTGTGTGTGTGTGTGCCGTGTGTGTGTGTGTGTGTGTGTGTGTGTGTGTGTGTGTGTGTGTGTGTGTGTGTGTGTGTGTGTGTGTGCCCGCGCGCGCCTGCGCGCGCATTTCTTTCTTCGTAGCGGTAACTTATTTTCAATAGCATGGACCACCAATGTCTCCAGTCCTATCAAAAGCCTTTGCCTACGCAAGTTATTTTCGGGACGTTCATTTGCACGCCAACAGCGGCGATATACGCCTGTTTACACAAACAATATACCCGAGCTAAGCTGGCGAAGTGTGAAAGCACATACATGTAGACTCGACGAATCACACGCCCACGCCTACCGAACCTGAACCATTTATGTTTTCAACGTGGCGGAGGTCTATCAAAACTTCTTAAAGGTCTGCAATGTCAACAAAATGCCACAAACAGTGTGTTTAAAAACAAAACAAAAAAAAAACCAAACAAACAATAGCAACAACAACAAAAACCTAAAGTGACTACTTAGTATCCGACTGTGCAAAATGCCTGAAAAACATTTAACGCAAAAAGAAGCCTGATTTCACAGCTCAGTTTGCGTTTTGGAATTGAGGGAGAAAGATGGCAGTGGTTAGTCTTCTCGTGCAGCACACAATTCCCGCTACACGCTGTGGCGATGTGTCTCTGTTACATAATGAAATCACTGCAAACCAACGCTCTGGTTTTATAACGGTCTCCGAAGCGCTGAAAACTCTGCAGCTGTGACTGAGTTGCCTGCATTATGAACAATGGCAGTTTTAAAAAAAAACCACAATGTTTGTGGCTTTTTGTTGAGATTGCAGAGCTTTAATGTTACAGAGTTGCTTTTCGCAGCCTCAGCTATAATTATGTATGAAATGGTCATGATCGACGTACCGGCTGCAGAGTAAGCATGCGAGTAATGGCGTTTCACTGTTCGACACTTCATAATTATAGCCTAGTCACAAATGTTTTCAGTCGATACAAAAATGTATTTCCAGCTGATAATAGGGTATTGACCGAGATGTACTGTCCATCTACCACGATCGCCCGCATCCGCTATATTATTCACTTCTACATAAGCTATGCATGGTCTTTCACGGAGGACGGGAATGGGGGGGGGGGGGGGGTAGCCGATGTGGCCGGGAGGGGGGGGGGGTCCGGTGCTATTTCGCGTTGACGACCATTTTTCTAGGGTAAAGCCGTATGGTTGAAATAGAAGTGCAAACGTATTGTAGTAACGTGTTACCTGAAGTTGATTTCTGTTCGATAAACGGCATGGACTTTCTTTCTCACCGACAAGCGTAAACTGATCCAAAGCCTTTTCCTTCCGTTACTCAGTCACACGTGACTATTTTGAAAATGAGGGAGAGCAACAACAACAACAGCAACAAACCTCGCTGCTGCTCTTTGTTGGTTTTCGGTTTGTCGGCGTGAGAGGTATTGAACGTTTTAACAATCACTTGTATTCAAATAGAGCGTCTATCCAGGTTAAATGTAAACGCGACTAGATAAACGCTCTATGTAAATACCATCCCCAAGACAACTTAACACCCCTGTAACACCCCCATGTGTGCATGCTTATATTTCAAACGCTTGGATTTACCTTGGAGGTAAAATCCCAAAAATCTGTTAAATCAAAGTCGCACCAGAAAACTCCCTGCCATGTTGGTTATCCCTTTTTCCACATGAGGCCCGAAGGGGATTAGGATGTGACATTTGTGACGGCGCGCACAGACGGGGGAGGGAAATGTTGGTTTAGCAGGGAAAAATCGGTCATTTTCTTCCCCTAAAGGTACTCGTGAACTACTATGATTGTGGTCACTGATTTGCTCTTCTGGTTCAGCCCAACCGAATGGTAAAGCGTTGGACTCTCCATGCTCAGGTCGTGAGTTCGAATCCCGGCTGGGGCCAAATATTTGTGCTGGCCTTTTTCTCGTTGCCCTGTCTTTGATATCACCCTTACGTGGTGGAAAAGAACGTTAAACTCCCAAACACACACACACACACACACACACACACACACACACACACACACACACACACACACACACACACACACACCAGTTCCCAGCATGAAAGCACTGGGGATATTGTTTTTAATCGTGTTGCTTATTCCTATGCACGTCTTTTGGTATGCGTGTGCTTCAGAAGTTCTACTGCCAAGCCTTTGCATGTACGCGTAGAAATGAAAACTGCAGCATTCGCAAGTTGTGTTTGTAATACCAAAAGGCTTAGAATACCGTCATTTTGTCTCTTGTCCTCCAAGCGTGTCTCGAGTAGATTGGTAGCTTCTGTAACATGCTGGCGAAGATCACACACACACACACACACACACACACACACACACACACACAGAGACACACACACACACAGAGCGAGATGGTGATGATGAAACTTTATTTATGAACGGTAGAAGTTTTGACAGAAAGAGTTCGTTAGTTTGCAACCTTACCGTTGCTAATACTACAGTTAGTCTTGTTCTGGTAAACTGATGTTGTACACACACACACAAACGCAGAGAGAGAGAGAGAGAGGCCGACAGGCAGAGACGGACAGAGAGAGACAGAGAGAGAGTTGTACACACACACACAAACGCAGAGACAGAGACAGAGAGATGAAATGGCGTAACTTTTATCGTGTTTTGTCGTTTGTTATTGTTGTGGGTTTTTTGTTTTATCTTTTAATCTGCAGTTTTCACCTGCGCTGTTCTCACATCACATTAGCACGAACCGAGGAACCACAAGCACAAGTTTTAAAAGTTTTAAGACACGTGAAACGTGAGACTGATTCGTAGCAAATATGAGTTGGAAAACTAAAAATGAAATAAAACACCTTTGCGTAGGCTGTTTCCTGCTGTCTGTTATAATCTCTATCGCAGCAGGAAAATGTCACGCAGTCTAGTGAAACCTTTGCAATCGATCCGTTTAATCAAGGGACCCACCTGGGGTTGTCCCCCAACAGACTCGCGTAATTGTAACCGAGCGGGGCTTACTGACACCGGATTTCATTTGTTCGCTCGCAGCGCAATACAGGTTTTCGCCGTCTGCTGACAGTGCAGAAAACACGGTCTCGTCCAGCTGAATGCTGCGTGCATTTCTGCGGATCGAAGCAGAAAGTTGACTTTAATGTCGAGAGAGGCCAGCTGTTGCATGGGGAGTGTACATTACAGACTTGCACCGACGTTGTATGTCACCGTGGAAACAGTTTAATCTCAGTTTTACGAGAGGTTTCTAAAGAGAATAGCACTGGGGGGTGGGGGTGGGGGAGGGGTCTCATTCCCCAGGAGAGTATCCGTTGGCCCCCCCCCCCCCATTTCTCTTCAACTACCTTTTCTTTGAAGTGTTGCGACCCCTGGAACAGTTAGATGTTGAACACAAAACAGCAAGTTGCTCTAAACGCTGTAGATATGTGCGTACTAGTATTGTGAAAATGCTGTGGTAAGATTTACTTAAATATCTTGTGAAAGTTTGTACCTTTGAGAGGGGATCTTCAGTACGCACCCTGCTTTCGTGGAAACAACCCAACCTCCCCCACTCCACCCCCACCCCCCTTTCCGTGCAAAATATGGGTACATGTTCTTTTGGGAACGACCCAGAAAATGCCCTTTACGTAAAGTTTGTAAGTGTCAATATGGCACCCAGAAACTTTTCACCATAATTATTACGCAACTGACAGGAAAGTTTTCAACAGTTGAAAGTATATCTATGGAACTTTGGAAGGTGCTTCCTTACATTCTTACCTGGTGTGTGTGTGTGTGGGGGGGGATGTGTGTGTGTGTGTGTGTGTGTGTGTGTGTGTGTGTGTGTGTGTGTGTGTGCGCGCGCGCGCGCGCTTGCATGCGTACGTGCATCATTATTTTTGCTTTTGCTTAGCTTTCAAAGTGTTCGACCTCCCTTTGGTTGACTGGTGTGGTGTTATGCTAGAACTGTGTATAATATCAATACGATCTATTGACGGAAACCACGGGCGTCGAAACTATTTGTAGCTGCTTTATACACCAGTGAGCGCCATATGGTCCATGTTTATTGCCACGCGAAAGCAATGCGGGCATAGTTTGTATGGTATGCTCTCATGTGCAATCGTACAATCTGTTTTATCAGAAATATGAGAGAGCAAACAGCATCCCTACTCGTACAATTATGCAAGGGCACGCATGAAAATGCAAGGTCGCAACTTTATAAAACGGGCTATTTCCATCTTTGCTACGCTAACTAATGTTCTGGAACAGTTTCGCTCATGAGTGCGCTCGTGAGTACGCTCGAAATACTCTTGATGATCAATACAGCTCAGTCTTAAAGATATACAATATTATTTACACTTTGCGGTCGAACAATATTATTCTACGGCTATTGCTGCACTGCTGGGGTTCTCAATGTGAACTTGAAGCCGCGTCATCGAGTACGCTTCTCAGTGCTGGCCTGGTGCCAGCATTACAGACGCTGTCATAGTCCAGGTGGTGACTAAGTGGTGTGATGATAGATAACAGCTCAGAACGATCTGTGAGCACAACTGAAAATGGCAGGCTAGCAGTAGCCCCTTTAAGCGTCTATTCCAAAATTACAAGACTTCACAGAGGACAGTTTCTGGTGTGTGTGTGTGTGTGTGTGTGTGTGTGTGTGTGTGAGAGAGAGAGAGATCTGCTAACGGAGGAAATGACGATGATTGCAATATTCTGATTCTCATTTCAATATTTTATTTCTCTCTCCGTATCCGTCTCCAGTCCGTTTTCTGCGTCCAGTGTTCCAAATCCAACCCTTCTACCATCAACCCCAACCCCTCCCCCGCCTCTCCTACCCTCCCCCCCCCCCTCACACACACACACACACACACACACACACACACACACACACACACACCCTCAACAAACACTCCTAGCCACCCACTGAAATAAACATTGAATGAATATGGCGGGCAGTTTCTCGTTACTTTTGTCTCGTGCCAGGAAATTGGCCTTTCAGAACTAGCTGCACACAAAACAATCCCGCGTTATTGCGAAATCTACACGACGCTTGAGCGTATTCAAATTGTCCAGCAAGACAAGGAGAAGAAGCGGGGGTGGGAAGAAGAGGTTTCCATGGCGAAAGAAAATAACAAGGATTCTTGACAAGAAAAAGAGACTGACGAGCGATACCTCCGCACAGCACACAACACAACACAACACTCCTGTGGTTTGCATTTCGCAATGGTGCTCCTGGAAGGCAAGGGCGGAAAACCGAGAAATTGTTGAGGGTTGTCTGTCTTGAAAAACAACAGAAAAAAATGTTATTTTCATCCCCAGGACATATCGAGCCAGTGTTTCTGAGCTGCTCACCTATTTCGGGCAGCCTTCGCAGGGGAGAGAATAATCTATGGAGGGGTTTTGACTTTAAATGGCAAGGGTCGGACCCTCGATCGAGCTGCAAGAAAATCAATGGTGGGCAAAATGTCACAAGCTCGTTATTTGGTCAGCTACAGGGCCGCCTGCGCCTGAAATGACACGCAGTAATCTAATGAAAACATCGCGTGATTAATAAAGGACTAGACAACACGGTTAGCCGCGCTTCAATGCCCCGAGTTCGCTTTTTATGGACTTTCGATCTTATTTTAAGTCGAGCAGACCTTTGCCGGAGAGATCGTCCCTCTGACGCTAATGGACGTACTGCTGGTCTTTGCGGCATTTTCATTGCTACATAAAGCCACTTGCGGAGTTTAGATCTTCCTGTTTTTTCAGAAGTTGAGTGCGAGGGTATGTAAGACTGTCAGGGTGTAATTGTCTTGCAGACTGTGGCTGTAATGATTAGTGGCGTCAGTGCCGTATACTGTATAATGTTAGCTTAATGTTAGCTATACCGTATCTGTCTTACCCTGTGGCCGGTTCAGTTGAAATCTCATTATACAGACGAGATTTCCAAACATCTCATCGCCGGCTTCCGGCTGTGTGTGCAATGGCTGTGGCCCTTGCCTCTGCCGTGTGTGTGTGTGTGTGTGTGTGTGTGTGTGTGTGTGTGTGTGTCTAGACTTGACAAGTGCGTTGTCGATTTGGAGAGTTTAAAGTGTATCTGCAAGGTACATACCGAGCTAGCGCCAGTTTTTGCAGCCGCCGTCTTTACCTGACCTTGTAGATCACATCATGTGACTTTTTAGCCGATAGTTTACACTAAGCGTACAGTGTCGCTGGCGATAGGCCGGCTACGTGGCATACAGTCTTTGGCTACAACGGTACCCCGCGAACCGAATCGCAAATCACACGATAGTGACTGTTTCATCAAGTCTATGGCCATCAACGTCTAGTTCCAGAAAGCCCTCCCACCCGTTTCCTGTGGGACAGGGAATTTTCAGTAGTTCTGCCCACACATGACATTTCCAAGGACACGCTAGGCTGGTTTCAGGGACACTCTTAACCGTCAACACTTGGTGTGCGAGTGGCGGTGTAGCGTTGCTGATGAATGGGTCCAAATTCAACATTAACACACTGAGACAAAACCAGTTTCGTTCGTTTATGAGATGCATTACAGACAGAACTGACTGATGTACACGTACTACAGTTAGAACTGATAGATGTACATGTACTACAGACAGAACTGACTGATGTACGTGTACTGCAGATAGAACTGATGTACATGTACTGCAGATAGAACTGATGTGCATGTACTGCAGATAGAACTGATGTACGTGTACTGCAGATAGAACTGATGTACATGTACTGCAGATAGAACTGATGTACATGTACTACAGATAGAACTGACTGATGTACGTGTACTGCAGATAGAACTGATGTACATGTACTACAGACAGAACTGACTGATGTACGTGTACTGCAGATAGAACTGATGTACATGTACTACAGATAGAACTGACTGATGTACGTGTACTGCAGATAGAACTGATGTACATGTACTACAGATAGAACTGACTGATGTACGTGTACTGCAGATAGAACTGATGTACATGAACTACAGATAGAACTGACTGATGTACGTGTACTACAGATAGAACTGATGTACATGTACTACAGATAGAACTGACTGATGTACGTGTACTGCAGATAGAACTGATGTACGTGTACTACAGATAGAACTGACTGATGTACGTGTACTGCAGATAGAACTGATGTACATGTACTACAGATAGAACTGACTGATGTACGTGTACTGCAGATAGAACTGATGTACATGTACTACAGATAGAACTGATGTGCATGTACTGCAGATAGAACTGATGTACGTGTACTGCAGATAGAACTGATGCACATGTACTGCAGATAGAACTGATGTACGTGTACTGCAGATAGAACTGATGCACATGTACTACAGACAGATTTGACTGATGTGCATGTACTGCAGATAGAACTGATGTACATGTACTGCAGATAGAACTGATGTGCATGTACTGCAGATAGAACTGATGTACATGTACTACAGATAGAACTGATGTGCATGTACTGCAGATAGAACTGATGTACATGTACTACAGATAGAACTGATGTGCATGTACTGCAGATAGAACTGATGTACATGTACTGCAGATAGAACTGATGTACATGTACTACAGATAGAACTGATGTACATGTACTACAGATAGAACTGACTGATAAACATGTACTTCCCCCATGCCCTCTTTTTAAAAGATTAAAAATTCATCCCACTGCTTGAAAATTCTTGTGATCCAGGCTCTCACACGGTAACACAGTAATAAATTAATTGACATATGTACATCTCATTGTTGCTGGGAAATTCTTGTGATTTATAAATACCTATGTGTACATCTCATCTCATCTTTTGCCCTTTTCTGCCCCCCCCCCCTCCCTCCCAACTTCATCATTCGATTTTTTTTTTTTTTTTGCCCAAACACTTCAGTTATTTACAGAGAGCACTCTTAATAGCCGGCCACAGCAAATAAAACGTTGGTTGTTTGTGCAAGATTCAATCTATATGCGCTCTCCAAGCTGTGACGTGATGTTTAATCAAGGCGCCTGTGGGTGTCTTGTGCAGACAATCAAGGAGCAACAAAGCATGCAGTGTAAAGAAAGGGGCCTGCAATAACAAAAATGGAGTTTATTTTAAAACGCCGAACCGGCTGCCTCTGTGTGTGTGTGCTTTCGTGACAGCGCAAAAATAGTCAGCCCTTGAGTAAGTGCATGCATGCGCTCATGTGTGTGTGTGTGTGTGTGTGTGTGTGTGTGTGTGTGTGTGTGTGTGTGTGTGTGTGTGTGTGTGTGACTGACGGTGTGTGTGTGTGTGTGTGTGTGTGTGTGTGGTGTGAGAGAGAGAGAGCGGACAGACACACAAACAAACTTCGACAAGTTTATTGCATTAGGCTGTATGCCCATTTGCAAAGGGAGGGAGGGGGGGGGGTTACAAAGAATTCAGCATGGTTAATGTACATCAGTCATGCGTATAAACATTTGTAAACAATGGTGACATGTTAGCCAAGTCACTGTGACTCAGTTTGAGTATATGCGACAAAAGGCGAATGGCCAAAAATAGTGTTAGTCACACTGAAGTTCCGGCACGTGCACAGGAGAGAGAGAGAGAGAGAGAGAGAGAGAATTTTCTTTCAGAAGCTATGTACTATGGCATACCACAGACATTTATGAACATCAAACTAGGGATGCTAGTCAGTAGAACACCACGAGCCAAGCATTCAGCAAATCTTCTCTAAACTCTCTCGACTGACTGCAAAACTCCAGAAATAACAGGGCAACACAAAAAGCTTCCACAAACCCACGACGCCCGCTCTTGGCCAAACTTTGAATTGTCGCCTCTGCCGATAAATGGGTCTTTACTTTGGAGAGGGCATTCAGGGGAAGCAACCGAAGAGGAAAAGAGACAAGGAGCCGAAAATAGGAGGTTGGGAGGATAGGATGAGGGAAAGCGGTGATCATGTGCAGTAAAAATAGCACGCAGGTGTACTTATCCGGCGTCAACGCAAGCCAAAGACGCGTACATTAGCGCAGTTAGCCAAGTACAGCAAGCAGAAGCTGTCTGGCTGTCTACGGCATGCAGCTCATCACGACAAGAAGTGGTAAATGTTGCAGTTGTTATCTGAGATATACAAGCCGCGGCTCGGCTGGCATGCATTGAAACTGTGGATTGAGCTTGGGAAACAATACGGCCCTGTTTTTCATTCTTGAAGTTGTGTCGAGTCAGTTTTGCAATCTAATTCTTGCTCAAACACTTCCTGGGGAGCCGGGGTGGTCGAATGGTAGAGCGTTGGACTTCTAATGCTCGGGTCGTGAGTTCGATCCCGGCTGGGGCCAAATATTTGTGCTGGCTTTTTCATCGTTGCCCCGTCTGTGATATCACCCTATGTGGCAGACAAGGATGTTAAACCCCCAAACACCCACCCACCCTCACACACTTCCTTTGATAATTCTGCTTTCTAACCAGGTTTTGTACCACTGAGACTCAGTGATATGACGTCTTCCTCAGATGTGCATTCCCTTTTTTTCTGTTTGGCCGGAAACGGACATTGAACACGGGAAATCCAGTGCCACCATGCCGTTGTAAACCGCAACTCTTTAAACAATGTTTTTGTTGTTTATTTACTTGTTTGTTTCTGATCAAAATCACATAGAAAAGGAAGCGGTAATGACTGCGAAGTGGTTACAAGTTAAGCAAATAAAAGCGACATAAAAGGGACAGAAACCACTTAACTTTCACAAAGGACGGCACAGGTCAACGTTTCGGCTTTCGCCTTCCTCAGGACACAAACAAATGGGACATAACTTCAACAAACAAACAAAAGGTAACTCTGCGGACGTACTGACATACGCGGGGGGGGGGGGGGGGGGGGGGGGGGGCGGAACGGTGGGGGGGGCGGAACGGTGGGCGAGAAAAGGACCAGCAAACAATAGTAAAAATATCACAACACCCATCCTTTGGTGACAGAAGATCATGGACTGTGTGTGAAAAAAAAAAGTGGGGCAGAAAAGAACAGAAAAGAATAGTAAAAAATGGCAGACATCACAACACCCATCTTTTGGTGTTCAAATCACACAGTTTCTGGTGAGCACTGACTTCCTCAGTACTCTAATTGGCAAAGTCATGAAGTTTCGTGGATCAGCGGGAACTCTGACAAAAGCGACGGACGTTTGAATGAAAGTGTGGGTACAATGGACGACCCCGGCCCATTTCTGTCAATCAAAAGGGTCGAGTCCCCACAATTCAGCCAGTCGTCACGTGTCCCGCGGCATAAATTCAGCCCAACACATGGCATGGTCTGGCAAACGTTTTGCCAGACACTACAACGAGGGAAGAAACATGGAAAGAAAGCAGTAAGTCCATTGGCGTCATTTGAGGAAAAAGACCATTGCGTCAGTCTCTTTCATCCCTTTTCCCCATACAGTATCGTCATGGACACACCCTGTTTTGCCAATGCACGGCAAGGTAAACTAGGGAAGGTCTGGAAAGTAAAGAGATATGATTTCTTCAGAAAACAAATGATCGTAATTAATAATTGGAAACAAAACACACACACACACACACACACACACACACACACACACGCACACACACACACACACACACACTCTCTCTCTCTCTCTCTCTCTCTCTGCCTGCAGCCGGCGAAAACTATTACTGATACACCCGGTGTAACAGGCTGGAGTATACCCCTGGCTACTTTATACCCTCGGGTCTAAAGTAGCATGGGCCGGTTCAACCCCCTGGGTATAGATCAGACCAGGCCGGATTCAGAGTACACCCAGGGGTATAGTCTGGGCTAGGCCAGTTTATACGGGGGTATAGTCTGGGCTAGGCAAGTTTATACGGGGGTATAGTCTGGGCTAGGCCAGTTTATATACGGGGGGGATAGTCTGGGCTAGGCCAGTTTATACAGGGGTATAGTCTGGGCTAGGCCAGTTTATACCGGGGTATACTCCAGGCGGGGTGTAATCTGGACTGCTACACCGGCTTGGTTTCAGATCTAGATCGACCTCAGTGCCAGAGCTATAGGCATCACATCACATTCGATTCGCCTGACATGAACTCTTCAGTAAATGTATTTCCCAGGGAAATGCAAGAGCTTACTCGCAACATCTACAGATGTGTTTTACAAAGGGCACCCAGTGCTGAGAAACCTTGCGGGTGTACTTGACTGTGAAGCGCTAGACATGCAGTCTAGGTAGGAGTAGAAACTGTCTCCCAACGTCTAAAAACTTAGGAGAGAGAGAAAAAAAAATCCACCCACTTGTATACTGGCAATATTCCCGGGGTTGAAGAACCTATCTAATAAATTATTTGAGGAATTTGTGAGAGCGTTTCTGGCCTCCAGGCCAGGCCTGCCCTTGTTTTTTGTTAAAAAAAAAACACAAACGTTCCCGGCATGTTACGAGTGCTTCCCCCCCCCCCCTCCCCTTTCCCTTGTAGAATAAACATTGGTAGTATTCTGGGAACAGCAGGTAGCTATAGGCGTACACACACAGCCCCCTAAGTCTCGCTCATCCTCGCTGGAACGATCCCCTCAGGTTCTCGCCAGGTCTTGTAATAGCTGCCGACAGGTATTCAGAAAACGCTCCGCGGGGGACTATTGTAGAACATACACGGCCGCCGCAAGAATGCCTTCAGTTTATACTTACACAAAAACGAACGTGATGGCTGAGTCCGATGGGAAGGGCGCTAAGGAGAAACTATGTACACCAATGAATTCGACAAAAACTGGGTAACTTAAGAGCCGATAAAACACTGACACCAGTAGGGAATATGGTATGGTATGGTATGGTATGGTATGGTATGGTATGGCAGATTTCTCCGGCCTCTGAGCACACATCCATCTCTTATGAAATGCTCATGCATGGCGCCGCAGGGCTGGAGGACGAAGCAGTGAAAGCCTGCTGCCGCTAAGCGCTACTTTATGTGCAAACCCTCACCCTGCTATTCACTCTGGTGCGTGCGACAGTATTTCTGTTTTTCCACGCCACCGGCCACAGCCTGCTCTTCTTCGAAAGATGGATGAGAGACATTTAGCGTGCACACTTGATATATAGTAGTGTGTGTGCGTGTGTACGCGAGGGCGGGACAGGCAACGTAAACAAGTCTGCACGCGATTTTGACTCGATTTGGAAAGGACAAATCCGTCCAAATTTCTACCCACTGGGATTCTAACCGGGCAACTCAGGATCCGAATTGGGATACCAAAACCACTAGACCAAATCCCCTTGTCAAGTTGGGAGTAGCTGTGTAGTGGGATGGGCAAAATAATGGCTGTTTTTTCTTCAATTGACTGGGGCGCTTTTCGGGGGAAAAGAAAGATCTGCTCCAAATTCCACGAACCTGATGCTTCGTTTTTAAGTTGTTTCTCTATAGAGAAACAACTTTATGAGACGGGGCAGATTTTGCTACGCGCAGCAGCAAGTTTCAGTGATACAAAACAAGACTGTGACGTTTCTCCACACAATACTTACTTTCACGCACACAGTGACGTAACGAAATCTGCGTCATAGACACCTTACGTGCACACTATGCTGCTGCGTTCTTTTTGGCGGGAATGACGTGTGTGTGTCTGTGTGTGTGGACGGATGTAATGATGGCTATCTGCTAAACCACCTCGCCGGATGGCTTTTTACTTTGAGATAAAATGGGCAGTCATATTCTCCAGAGCTACCTTTCACGATTTTTATCCTGCCGCATTTTGAGAACAGTTATCGCCGATTTTAAAAAATCGGTCACGTTACGAATTTTTTCGAAAAAAAATGTTCAAATGGCTTCATTTTCTGAAATTGGGAAGATCATCCAATTATACTGCCTGTTTTCGTAGCACAGCTCTGTAGCTCTGACAGGTTTTGTGTAAGAAAAATATTTCCGAGGGAGGGGTGGTTTGCATATAAGGCCAAATATCTATGAAAAGACTCCTTCAAATTACTCATCATTCCGGTATTTTTGTCACTTGTGACAACTGCACATATGACATGAACTATTGCACTATTATAGCTTTAGTATTAAGAATAACAGAGCTTTTAGATAAACACATTTTTTCACGTTTCTGCGAGAAGCGCCGGTCAAAAAAGTTCCTATTTTGCAATTTCGTAAGCACAATCCAAGGCACTTTAAGTCCACGTTTCATCAGCTCTCTAGATCTTCCAGATTTTAATTCAGTCCCGGAAGTCACAAAAGCAACAAGGAAATCACAAGATATGAAGAAGTATCATCTGTCAGACGAGCAGCGTGAGGCTGACGGCAAATGTTTGGTTCACAGACAAAATCTGCAAGTATCGTCACTGCTTCCGACATTTCATCAGCCCTCTACATCTTCCAGATTTCATGTGAAAAATAATTCAGTCGGAGAAGTCACAAAGCCAATAGGGAAATCACAGGACATAAACAAGCATCCTCAGACGATCTCAGTGCTAGAGGCTGACGCCAATAGTTTAGTTCACGGAATTGACGTCATCTCTCTCTCTCTCTCTGTATGACGACCTGCCTGAGGCTGACGTCAAATGTTTAGTTCACGGAACTGACGTCTCTTTCTCTCTCTCTCTCTCTCTGGGAAGCCAGGGTGGCCGAATGGTAGCGCGTTGGACTTTCAATGCTTGGGCCGAGAGTTCGAATCCCGGCCGCTGGGGCCAAATATTTGTGCTGGCCTTTTTCTCGTTGCCCCGTCTTTGATATCACCCTTATGTGGTGGAAAAGAGCGTTAAACTCCTAAACACCCACCTACCCACCCTCTCCCTCTGCCTCTCTCTCTCCCTTCTTCCCACACCCGGCCCCACCCCCAGTAACGTGGCTAATCGGTCGAGGTCGTAGAGGATCTAGTGTCATCGGTAGAACTTGGAGAGGGGAGAACCGGCAACAATAACAACAAAACAGACAAAATAAAATGAAGTTTGGAGAAACAACTTTGTAGGACGGGGCCGTTCCTCCTTGTTTGTTTTAGTTTGAAATGAATGCAGTGCACATTTTGTGTACTTACGACACAATAGCAAGTTAGGGGGTAAATTTGGGGTGGGGAAAGACAATTATTCAAGATCGCCTGTACACCTGAACACTGTCCAGTTCAGACGGCCTGCGGCCACAATTGCTCTTCCTTGACTATAGCCTACAGTTTACGAACAAACATACATTTTCACACAACCGTGAGGAGAGTCAGCACAACGTCTATCCGCTTTCGCTGGAGCTCACCGACAAAGTCGATTTATTTGATCCATGTACCATATCTTTGACCAGTCACGACATATAGTACGTAGGCGTAGTGCCACCTTTCAGGAAACTAGTTACTGCCAAAAAAACATGAATAGGTATTGTCGTTCATTAGCATACATCGGAAGAAGCTCCCAGACGACTGTCAGAAAGAATCACAGGCGGAACAGAACCAGGAGTGAACTGAGGGTACAGAAAGCGGTATGTGCGTTTCAGCCAGAGAAACTGGATTGTCCAAGCTGCAACAGAATTTTTCTGAACCTCATCTGCTGTACGAAAACATGTTTGATGGCAGGACTTTGTTGTGGGGTTTAGCCATCGGTGACAAGTGGCTTCTTTTTTTTTCAGTTCCTTTGATCACTCAGAAAATGATCTCACGAGGCATTGCGCGGAATTTTGAAAGCAAGTGATTACAAGGGATTCTAATCAAAGGGAACTTCTAATCTGGATGCACTGAGGCGTCATTTAGGAAGCTGAGAACTTGAATTAAGTCGCACGAGAGAAATCAGAAGTCAATACAGATGCACGAGGCCTGAAATGCCTGTGTATTCCCTATTAGCCTCAGGCATCATAGTCGCCCCTGGAGGGGGAGGGAGGGAGAGGGGAGTGTCTGCACGTGATGCAGGGCTTATGGTTGACAAGCCTATGATCACGCCACCGCGCAAGGTCAACAAACTATCGTGATGATAAAGCTGCTGGATCGGTGCAGCAGGTAAGTGGATCTGGTGGGCCAAGCTGCTGATCGCAAGTAACGACCTCGACCACGTCTGTGGAGACTTCATATACACGATTTTTTGTTGTTGTTGTTTTGTTACAATCACGTGTTGCACGAGTATCCCACGTGTTTGATTCTTTTTCGGTTTTGGCCCTGTATGCGAAACACAGGCAACATTTACGCTTCCTTAACGGCTGTTATTGCAGCAAACACGAGTACACTACTCGAGTTAATCGATTATACTTATCAGTCCTTTGCGATATACACGAAGAATCTAAACCCTAGTCGTTCTCCACTTCGGACTCCATGAACCATTACTGCGATACTGATAACCCCCGTCCCCCAACCCCTCAGATCCCTCGGCTCCCCCCCCCCTTCCCTCCGCCCCCTCCAGTTGTACCCTGCACGTTATCCGTCGTTTCCGCTGTCAAAGGCGGTTGACATTTAACGTAATTATTGCCCAGTTATACGCATCTAATGACGAGTATTTTTGTTTTTTGCGTGTGCTGTTTTAGTTGTTAATGACATTATTAACACACACACACACACACACACACACACACACACACACACACACACACACACACACACACACACCAATCATGGAAAGCACACACACACACACACACACACACACACACACACACACACACACACACACACACACACACACAGTCCACTCTATGATCACAGAACTGCAGTCTGCAGTTCACAGAAACCTCAGAACTGGTTCGGTGTGTTTGAAACTGGAGTCACGAAAGTATTGAAACTTTCATGATTCATTTAAGTCCAGCTATTTGACTGCAGAGGGAAACCTTTGGCTTCTCGTTCTGGACACGAACTACACGCATATGGTGACATAGGTCTTTACGTCCGTGGGAACTGTCATCGGACAAAATATCCTGGATGATAAACAAACAAACAAACAAACAAACAAAGGAAGACTTTTGTCCTGAATAGTGTCCACTGGTAAAATGCAAATATTGGTGGTAAATTGACTCCCAATTGAAAACCTACAAGAATTATCTGCTCATTGAATGAGAATGCATGCACATAAGCACTTAGACTGAGATGCATGCACCTATGTATATGAGCGGTGTGTGTGTGTGTGTGTGTGTGTGTGTGTGTGTGTGTGTGTGTGCAGGCTCGTTGGAGTGACTGACTAGCTCTTGTCTTGTTGATGTTCTTGTTCGAGGCCAGTATGAGGCCAGAAATGACAGGACATCTCTCCGTATTAGTAAGAAAGTAATGGGACATTTTTGAAAGTGAACCTGTCTATGCTAAATGTCCGAGGCAGAACCGTGAGGCCTGTAAAGTGCACTCACTCCAAACGCTACGCTACGTGCACTAGTTCTGTCTCGCGCAAAGAACAAACACGTGTGGGAGGGGAGTTAATAACTTAATATCCAGTAATCCCCCTTAATTATTTCTCCCCGTGTAGAGGTTAACGTTATTACACCCATCCCGCGGAAAACACTGGATCAATGGATCAGTTCTGGCAACTTTCCATCATCACCGTTCGGAAAAGTCAAACGGGCGTGGGTTACCGTGCAGTGTAATCAGAATGGAGGCAAGTGTTTCCCGTGCTAGTGAATAATAATAATAATAATGACAGTACTTATATCGCGCTGTTTTACCTATTAGTTCATAACAGTTCTAAGCGGTTTAAAAAATAAAAAGAAGGGAAAAAGAAAGAAATATACACAATAATATACACATCCAGGGCACACACACACACACACACACACACACACACACACACACACACACACACACACAGAGCAAACCGGAACAGTTAATGAAATTGTGTTTTTAGAGGTTTTTCTTGAAAGTTTCAAGGGATGGTGCCGATTGACGGAGGGAATGAGGGAGGGAATTTCATGCTAAAGGACCAGCGTAGGAGAATATTCTTGTGCCAACGGTGGAAAGTCTAATGCGGTGAGTTTTGAGGGTAACAGTGTCAGCTGAAGACCGGAGGGAATCTGACGGAGTGTAGAATTGGATCATTTCAGAACGGTAGGATGGGGCAGAATCATGCATACACGAATCCACTCCGTACATGAACTCATTACAGAGTGTTTCCAAACAGCAGCGCACAGTGTTTCTATTTTCAAATTCGAGATGAGTGGGTGGGTAGGTGTTAACGTCCTTTTCAACAACGTATTTTCAGATTTGAGTGGCACCGAGTGTTTTTCAAAGGACTTCGGTCAGAAGGCGTACAACCGAAAAAAGGGGCTGCTATCAACCGGACAAGGACTTCGACTAACGGGTTACTCATGCTACAATGAAAAACTGCGTACATGTTCCTATTCAAACATATGGCCCAGTTTTGCTTGAAACAAGTGTTCATCGAAACTTTTGAAGAGGAGTTGCACCGGAAGCACTCGGGCCCGTTTTGACTGACCCCCGTATTACTGCCAAGGTCACGTAAAGGCCTAACATTATAGGATGTCACGTGACAGCCGTAAAGACAAAAGTGCAGTTTACCCCATTCAGACCATGCTGTGCTAATTGACTATGCAGCTCTGCCAAGCATAATAAAAGGGATGCTACAAAACACATTACTTTCGCCCGAACAAAGCATCACCTCACGATATTCTCCAACTAGCAAAATGGGTGGTTTTCCAAAGCAGCGTTGTGGGTACAGACGCCCTACATAATAATAAAATAATAATAATAATAATAATCACAATAATATGGGTTAAAGTTAAACTTTCGGTAATATTTTGAAACCTTACCCTGGTGATGAAAGGTAAATTTTCACCCTACGAATAAAAAAGGCAAAATAGGAAACAAAAGGAAGCCCCCCCCCCCCCCCAACCCATACCTCCCCCCCCCCCAAAAAAAAAGAAAGAAAAGAAAGAAAACAAAGGATCTAATCATGTTCTTGCCTGAAAATGGACCCGACATAACGGCTTTACTCCCCTCTACCAGTGCCACCTTACAAAGGTCATTGCGATTCACTTACGCTAGAAGTGATTCATTTCTGCCTTCGTTCTCTTGAAAACCGAGTCATTTTGCGCACTCATCAGAAACGATTCGTAAACTGACATCCTCGCACTTCATCAGCGAAAGCTGAATATAGCTGGTAACAAGACCTACAGCTTACAGGCGTCTGTAGAAACAATCAGGTGGGTGAGAGAAAGAGGGAGAATGGGAATTTTGTCTCGAGACTGCGGGGGCTGGTATACAGAATTTCCAGCCCTGAGTCTCTTGGCTGGCATCATTCATGCACAGGTAAAAATTAAGCCGCCACAATCAGTGGCGACTGAGATAATCGCCTCGAGAAATGAAGCTGCGTTAGTCTTATGCACCCACAGGTTTCAGCTCATCTGCTTTGGAGCTTGACCGTGATGAGAAGGGGGGCGGTGGGGGGGGGGGATGAGAGAGGGTGGTGTGTGTGTGTGTGTGTGTGTGTGTGTGTGTGTGTGTGTGAGAGAGAGAGAGAGAGAGAGACTCCTCCAGACAGCTGCATTGTGCACCTGTAGACCTGGGTCGGTGCACGCGACCCTCAGAAAGCAAACCCCAAGCCCGAGTGGAGAAGTCAAGAACCGCCAACCCTTCCTCAATCCTCTTGCTAATATACAGACCGAGCTCTCAGCTTTTCCCCCCACGCTACCTGCTACGACAAACCAAATGGATGCGCATCCTGTACCGATAAAGCATGAAGCCGTTTTAGATACGCTCAGACGCCAAGTAACATCAGGCAAAGACTGACTAAAGAATTTAATCAGTCTGAATTACTGGTAAGTGCTAAGAAGTGATTTGAAGACTGCACCGACAGTTGCAAAGTTCAGCACTGAAGCACTTTTAAGCAAGCTGACTGGATGTAGAAAATGTTGATTCCGCCGGTGGTAACCTATCAACAAATTCAAGTCAGTGATGAATCACACGGAACTGTCTACACTGAGGTGAAAGTCTCGACAAGATACAACTGACTCAGTATATAAGATACACCTGAATGATAACATTTACCTACAACAGTCAGTTAAAGCTGGAATCCGCACACGAAATGATTCAATGAAACATTAATGATATAACCCACAGCTCTTCCACTCCAAAACCCGCTATCCCTGATTATATGAAGATCCCGCACTGATCTCAGACGGGACTCGTATGGGTGTCGTAGGCGGGCAGGGCAAATACCAGTACCAGTTGCATACCGACCTGTGTCGTATCAACCCCAAGCTTTCGTCTCGTGACCGACAGCGTGCACGACCGGCAGCACGACGTGATCTGATGATGATCTGCACCTGCTTCGTGTTTGTCCACGTGACGGCCAGCCTCCGCTGCTGTTGTCTCTGCCAACGGCGTCCCTTGCCAAGGACAAGCAACTTGTACGAGGTTTGACGGGACTTGAAAGGGGAGAGGGAGGTTTTGGGGGGGACACAGTTCCTTCCTATTCCTGTACATACTGATGTGGAAGCGTAGTTTGCCATGTCCCGGGTCTACACTGTGGAACTCAACACGCGTCGGGTCGGAATGGCCTGCACTGACGCTGAGCAAGTTTGACACCTGTCTATCGCCATCTGGATAAAAAGCTCTTAGGGTCAAGGCTTTGTTAGGCGCTTGGGCCCTTTGACCAGGTGACGACAGCTGTGGCGTCTCGGCGCGGGTTAAAGAAGGCGCTAGATCAAATTAAGGGACCTGGAAGAGAAAGGAGAACAAGGCCGAGAGGCATCCGGAAGTGTTCTTGCACCGAGATACGCAGACCAGGCTAATGTCAACGCCACGACCTCGCAGTGGGCTGACATAATGCAGTCGAAGTGGAATGTACCATGAGCGGGTGGGCGTTTGGGGTTTAACGTCCTTTTCCACTACATAGGGTGATATCAAAGACGGGGCAACGATGAAAAAGCCAGCACAAATATTTGGCCCCAGCCGGGATCGAACTCACGACCCGAGCATTAGAAGTCCAACGCTCTACCATTCGACCACCCCGGCTCCCGGAATGTACCATGAGAGCTACCGCTCACACACACATCAGTAATACATCTTAAACTGGTGTCAATCCCGGCGTACAGGCATACAGCAGAGTGTGGAAAACTTTGCATCTCATCGAATGCGCTGACTCTGTGCTTAAGAATCAATCGCTTGGGCCACAATACATCATCTGATACCATTGTGGTGACTCTAGCTGATGTGTAAGTTGTTGTAGAAGTATACCGCGTTCAGTTCTGAGCAGACGGCGGTATTTGGTTGCGGACTGAGGACTCGCTGGGCGGCACTGACTGGTGAATGTTTCTAGACGCGCTTTTTTTGTCTAGTCCCAGTCTGTTCAGGAATCAGTGGACCGTAGGGTCAAAGAACGTCGTATTTGTCTAATATTCAACAAAGTCACGCCGTGTGTGTGTGTGTGTGTGTGTGTGTGTGTGTGTGTGTGTGTGTGTGTGTGTGTGTGTTACTCTATAGAGTTTCATGTTCCACTTTTAATTATGTTTGAATTTGTTTTAAACTTTTACAATTAAAAAAAAAATACCCGGCAGATTTGACAACTGTCCGCAAGACAAAAACTTCCAACGTTTTGAAATAAAAAATATTCAATTTCTCTCTCTCTCTCTCTCTCTCTCTCTCTATGAAGAAGTCCGACAAGTAACTTACCGAAGCCCTCCTCGTATGCATGTGACGTACTGAAATGGCCAGTCATGACACACACAGAATAGAACTAAAGAGTGACGTGCTTTCTGCTAGTTATGAGCATTGCATTGGCAAAAGCACCGCATCGCACATGCACTAACGACTGTTTGACGGACACATAAGTGTCATTGAACCTTTTTTCTGAACATGATGATGATGATGGAGACTTGATATAGCGCACGGCTCCACCCTAACTCAGTGCTCACGGCGCTTAGGGAGAGGTTTTGAAAGGAAAGATAGTGAAAAAAAAGAAGAAAAAAGCTGCAGACGATTACTGGCGCGAGGCACTGAAGAGATGAGTCTTCAGTCGCTTCCGGAATGCGGTAATGCTGACTGCCTCCTTCACTGTCTCAGGGAGAGAGTTCCACAATTTCGGCGCTGCATTTTTGAAGGACCGTGCACCATGCCTCTTCTTACTGGTGTCGTCAGTTGAAGAGAGCCGCAGACGGAGAGAACTTGCAGACCGCAAGTTGCGCGCTGGCTGGAAATTAATTTACACCTAATCCATCCACAAAGAAGCCCACACGTATTTTGCAGTGTCTGTTTCTCGAGTTAATGATGCTTTAAAAGCCAAGTCACGCACACCCCTTTGTCCTGGTCATTCAAACTGGAACGTGGGGTCACGACACGTTCAGAAGCTGTTTCAGTTAAACAATACACATACTGTGATACAGCCACAACATGGGCACAAATAAGCAGAGAACGGATCAACCGTTTCCAACGTGTGCAAGACACAACGTGGGAGCGGCTGATTTTGAAAAAGAAAAATCCCTGACCGTATCACACACCCTTGCTGCGGCATCTTCACTGGCTGCCAGTACAATAATGATTGAGCACGTAGGACAAATTCTCCGTCCTGAATGTGATTCAGAATATTAGGTCGCTTGACAAGAAAGATCTCGGTTTGATCTTGAACGTGATTTTTCAGAGCGGCCAAGAACCTTGGAAAAATGGTTGAAATGTGACACTCGGCACGTTGTAAACGTGTCTCTTGTAGGAGACAAGAAGGAATATGCCCAGTGTTGGTCGTAGGATCTAGGACAAGGCTGATAAACCTCAACACTCTTTGTGAAGCATTCTGCTTGTGTGGAAAGAACTCAGTGTTGTGTTGCTGCGTTGCGGCTCAAGAGCTTGCACGCCACAGCTAGAAAAGAACCACTGAGAAGAAGGAGAAAAAAAAGAAGACGATGAAGATGAGAAGAAGAAGAAGAAGAAGAAGAAGAAGAGAGAGAGAGAGAGAGAGAGAGAGAGAGAGAGAGAGAGAGAGAGAGAGAGAGAGAGAGAGAGAGAGTAATGAATAACAAACAACAAAATAATCAAACTTTATTTTCCAACGGTTGAGGCAATTATCGTAAATAGTGCGAGAGAGAGAGAGAGAGAGAAAGTGAGAGAGAGAGAGAGAGAGAGAGAGGGACAGAGAGAGAGAGAGGCACACACACACACACACACACACACACACACACAGAGAGAGAACTGAACTCATGCATGTTTGTCTTGTCTGGGAACTGAAGAGAAGACAATTCAAGACCACCGCAGATGGGTTTTTTTTTGTTGTTGTAATTACATAAAATACACAGGTGTTCAGGATAGTCCTCCCTGGAGTTAATATACTGACCTATGCCTGGAAGAAATCATTCCATGATTAATGATACGAACGCCTTAAGCCACAGGAGACTTTTTCCCGAGACTTTTCACTTTTCATTCATCTCTGCCCGTGACCTCAGAGAGGAAAGCAGAGAGAGAGAGAGAGAGAGAGAGAGAGAGAGATTCATCTGATCTGCCACGTGCCGGTGTAATTCTGTTCACTTGTTGTTGACTTTTTCTCCCCCCCCCCCCCAAAAAAAAAAAAAAAAAAAGAGAGAAAAAAAAAGAGTTTTTCTCGTCTGTTCTCTGATAGATAAAGGGGACAGGGTAGCTACAGTGCACATGAAAGTAAATTTGCCTTTTAGTGTCAAGGCTTGAATACAACAACAAGCCGGCAGTGGAATCCAGTCACATCAACAGCGTCTCCTCGAAATTCATCCTTGACCTTTACAATATTTGATCAGTTTCATTTCAGGTTTTTGAGGCTGTTGTTGTTGTTGTTGTTGTTGCTGTTGTTGTTGTTGTTGTCGCTGCTCTTGTATATTTGTTTGATTTCTCTTTAACTTTTGAAATAGAACTTGAATACGACTGAATAATTATTGTTTCAGGATTGCAAGACGGTCGTCCCAGATGGGTTATGTTGTTGCTGTTGGCGTTGTTTTTGTTGTCTGTGACCGACTATAAAGTAACCCCTCTCTCTCTCTCTCTCTCTCTCATCACGCAATTCTCCCTCTTTGTTTAGCTTCGTTGAAAGCGTGTTGACGCTGAAGTCGTGTCTATACGATGACCAGCTGAGACACCGGGGGCGTCGTAAAAGTAAATGTCTGATGGGTGTCATGACCTAACCCCAGTCACGTGGCTCAGAGGTCGAGGTCGTACCTCAAGCCAAGAGCTATCATTGGCTTGGTTCCCGAATTAGTCATTACCAGGAAAGCCAAGGGATGTAACTCTTCAAAAAGTCCCCTGGTCAACTGGTCACCTTTATGGGTACAGCCCAGTTGGGAGCTAAACACTTGTGCTGGATTTTCCCCCCTTGTTGTCCCATCTTTGACACCACCCTTATGTGGCGGAAAAGGATCTTGTACACGCAAACAAACAATGAACCATCTGTACAGAATTCCACAAGTGCCCGCACCATTGGGAAGCCGGGATAGCCGAACGGTAGAGCTTTGGACTTTCAATGCTCGGGTCGTGAGTTCGAATCCCAGCTGGGGTCAAATACTTGTTCTGGCCTTTTTCTCGTTACCCTGTCTTTGATATCGTCCTTACGTGGTGGAAAAGGACGTTAAACTCCCAAACACCCACCCATCCACATGCCATGGATGAACACATAGATAGCACCTCCACCGATGTCGACGACTCCACCAACCAGTGCAAAGGCATGCCTAGCTGTTGGAACGGGGATCTGGAAACGGAAGGTAAATCCCAAGCCACGTGAAGCGTTTCGCTTGTAGTGTGTCAACAGCGGCTGGTTTCAGGGCCGCAAAGCTGTTTTTTTTTTCTCGTAGAATCATGGAGTTGCCGTCTGGTCGTGCCACGTGCCAGGATATTTGTGTTCACGGGTTTAAAAAAAACTAATGTTGTTGTGGTGGTTTTTTGTTGTTTCCGGATCAAGGAAGGACGTGGTTGTTTTCGTAAGGGTTTCCAGAACTTTGTTTTCATGTCAAGGCCTCTGTAGTTAAGATAGCATCTTGTTCAAAAGAGAGCACCGTCTGCGCCCGTGACCTGTTTGTAGCCATCACATAATCTGTTGTAAACGTTGACGGATACAACGTTCAGTAAACGTCCTCTTTCAAAAGGGCGTTGAAAATATCTAATGTTACAAAACCGACAGAAGTTTGATACTGGTACACACGAGCTACTTCTGATGGCTGTACAGCATCTCGTCCAAAAAGGCTGTCTGTCTGCAGTAGCACTTCTTGTGACCTGGGTTAAATCGTCTGTCACAAACAGGCTTTGACGGATACTGTACCATACTATAGGATTAGTATCCTCTTTCAACAGGGTCGTTGAAGAATCTGTTGTGACAATAGCGACAGATATTCGAGACTGACACAGACGAGCTAATTTCTGTTGGTTGTGCGACAATGCTGACCAGAAAGCCTGTCGTCTGCACTTTTTGAGTCCTGATTTTCTGTCATCATAATCATGATCTGGTCCAAACTTTGTTGGATATAATACAACACTATACTGAACCATATGCACTGTTTTGTTTTGTTTTTAATTTTTTTTTTTTATTAGTGTCCTCTTTCAAAAGTGAGTTCGAATCCCGGCTGGGGCCAAATATTTGTGCTGGCCTCTTCTCTCGTTGCCCCGTCTTCACCGATATCACCCATACGTGGTGAAAAAGGGCGTTAAACTCCCGAACACCCACCCCCGCCCCTCTTTCAAAAGAGCCGTTAAAATATTTTTACAAAAGCGATAGACGTCACAGCGGATACCGCACCACAATGCACCCAACAGGCAACACAACAGGCGTAAGGACACAAAATGACCGTGGGGTAATGAGCAGGTTTTTAGGTACCCTGTTTGGCAAGTGTGCCAGTCTGCAGTGATTTTTGTTGTCATGAAAAAGCGTGATTTTCGTGATTTTTGTGTTATGTAATGTCAAGGTGCATGGCAGGCGGTCCCCAAAAAGAGGCAAGCTGCCAGCGAAGCTGGGACTTTTTGCACAGAGGTGGGACACAAGTGAGGCAAGCGTATTTGTGTGAACTGCCTTTCTGGCCTAAAGGGGGTGGGGGTGGGGGGGGGTGTTTGGGGGTTTAGCGTCCTTTTCCACCACATACGGGTGATATCAAAAGCAAGCACAAATATTTGGCCCCAGCCGGGATACGAACTCACGACCCGAGCATTAGTGGTCTAAAAGGGAAAGAAGACGTGCATTACTCCAGTGAGGCGGAAACTGAGGAGACATTCAGGTTTTTTTAAACCCCTGTCACGTGCGTGCCTTTGAATGGTTTCTTCGTGGTAGTGATTGTTTCTAGATTGAAGCATTGTTAGGGGTGACTATGATGCCTGAGGCTAACTTAACAGTGAGGGAATGTATAGGCATTTCGAGGCCGTGGCTATTTGTGTCCTTCGCCCACAGAATCCTGTACTGGATCCTATATCCGCAACGCATTTAGAGTCCACGACAGATTCACTTACAAACAGCGGCAGCTAATGAATGACTGAGACGCAGTAGCATTGACAAGTCAGTGCTTCAGTCTCCAGCCGGCCGGTTGCATTTTTTTTTTTTTTTTTTTTTGGGGGGGGGGGGTATTTTGACAAACAGCCTCCATGTAATCAGTGTAAATGGTTCTAAATTTGTTCAAAATTAGAGCTTATAAAGTGCCTGTAAGGATTCGCTACATCGGCCGCGACGCCATTAAAGTGTCCTTGGTGCCAATCCATGCTGGCATTGCCGCTCAGGGAGAGAAACCGACCGCAGAGGAAGTAAACAGACGTACAGAAATAGACCGCCCATAATAGGCATCGGTGTGCGAGTGCATTGGAAAGGCCGGCTGTCTCTCTTTCAGCTTCACCGGACCAAAACATGTCTGTCGGGTGGCGGGAAAGTCGCTCCAAATCCGGGCCATCATCAGTGACTGTTTTCGCGCTATTTTCGTGATTACCGGCGTAAGCTTCACAGACGCCAACTTGGTTTGGAACAGTTTAGCTTGTGAATGCGCCTGTACGCTCGAAATACTTTATCTTCATGGTTACTGAGTCAGTGGAGCTCGTAATGCGTTACAGTGTTGTCTACACCGGCTCTCCGGCCGCGGGAGGTCGAAAATTCAAATTCTTCAGTCTACTGCTCAGCGGCTGACCGTCCGCCGTGCTGACACCGCTGAAGCTTCTATCTCAACTCGGACCTTGTTGTAGCCGCATCATTGTGTTGGCGCGGTCACCGCAGTTCCAGCCCGGCTTTTAGACGCTGTAACTGTGCAGGTGTCTAAGTGGTGTGGTGCTGGACACCACCAAAACAGCTCTTAAAGCCTGTATGTGCGTAACGCCGCTGAGATGGAAAACCGGCGCTTTCAAGGCCGTCTACGGGTGGGTGGGTGTTTCACGTCCTTTTCCACCACGTAAGGGTGATATCAAAGACGGGGTAACGATGAAAAAGCCAGCACAAATATTTGGCCCCAGCCGGGTTTCGAACTCACTACCCGAGCATTGGAAGTCCAACGCTCTACCATTCTCAAGGCCGACTACGGCTGTTTACCACACAGAGGGGTGTTTCATTTGGCCATTGCGACCGTTTTCACGACTCTGTGGCTCTTAATATTAGAGAAATATGACTTTCTTTGAGCCTACGGTCCATTTTTGAGCAGACTGGGACTCGAAAAAGCTGATAAAAACTGATAGCAACCAATCAACGCCGTTTAGTTGGTCCTCAGTCCGCACCCAAATAACGTCGTCTGCTCAGTACGCGGTACACTTCTAGGACAACTTATACGCTGGCCAGAGTCACCACAATGGTTTCACATCCTGTACTGCGACCCAAGTGACTGATTCTCATGCACAGATTTAGCGCACTGACTTGATGAAAAGGTTTCCACACGCTATTGTAGTATGCCTGTAACTGATACGGATTGACTGAGACGGCTTTAATCTTAAATCAGTCTTGAAGACTGGGCCTTTAAACGGCGTAAATGCATGAAAGTGTATACAAACAAAGCGACCCCGTTCTGGCAGATCCTGATACAATGTGGTCCTGTAATCGAACTCTGCTTCCTTGTCAATCAACAACCCCTGTCTGAAAATAGCGCCGTCAACAGCATAGGTGGCAGCTCCGATCAGCTCAGTCGGTCCCGAGCGGCAAGAGCTTGCGTGCAGGCTCATTATGCTTCGTCTCAATGGTTCACGGCGATGCAGCTCTGTCCAGCCGGACTGTGGTGCTGAGGAGGCGAGCGGTGGGGCCGCGGAGAGAAGGAGGGTGATGGGGGGAGGGGGGGGGCGGCACGGTTTCATTTCCCGCTCAACTTTTGCGGACGGACCCACAGTGTCGCCAGCGGAGATTCATCACACTGACGTGATCAGTCAACGTTGATCGAAACGGACAGAAAATCGGTCTTCAAGAAGGGACATGTTTTCACAGACAGGAGTAAGGACACAAATTGACCGTGGGGTCATGTGCAGTGTTTCTTTGGCCGGCGCACGTGCTGGTCTGTAGTGATTTTTCGTTGTCATGAAAAAGCGTGATTGTCGTGATTTTTGTGTTATGTAAGGCCAAGGTGCATGCCAGGCGGTCACAAAAAGAGGCAAGCTGCCAGCGAAGCTGGGACTTTTTTGGGGGTGGGACACAAGTGAGGCAAGCGTATTTGTGTGAACTGCCTTTCTGACCTAAAGAAAAAGTAGACGTGCATTACTCCAGTCAGTGAGACCTGAGCGGAAAGGAGACATTCAAATTTGTTTCAACCCCTGTCAGGTGCGTGCCTTTGAATGGTCTGTTCATGGTAGTAATAGTTTCTAGATTGAAGCATTTTTTAGGGGTGACTATGATGCCTGAGGCTAATAGGGAATATACAGGCATTTTGAGGCCCTGTGTATTTATGTCCTTCACCCACAGACGCAGCTTAGCATTGCTCAGGTGGAGCATTTCCCGTTTGACTGACTTGTCCAGGGCCCTTGTATGGTTTGCTTATTGATTTTTTTTGTTTGAGTGATTTTAATGTACTGCCTATTTTTATGATCACCACACCCTAATTTCCCCTAAGGGGATAATAAAGATTTATTGAATGAATGAATTGAATTTATTGAATGAATAACAATACCGTCAGCGGAGAGTGCTTCGCACTGACACAATCAACGTTGTTCGAAATGAACAGAAAATCGCGCCTGGCGAATAACAGAATGTATGTATTCACAGACACGCAAAATTACAATGAATACTCAGGGCTAGCATAAAACACACTGTTTTGCCGCGGCTTGAATTTTATAGAAAGTATTCAAACTTTCAGTCAGTGAAATAGCAGTCGAGAACAGCTTGTGCAAAAAGGCAGATGTTCTCAACTACCTTTTAAGTGATCGACAAAAGCTGTTAAGCTGTCCCATTCCCCTCGCCAACAACCTGCCCATTTGGGTCGTCTCCACGCGACATCTTGTGGCATGGGACGTTAACCCCTACTAACCAGCCAGTCTTCTAGTGGCTATTTAAAGCGTTCTGTGCCATCTCCAATCACATCTTGTGGCATGCGACGTTAACCCCTACTAACCAACCAGTCTTCTAGTAGCTATTTAAAGCGTTCTGTGCCAGACGATACCAGTATGATACAATGCACTGCATGTGCCTTCATAATCGCATCAGTTTTCAGGAGTCTTGGACGTAAGTCTAGCGGGAAAGGAATTAATGCGGGCGGGGGTGTGGGAGATGACTGCGGATTGTTGTGTGCAGTGTGCGGGGATGGGAAAAGGGGGAGGAAGGAGAGACGCAGCGCCAGATAGAGAGAAAGAGAGAGAGAAAGAGAAGACTTTCCTGTCCACAGTTGGTGTGCGTAGGTCTGGTTGTCTGGGAGATCGATAAAGCTCGTTAGTCGCTGCCCTCCTTCAGTCTTCAGACTTCGGCCAGGAGCTGGTTGTCACGAACAACACTGAGCACGCTGAACGAACTGCCGCCAGGAACGCTTCTCCTCAGTCCGGGGATGAGTCCTTTTACAACATCCGAAATGGCTTCCTGTCATTTTTCCCACTCTTTCCTCTCCCCCCCCCCTTTCTCTCTCTCTCTCTCTCTCTCTCTCTCTCTCTCAGTTTCTCTCACCAAAACATTAGACTAACATTAGACTGATGACACTGCACGCGTGTGCGGGACTGAGGGGCGCGTCGGTGCGGGGGTGGGGGCGTGGGTGAAGGTCACTGGACTATGGCTGGTGACTGAGAGCCGTGTCTTGTAGTTCCCGGACCAGCTTGACTCGTAGAGGCGGGGGCGGTCGGGAGGATGCTGCTGGCTGGATGGGCCGGGCGGGGTGCGGGTTGTTTGGCTATCGAGGGTGGCTGCGACTATAAACCTACCCTCGTCCGCGCAGCCGCAGCAAAGGCGCTGTCGATGATCGCTTTGACGTCAAACTGGTATCGATTCAGGCTCTCTCTCTCGCGCGCTCTCTCTCTCTCTCTCTCGCTCTCTCTCTCTCTCTCTCTCGCTCTCTCAGCGAACAGCCCGCCTACGCACCGGAAGCTGGTGCTGCGGACGGCTCAAAACAAGTTTGACGCAACCCTGTTCCGGGTCCGTCGATAACTCTAGACCCCTACGACGACGGCCAAGTCACAGTCGGGCTAACCGAGACCGAACCGAGCTAAGTGATACCTAAGAAGGAAAAAACGAAAATACTCGGTGACAAGGAAAGTGGACAGTTATGAACAACTTTGAGGTCCCCGTCAGTGTTATTTCACAGCCGGTGTGAGCAGAAGCCGTGAAAACTGTCGCATTCACCAACACAGTACATTTTCAGCCTGTTTAGAGAGTATTACCTGCATTAGTTTCAGTCTCCATTGCCGCAACAAGCACGCATTTTTCTCCCACGCATTTGCCGCGGGGGGCACAAAAAAATGCATGCTTGCTGCGGGTCTGTGGATGCGGGTCTGTGTATATCACTTAGTTCGGCGCGGTCTCGGTTAGCCCCTCTTGGCCGTCGTCGCAGGAGCCTAGAGTTATCGAAGGACCCGGAACAGGGTTGAGTTTGACGTCACGGCGCAGAAATCGCAGCGGATTTCATCTGAGGGAGAGAGCACGCAAATGTACACAGATCACAATGGCTTTTTTCGCTCTCTGTTGCCATTTCCAGACTGTCTTCCCGTCTCTCTCTCTCTCTCTCTCTCTCTCTCGCGCCCGCGCGTGTGTGTGTGTGTGTGTGTGTGTGTGTGTGTGTGTGTGTGTGTGTGTACGTTAAACCCCCAAACAAAATCCTACCCATGTGTGTGTGTGTGTGTGTGTGTGTGTGTGTGTGTGTGTGTGTGTGTGTGTGTGTGTGTGTGTGTGTGTGATTTAGATAGGCATTACTAGAATAGATATTACTAGAATTAGCAACGGCAGGTATGAAAATTGGCTGTTTCAGGTTAATTACCTCTACCGTTGAACAATAAAGTTTTCTTGATTCTTGATTCTCTCTCTCTCTCTCTCCCCCCTAAAGGCGCAGGCTGGAATGTAAATGGCAGATCGGCGGCTAAAATGGGTTCGTTGAACTTAATAGTAGACATATAAATAGAGCGTTAGAAAAATATTATTATTATTATTACATAAACAAGAATATCAATGGGCAGCGAGGGCTACTCAGCGGGAGTGTTCTGAAAGGTCAGAAAATGCAAATAGCCCGAGAGTGACCATAAAGAGGACGATTATGGACACAAAGTAGGATAATTGCTGCCTTTAGAGCATCACCTTTACATCTTGAAGAAATAATCTGATGGCATCAGGGGACATATCCGCCGGCGCACCGTGCCCACACACTGAGTCCATGGCTAGGAGCAATTTGATGCTTACTCAGGGGTTAAGGACATTTACAAGAACAACACATTCAGTGTATGTGAAAATGGATTTGAGGAGGAGAAGGGGTGGTCCAGTGGTTGAGGCAGTCCTCCTGCGGAACCTGAGATACCGGCCGGGTTCGAATCCTCAGGACGTCTGTTTGAAACGGGAATTTTCCTTATAAAATCGAGTCAAAAGCGCATGCAGACTCGTCAGTTTACGGTGCCTGTCTCGCGTTCGTATGCACACGTTTGCACAAATACCTCATGCAGTCACACAGCACAGCGGGCTGGTTGGTTGGCTGGCTTCGATTTTCAAGTCCTTTTACGCCACATAACTCACTTGCTGGTACGTATCCGGCCCACATAACAGCGAAAACGTCCGTTTTATCGATTAGGCAATGGGCGACTCCACTCCTGTCAATCAAAAGGGTCGAGCCCCCAGAATTCAGCCAATCGCGTCCCGGCCGCGGCATAATGAGCATGGCGTACATGGTCTGGCAAACGTTTTGCCAGACACTACAACGAAGGAAACACGTGTAGTTTGATGTCAAGACTGAAACATGGAAAGATTAAAGCATTGAGTAAGTCCATTGGCGTCATTTGAGGGAAAAAGACCATCACGTCAATCTTTTTCATCTTAAAATCACCCCCTTTTCCCATACAATGACGTCACGGACGTACTGTGTATTGCCGGTAGACGGCAGAGTAAAAGGGCAGGGCTATCTGACCCCGGGGCTTGCCGATTGGAGTCGTAGCCAACGGGGCAAGGTTAGTTCAAAAGTTGAACTGATGACATCAATCGAGGGCGCCTGTCTGGCCGCTGGGCAAAGCAGCCGCGACGACCGGGCGATCGCCGACCGCATGAGCCCGTGTAACCGCGGCGTTTTTACGTCATTCGCTGATTCAGTGGGATAATCGCCGCCACCCCGCTGATCTGTGGAGTTATTAATGAGCGACCTCGCACACCAGCCGTCGGCTGTACGCGCGTAACACGTCGCCCGCATGTACGCGTGGTCTGCTCAATATGAACGATATCGGTAATATTTAGTTTGTCATGCGGGTCAGACAGTGGAAAATCCGCTGGGCCACCGGGGATGTGGTAATATGGGCCACAAGTACCTTAAGAGTCCACCTCGATTTTTTTTTTTTTTTTGACAGAATGAACACTTGAAAACTAGTAGTTAGATATTGTGGTCCTCTCCGTGGCTAATGCTCGCCCACCCACCCCTACCCCCCTCCCTCCGGTCCCCGCCCCCCGCCCCCCCCCCCCCCCCGCCATACACCTCGCACACACACACACACACACACACACACACACACACACACACACACACACACACACACACACACACACACACACACTGACACGCTAACACACGGAGTGACAGGAATGAAAATTACACAAACTGAGATGTTCAATATGAAATAAATCAGATAGTAAAGTGCAAAAGTAAATAAACACTCCACGATACAAAACCTCACGATCAGATAAACGAAAAGGGTCCAGGCATGCGGGGTGGAACCCCTTTTGGCTCTCCGTCTCTCTCAGGCAAAGCAGGTGCAGGTTCGAGGACGATGTTGCCGTCGGGCAATTTCAAATCCTGCTACACATAAAACTCTGTGTGTGTGTGTGTGTGTGTGTGTGTGTGTGTGTGTGTGTGTGTGTGTGTGTGTGTGTGTGTGTGTGAGAGAGAGAGAGAGAGAGAGAGAGGGGCGTGGGGTAGGGTGTGGGTGGGAGTTTAACGTTCTTTTCCACCACGTAAGGGTGATATCAAAGACGGAGCAACGAGAAAAAGGCCAGCACAAACATTTGGCCCCAGTCGCGATTCGAACTGACGACCCGAGCATTGAAAGCCCAACGCTCTACTGTTCGGCTCCCCCGGCTCCCGAAAGAGAGAGAGAGGGAGTGTGTGTGTGTGTGTGTGTGTGTGTGTGTGTGTGTGTGTGTGTGTGTGTGTGTGTGTGTGTGTGTGTGTGTGTGTGTGTGTGTGTGTGTGTGTGTGGATGAAGTCTATTGAGTAAACTTTCTTGAACCTGCCTCCAATAAAAGTTCGCCGACAAACGGGTTTCTGTGCAAATGTCACGGATTGATTTGTTTACGTGACTTTTGAAATTGCTCGAGCAGGAAGTCGGTCGGGAAAAAAATTAAGGGAGTAAATATTTCAATCACAGCCGCATGCGATGAAGGAAGCCACCGCATAGCCATTTCCATGGCAACCAGGTCAGACTTGACGTCCAGGAGTGGAACTGAGCAGATCACGTGACACGGTGACGACCACAATTAGGACACACACACACACACACACACACACACACACACACACACACACACACACTGATGAAGACTTTTGAAGTCGATTATCCTGAACATACGAAATCGAATTTATCCCCTCTGTGCAATCTCTCTCTCTCTCTCTCTCTCTCTCTCTCTCTCTCTCTCTCTCTCTCTCTCTGTTCTTCTTCTTCTTCTCCTTCGTCGGGGAGTCGGGGGAACCGAATGGTAGAGCGTTGGACTTCCAGTGCTCGGGTCATCAGTTCGAATGCCGGCTGGGGCCAAATATTTGTGCTGGCTTTTTCATCGTTGCCCCGTCTTTGGTATCACACGTATGTGGTGGAAAAGGACGTTAGACTCCCAAACACCCACACACCCACCCTATTTTCCTTCGTCATTTGTCCTATACTCATGGAGCAGCTGGTGTAAAGTGAAAGATTGAATGAGTGAATCGTTGGAGTGACTGATTGACTGAATCGAGTGAGTGAGTGAGTGAGTGACTGACTGACTGGTAGTAAAGCGCATACAGACGCCAGTCACTTTCACAATTGCTTTGCCGTCAGTGATCCGAACAGATACCAAGACTGAAAATGTAAGAACGCATCAGTATACACGGCGCACGTATCTCCCTCAAGGCGGACTGTATGTCGGAACATCACATCGGAACAGTCTGACTAGGCTAGACTACGGCTCTCATCTAGTGAGTGGGTGAGTGTTGCGGAGTTTAATGTCCTTTTCCACCACGTATGGGTGATATCAAAGACGGGGCAACGAGAAAAAGGCCAGCACAAATATTTGGCCCCAGCCGGGATTTGAACTCACGACCCGCCGAGCTTTGAAAGTCCAACGCTCTACCATTCGGCTATCTCCGGCTCCCCGACCATGTCGCAGGCGTACCAGATCGCAATAACTACATTACACAAAATTCCGTGATTTTTGAGCAGACAATGTTGGTAATTCTTTGCTGACCTGTGCGTTTTGTTTGTTTGTTTGTTGTTGTTTTGTTTAGTTTAGTTTTTGTTTTTGCAAGCGGTCCTTGATTTATGTGTGTTGACTTTATAAGACAGGGACCATTTGAGCCGTGAAACTTGATCCAGCGTCTAAGGTTGCGCTATAGATATACACGCTGCTCAGATGTGTTTTGTTTTGCTGTGATGCGGTGCAAAGATCGAACAACTCTTGCGATTGCTGTTGACAGAGTTGCGCCACCTGCCCAGCTGCTGACAGCGTGTTTACGTCAGCAACTGCGTCTGTGCACGGTCAATACACAGCGCTGATATATCGAGAAAAGCTTGGGTTGTCCAGCTGCGTACTTTATCTGTCCATCAAAAGTCATTTCTTGACGTCACAACTTGACATCGCTTGCACTCAAATCAAGTGGCTCGGCCGCACTTTTTTTTTTTGCCGAGCGTCTAAAGCCACAAAGAGAGAGAGAGAGAGAGAGAGAGAGAGAAAGTACGTGGACGTTCACAAATTGATAAATTACTGCAATAATAATGAAAACAATGAACACAGCAAGCAGACTTACAAGGGTGGGAGGGCGGGCGATGGCTTAATATCCTTTTTCGCCACATTACGGGTGATATCAAAGAAGGGGCAACAAGAAATATTTGGTCCCAGCGGGGATTCGCACTCACGACCCGAACTTTGAAAGACCAACGCTCTACCGCTCTGCTATCAGGGCACCCTGCAGGCGCGCAAACATTTCAAGTGCGAGCGTATAAGGCCATGGAAAAAAGGAAAACAACATCAACAACAACAAAATTTGCGCACGTTCACAAAGTTCTTGAAGGTTTACTGTAGACAGTACCCCCTCCCCTCCCTTTCCCCATTCTTCCCAAAGAAGAAAACAACAAGCAAACGAGCGAATAAACAGCAGCACTATAATTTAAGACGACCGGATAATTACATTTGACATTTATTTATAGCTATTCCTGGGCTTCCCTGAGAATGATCACGGCTCACGTGTCCAGGCAGACAGCTCTAGGTTGCTGGAAAAACAAAAAACAAAAAACAAAAAAACCACCAAAAACTTGCAAGCTGGCAAAAGCCAGAAAATCGATAGAGGTTAGGTTTCCTTCTCCACTTTTGCCACCTCTTGCCTAACCTTCTCCCGGCCGACTATCAGTTGCACATCTGATTACACAAATGGCAAGCTTACCCGTGCGACGTGTATTTGTGTGAACGAGATAAATCATTAAATGGCTCTTTCTCTGACAGCTTCCCAGCCGGTAAAGTAACCTTCTCCGGTCTTCTGAAGCGGATATAGTGTGTTGTTTTGAGATTCCCCCCCGCCCCCCTTCTTCGCAGCCGGTGTAGCATACGACATGCTTTCCCAAGCTCCAGCTACACCGGGCCACTTCCAGCTTAGAGCTGGGTGAAGCTGCTTTGATCCTAGGCGCTTTAAGAGTACGCGTAAAGTGCCCCGGGTCAATGTAGCATAGCGGGGCTGTGTGTGTGTGTGTGTGTGTGTGTGTGTGTGTGTGTGTGTGTGTGTGTGTGTGTGTGTGTGTGTGTGTGTGTAGGGGGGGGGGGCGTGCGTGCGTGCGTGTGTGTGTGTGTGTGTGTGTGTGTGTGTGTGTGTGTGTGTGTGTGTGTGTGTGTGTGTGTGTGTGTGTGTGTGTGTGTGTGTGTGTGTGTGTGTGTGTGTGTTTTAGCGCAGTGAGTCCACTCCTCTGAGAGCCTGCGCTTTATAAGCACTGTGGTGTAGTAGTAGTAGTAGTAATCATTTTTATTATCGTTTTTATCGTTATCATTCTATGTACACAAATGCTCCGTTCAGATGGTCCCCAAAATGGGACATTTGACACAAACGAAGTAGCTCGCAATAACATAGAGACTACGATGGATACCTAAACCAAGCATTTGTCTCGTGCACGAGATTGCAAGAGAATCGCAGGATGGCACTGGGGCCTGTTCAGCACCTGCGTTTAGCAAAGAGAACCTGGAACACGGAGGGTCACTGGAACAGCGTGAGCAGACTGCGTAGTTCGGTTGGCAGCGAGTTCCATACATGCAGGGCGACTAGGACACTGAAGGAACGCCATTGAAAACTACTCGTTTTGCTGCTTGGCGAATATCATGCCAAGTGGCTCTTTGCTCAAGGGAAGTCATCTGTTTTGTGCTATCCCTTGTATAATGCTTGGTAAAGTTGCGAAGCCATTTGGCACTTCAAACACTCCACCACCACCACCACCCCCTCTCCTTCAATAATTTTGGATAAATGGGTTAAGTCAGGCTGATTTGAAAGTAACACCTGTCTCACATGACAGATTTCGGGTTTTAGGATCGCCGGAATACTTCTGATCATTATGATACGAGCCGGCAGCTGTTGCAGTGTTGGATAGGAGTGTCACTGACATTCTCCTTCCTCAATTGACCCATTTGCGGGTCTCCGTGACCCAGGGCAGAAATACCTGGGGGGGGGGGGATACGAAGTACACAAATTAGGCTAGTACTGCTCATTTCTATACCCGCAAACACGCACACTTTGTGCACACCCTCAAAAGCCCATTTATAGGGCTCGTATAGTGAAAATGGCAACATAAACGGTCGTTTTTAAAGGTGACTCGGACGGAGAAAAAATTCACGGAGACCACCACAGCATGAGAGGCCTGTGTTCTACTGAAATCTGTAGTAAAAAAAAAGTTTGGATCAAATTTGTTCCACGTTGTTCGGCAGTTTTCCTAGCCTAAATGATAAAAAATGTGAACAGATATGTCCGTGTAAAAAGGGCGTGTGCACGATTACGTCATAACTGATAATAGACGACTCCACTCGGCAAAGCCCCGCCCGGCCTTTCCTCTGCCGTGTATTGGCAAAACACAGGACCTCCATGACGTCATTTTATGGGAAAAGGGGTGATTTCAATCTGAAAGAGATTGACGTAATGGTCGTTTTTACCTCAGTGGACTTGCATGCTCAATGCTTTCTTTCCACGTGTCAGTCATATCAAACTTTACACGTGCTTCCCTCTTTGTGGTGTCTGACAAAAAAGTTTGTCAGACCATGCAATGTTGTGCTCATCATGCCAAGGCACGCGATTGGCTGAATTCTGGGCGCTGGCCCCTTTTGATCGACCGGAGCGGAGTCGTCTATTGTCAACGTGCTGCGAAAAAAAAAATATACGAAATTTCTCTTTTGCTAAGATCACTGTACGATTTAGGCGAGGTCGGTTTGTTGGTCAGGTGCGTGGGTACGGGTAGATGGGTTTAGCAATCTATTTTCACCACGAAAATGGGGTATCAAAGACGGAGCATGGAGGAACACACACAGACACACACAGACACACACACACACAGACACAGACACACACACAGACACAGACACACACACACACACACACACACACACACACACAGACACAGACACAGACACAGACACAGACACACAGACACACACACACACACAGACACACACACACACACAGACACACACACACACACACACACACACACACACACACACACACACACACACACACACACACACACACACACACACACACACACACACACACAGACACACACACACACACACACACACACACACATGACATGAACCCATTTGGTTTTGGCAACTCCGTACACACTCGATCAGCATCCACTATTTCTGTTTCCGTTTTGTGTGACACAGATTTGCCCCATCCCCCCCCCCCCCCCCGCCACGTCCCCCGGGAGCCGGGATAGCCGAATGGTAGACTTCCAAAACTCGGGTCGCGAGTTCGAATCCCGGCCGGGGCCAAATACTTGTGCCGGCCTTTTTTGTCGTTACCCCGTTTTTGTGATCACCCATACGTGGTGGAAGAGGACGTTAAACTCCCAAACGCCCCCCCCCCCCCAAAAAAAAAATAAAAATAAAAAATAATAATAATAATAAAATAAAATAAATAAATAAATAAATAAAAAATAAAACCTCCTCAAATCATTACATACATCCGCTGTTGAACTCACCCACGAACAACACCTCTTTTTTTTTTCTTCTACACTCTCATGCATCAACACCGCACGTATTTGAGATCGCTCCGGGTGTTCACGTGTTTCCAACGTGTCGACCATTTACGTCATCATTTCAAGACTGGACACGTGGCCACGCAAGCAGTCCGTGATACCGGATCTGCTTGAGACTCAGTGTCGCATGTAGACTCGCGTGTTCTTGGGCAGCTGAATGAAAGTTCCGATGAGAAGTCCGCAAAAATAACCTAATACAGGCTACAGAACACTAATAGCTTCTGGGGCATGTGGTAAGAACTACGCTAAAGATAGCACTTTTTGTTTTTTTTACCCTTTTTAAATTTGTGAGTGTGCAGAGTAATGTGGCACCGTTCATTCGGGCCGATCGTCGGGGGTTCTCTCCGGGTACTCCGGCTTCCTCCCCCTCTGCTTTGGAAATGTTCAGTCCACCAAATTTGAAAAATAAATGCAATTCTAAATTCCGAAATTTAAATAGTTGAGCTGACCCTTCGCACCACGTGATTGTGATGTGTTTATGTCCAGTGTGTGAGAGAATGTGTGTGATTCACGTGAGCGTGCGTGTTGGGTTCAGTTCGCGGCGCTTTGAGCCGATTCAGGAAATTGGGTAAAGCGCCTAAATATTACTCATTATTATTATTATTATTATTAAAAACAAATGGCAATCTGGGGATCTTTGTCGGCTTTGTAAATACGTTTCATGCCAGGTAATAGTGAACTTAGGAAAAAATGAGCCTGGCTTGTGACTACTTGCATTCATGCGCGGCTGGCACAAGAGGCAGCAGACGACAAAGGAATGAGGGGGGGGGCATGTGGTCGCTGGCAACATTGCCAAAAAACGGAATATTGGAATTTGTTGAAATTTACTCTACACATGAGTCTTTGGCTGCTGGATTTTTGTGATTTTTTTGGTGAATTTTAAAGCAGTTCTAGGGTGTCATACGCAACGTCATGTTTAATAGGAATGTATAGCGTTTTCTTGAAATTTACGTCTGTGTCCTGTACCCGGCCTAAGCTGGCGGCAGCTGACTTTTGCTGCTTGTCCATGACACAGCACGTGATCGTCGGTTCACGTGGCGCTTACGTGACAGTCTCGCTGAGGTGATATTAATTGTGTTTACTTCTTCGGAAATGGCTGTTCTGGGTTGTTGTTTTTTGTTGTTGTTGTTGTTTTTCTATTTACTGGTTTGGAGAACGCTATAGGTGAACGGATACAAAACGATATACGAAAGTGGCAGCTCGTTACCTACAATATTGCGAACTGATTTTTCTTTGCAAATGTATGCCTGAAGGTAATGATGCATAGAGAAGTAATCATACGATCAGACGTGAGCATACATGTCCTCTCTCCCTCCCCCGCCTCCCATTCGCCTCCTATACACACGCTTGCACGTTCTGTTGTGTTTGAACGAACATGGATATGGTAGTTTACCTCTCTCTCTCTCTCTCTCTCTCTCTCTCTCTCTCTCTCTCTCTCTCTCTCTCTCTCTCTCTCGGGGAGCCGGGGTGGCCAGATGGTAGAGCGTTGGACTTCAAATGCTTGGGTCGTGAGTTCGTATCCCGGCTGGGGCCAAATATTTGTGCTGGCTTCTTTTCATCGTTGCCCCGTCTTTGATAGCACCCGTATGTGGTGGAAAAGGACGTTAAACCCCCAAACTCCCACCCGCCCCACCACCAACCTCTCTCTCTCTCTCTCTCTCTGTGGTGTGGTGTGGTGAGGTGTGTGTGTGTGTGTGTGTGTGTGTGTGTGTGTGTGTGTGTGTGTGTGTGTGTGTGTGTGTGTGTGTGTGTGTGTGTGTGTGTGTGTGTGTGTGTTTGCTGGTAGAGGTTATTCAAAATTAACATGCGCATTTTTTTTCTCTTATTACATAAGATAACAGAGTTGATGATAGTCCTCCCTGGAGCTACAATGTATTGCGACTGACCTATGTCTGTAAGGAACCATTGATCAATGGTACAAAAGAAGTAAGCCACAGACAAAAACAATTTGGGGGTGGGGGGGGGGGGTGGGGGGGTAGGTGGTACTGCATTTTCAAATTGCAATTCTCTGAGAGAATTTTTGAGCGAAATGATGATGATAAAATTTTTGACAGAGATAAACATCAGTTTACAAACTTGCAGTTGCCACACACTAATAAGTCACATTTAACCATTAAGACATCGAGATTAAAAACTTTATTTTTCAGCGGTAAAAGTTTTGACAGAAAGGTTCGACGGTTTACAAACTTGCCGTTGCTGAAACTTCAGAGAAAACATTTCAAGAAAGAAAATTACGTACTGAACTACAAAGACTATCGACTAAAACTAGAAACGAGAGAGAGAGAGAGAGAGAGAGAGAGAGAGAGAGAGAGAGAGAGACAGACAGACAGACAGACAGACAGACAGACAGAGACAGAGAGAGGTGGGTGGGGGTAGGTGTTTGGGAGTTTAACGTCTTTTTCCACCACATACGGGCGATATCAAAGACGGGGCAACGAGAAAAAGGCCAGCAAAAATATTTGGCCCCAGCCGGGATTCGAACTCACGATCCGAGCATTAGAAGTCCAACGCTCTACCATTCGGCCACCCCGGCTCCCCGAGAGAGAGAGAGAGAGAGAGAGAGAGAGGTTCTGGCGTTACCAGTCATTTGGCAAGATGTTTCGCTGTTCACATTGTATGATAAATGAACCAAATATACACGGAAATAGACTCGGTGCGTGCTTCCCTCTTTGAAGACTAATGTCAGACTATTACGAGAGTCACTTTTATTTTCCCTGTGGCTTGAAACGGATAATTGTGAAGATTTGTGATAAGCGGTTTTTGGTCTCAGTGTCATTTGTCAAGACCACATAATCATATTGATCTGGTTGTCACGAACTGCAACACGAAAGGAAAGGGAACGCTGAAACCTTTAAAGAAAAAGATGAATGCGACAGGCTTTAAAAATCAATAGCTTTTGCAGTTTACTCAGCAAAGCTCGTCTCTCAGAAACAGAGGGGGGTTGGGGGGAAGGGGGAACAGAAAGCCACAGCACACACACACACACACACACACACACACACACACACACACACACACACACACACACACAGGTGGGTGGGTGGGTGTTTGGGGGTTTAACGTCCTTTTCCACCACATAGGGTGATATCAAAGACGGGGCAACGATGAAAAAGCCAGCACAAATATTTGGCCCCAGTCGGGATCGAACTCACGACCCGAGCATTAGAAGTCCAACGGCTCTACCATTCGACCACCCCGGCTACACACACACACACACACACACACACACACACACACACACACACACACACACACACACACACACACACACACACACACACACACACACCCTGCAGTGATATTTCCAAGTTTCTCACGTGTACTGACAAGTTTTCGTTTTCGTAAGCTCACATGTAATGAACTCCGTCAATAGAATGATAAATAGACTGACGCATGGACGTGCGCGAGAGGGCGGATAGTTATCACGTTAAATCTGTCTATAGCACAATCAGTAACTGTAAGTTTAGGGCCAAGAAACTGATGGCTCACATGTCATTTGTCTGTTGCTTTTTTCCAGGTCTGACGGATTGTTGTTGAAATTAAAAACCACTGACACAACACCATTAAAAAAAAAAACTAAAAAAACTGAGCTGCATTACATACAGTTCCCTCAAACTGTGCAGCACCAAAGTCTTTCAGGCAGAACACCACGACTTGCACACCTCTTGCGAAAACGTTGACTTCTTAATTTAGTAGTTTTCAAGCAATGTAGACAAAACAGCAGCAACTTTTCTACAACCAAACAAAAATTAACATTTAGAAGTAACTCCCAGAATGAGCAGCTCTCAAAGGGTTCAGAGGAGCCAGGGTGGTCGAATGGTAGAGCGTTGGACTTCTAATGCTAGGGTCGTGAGTTCGATCCCGGCTGGGGCCAAATACTTGTGCTGGCTTTTTCATCGTTGCCCCGTCTTTGATATCACCCTATGTGGTGGAAAAGGACGTTAAACCCCCAAACACCCACCCACCCTCAAAGGGTTCAAAAAGAGGTTACTTTTGCGCCAAAGGTTGGATGGTTAGTTGGGTTTAATCGGCGTCCCCGCCACAAGAGTGATTGCACTGATTGGAAACGGCCCTAAAGGGCAGGTTATTCGGGTGGGGAGGGTGGGGGGGGGGGCATCTACCCTAACCAGCTAATTACGATTAAGTCTAGCCAGACTGCGACGCCTCTCACTGACATGGTGCATCCTTGACTGTGATGAACCAGTCGCACCAACAGATTCACTCTGCACTATCAAAGGAAAGACTGGTGAACGGGTGGACAGGCGCAGGCACAGGCACAGGCACAGGCACAAGCGCAACTGTTCCGAAACAGAATTCTCCCGCTGTATACCCATGTTACTGGTAGCAATGGTTTCTGTACAGCGATGCAGTACTTGTTCTCTGGCGGCCGTCAGTTTGGTTTAGCTTCTATGTGGCAATGCCGGACCGTGCAGGCGTAAGGACACAACATGACCGTGGGGTTATGTGCAGTTTGTGTGTGTGTGTGTGTGTGTGTGTGTGTGTGTGTGTGTGTGTGTGTGTGTGTGTGTGTGTGTGTTTTAGGTACCGGTACCCTATTTGGCAAGTGTGCCAGTCTGTAGTGATTTTTGTTGTCGTGATTTTCGTGATTTTTGTGTTATGTACGTCAAGGTGCACGCCAGGCGGTCACAAAAAGAGGCAAGCTGCCAGTGAAGCTGGACTTTTTGCACACAGGTGGGATACAAGTGAGGCAAGCGTACTTGTGTGAACTGCCTTTCTGGCCTAAAGAGAAAGTAGACATGCATTACTCCACTAGTGAGGCCTGAGCGGAAAAGAGACATTCCAATTTTTTTAAACCCCTGTCAGGTGCGTGCCTTTGAAGGGTCTGTTCATGGTAGTAATTGTTTCTAGACTGAAGCATTTTTAGGGGTGACTCTGATGCCTGAGGCTAATAGGGTATATATAGGCATTTTGAGGCCCTGTGTATTTGTGTCCTTCGCCCTGCATAAATTTCAAAGAAATGTGGCAGTGCCCCGCGGCTTCACTGCCAGTGACCCCTCTATTTAGAACTGTGACTTGCATAGGAGTAGGCCGACTGTAAACCTAGTGCACTAGATTCCCTGTCTGTGGCCAGAATATCGCCAGTCAGCATGTGAGGATAATAAACAAACAACGCAACCTTAATATCCTGTCACGTGTCACGGCAGGGGGGCGTAATGCCTGTTCTGCGTTGGACGCGACGGGAGACAATTCTATCGCGTAATTTCGTCTCCGAACCTGCCCGTGTGTGTGCGCGTGAGAGAGAGAGAGAGAGAGAGAGAGAGAGAGAGGGGGGGGGGAGGGACGGAAGGAGGGGGGATGATTGCGAAATGTCGGCACATTTTCAGCGTAGTAAGGGGGGGGGGGGGGGGGGGGTTGACTGCGAAATGTCGGCTTTTTTTTTTTTAAAGCGCAGAGGAGAGGTTCTGCCAAAGATTATAGATCTGCTACGAATAGGATGGCAGATCTATAGTCCATAATAAGGAAAAACGTTTCTAGCTGTGTTCAACTCGCTAACGACATGGTGCGCGGATTTCAGTATCTCGTATGTGCCGAGAATACTCGAACTGACCATCGCATTGTTTAGAAATGCCGGTCCGTTTGACACAAATAGCAGGATCTGCAAAAGAGCCGTGCTGTGGACCTTAAATCACAAATACTCCTCCTGGAAAGGAACACTATCGCCTTTTTTTTTTTGGGGGGGGGGGGGGGGAGTTGATTGTTTTTGTTGTTGGTTTTGTTGTTGTTTTGTTTGGGTTTGTTGTTGTTGTTATTGTTGTTGTTGTTGTTGTTTGTTTGTTTGTTTGTTTGTTTGGGGAACCGGGATAGCCGAATGGTAGAGCGTTAGACTCTCAATGCTCGGGTCGTTAGTTCGAATCCCGGCTGGGGCCAAATATTTGTGCTGGCCTTTTTCTCGTTGCCCCGTCTTTTATATCACCCTTACATGGTGGACAAGGACGTTAAACTCCCAGACTCCCACCCTTGTTGTTTGTTTGTTTGTTGTTGTTGTTGTTGGGGGGGTTTTTTGTGTGTGTGTTTTTTTTTGTTTGTTTTTTTTTTGGAGGGGGGTGTTACGGTCGTAAGTGTATGTACACGACGATGAATTTTGTCAGTCAGTAACATGCCTTGTCAGCCGAAATTTTGAGAACTGAATACCGCGTCTCTCCTGGCAAGGCGCGTAGCGAACCACATCGCCGAACCTTTTACACGAATATAACCTTTTCAGAATGATTATGTCAGTCTGCAGATTTACACCAGCGCATCGGAAACAATCCCTCTAAAACTTAATACACTCCATATCGTCTATTAATACGCTTCTTTATGCGAAAAATCACAGAAAAATATCCCATTTTAAAGTCATAGAAAGACATCAAAAACTACGCCAGGAAATATTTACCCCATTTCTCATACCCTCGCTCACTGTATGAGTCACGGAGGCTCCTCGCATACTGAGCGCGAAAGGCCAAAACCCTTGTCCACACGGCGGTTACCTGGAGATAAAAGGAGACTTAGTTTCCGAGATATTCAATACAAACGATCAAGACTCCTTTAACCTGTGGGTAATAACCTCCCTGTGTGCCGCGGTTGCATAAAAGTTGTATGAATGTCAGGGTTTTATTTGGGGAACTGTCACCGCGCCCCATAACGGTTTTCATCCCACCCTCTGGTCGTTTTGTGTGTGCGTGCGTGCGTGTGTGTGTGTGTGTGTGTGTGTGTGTGTGTGTGTGTGTGTGTGTGTGTGTGTGTGTGTGTGTGTGTGTGTGTGTGTGTGTGTGTGTGTGTGTGTGTGTGTGTGTGTGACATTGTTCGACTTCTTGCTTGCTTGCATTATTAGCTTGGGATACAGTAAGGACTCTAGAACAGACACGCTAGGAAACAGATAGTCGGGGTGGTATCTCAAGGGATATATAGACCGGAAGGAAAGCGGTGTACTTCAAAGCGTTAAACAACTAATATATTCTTTTGTAACATGACTGGTCTTTGGTACAGAGATGGGCAAGGGTTTAGCGTATAAAAAACACCGACCAAGCCCTTTTCATCCAGAGTGACTTAAAATTTTCAATTTGACCTCTGTGAAGCAACGCTTTGCTGTTAGAAAAAGATCAAAGAAAGAAGAGAGTGGGGGTGGAGGGGGGAGGGGCCCTTGTGGTGGTGGTGGTGATGGTTGAGGGGAGGGGTGGGGGGTCAGAAGAAGGCAAACGGAGAAAGGAAGACATATCCATCGTGCCATTTTCGAATGTGTGTTTTTTTTGGGTCGAGTGTGGGGTGGGGGGGGGGGGTAGGTGGAAGAATAGACTACTGAGAGTAAGAGGGTGAAAGGATGAAGGGGGTAGGAGGGGGGAGTCGGGGAGAGGGGGGGGGGGAGATACGAAGTGAAATGATCTTGAACATTGAAGCAGCCATACAAAATACGTTTCCGTACTATGCAGGTCAAAATCTAGCACTATGGTCGGGACATTGCAGCGCGATAGTCCCTGAGGAACACAGTAATAAACCCATAACGATTCCTAGCGCATAAACCCCAGCATTCACTGTCGACCATGAAATATATGCCCCGCGCCTAACAATACGACACAAGAGTTAAAGTCGTTTTTCCTCACTGCCGACGACAGTGAAGACAAACGTTGCATGAGAAACACGTCATCTGCATTGCTGGAGCAAAAAGCTGTTGCCATGATTGGCCTCAAAGATGCGCAGAAGCGTGGAGAACAGCAGGGAAAAAAGCAAAACCAGATTGTGATTGAGGCCGAAGGACACAAATACACAGGGCCTCAAAATGCCTATATATTCCCTATTAGCCTCAGGCACCATAGTCACCCCTAAAAAATGCTTCAATCTAGAAACAATTACTACCATGAACAGACCATTCAAAGGCACGCACCTGACAGGAGTTTTGAATGTCTCCTTTCCGCTCAGGCCTCACTGGAGTAATGCGCGTCTACTTTCTCTTTAGTGGTAGAGCGTTGGACTTCTAATGCTCGGGTCGTGAGTTCGATCCCGGCTGGGGCCAAATATTTGTGCTGGCTTTTGCATCGTTGCCCCGTCTTTGATATCACCCTATGTGGTGGAAAAGGACGTTAAACCCCCACCCATTCACCCACACCCACTTTCTCTTTAGGCCAGAGAGCCAGATCACACAAATCCGCTTGCCTCACTTGTGCTCGGCCTCTGTGCAAAAAAGTCCCAGCTTCACTGGCAGCTTGCCTCTTTTTGGGATCGCCCGGCATGCACCTTGCAAAATACAAAAATCACGCTTTTTCATGAAAACAAAAATCACAGACTAGCACACTCGCCAGACAGGGCATTTCAAATAAACACCAAACACGACCCCACGGTCAATTTGTGTCCTTACGCCTGAGGAGCGAACCTGAAAACGCCTCAGCTGGACGTTTACATTTGCGATGGTCTCCCATAAAAATGGGGATGAAGGGTGATTTGGGGTATGTGGACTATTGGTATTACTGAAAAGTGCAGAAAATACGCTTTCTTTTTGGAAAAAAAATATTCATGTAGCATGGTGTACACCTGAGGTAATCATGTTTGTTGAAAACTTGCTCTTAAAAAACGGCTACGTTGAGCAAATGGCCCGTGAAGTGTGACGTGGGAATTACGCCAATATGGCGTGGTTGCATTATATGCTCGTTTTTGTCGATAAAACATATTCAGTCTTGAAACTTACACAGAAGTTGTATTAGCTGTTTAAAAGGTCTGCAATCTCAGAAAAAAGCCGCAAACATTGCGGGTTTGTTGTTGTTGTTTTTTTTTGTTTTTTTTTAACTGCGACTCCTTCGACTGTGCATAATCCAGGCAACTCTTTCACAGTTACCGAGTTTTCAGCGCTTCGGGGACCCTTATAAAACCAGAGCACGAGTTTGCCGTGACATTGTTTGGCTTTTGGTCAGTGAGCACAGTGTCTAGTGGATGTTGAGTGCTGCACGATCTTTCTCGCTCAGTGTCAAAACGCAAACTGAGCTGTGAAATCAGGCTGCCCTTGGCTTTTACTGGGGTTTCATGGACGCTGAAAACTCTGCAACTGTGACAGAGTTGGCTGTGCTTGCACGGTCGACTCTGTAAACTTTTTTCACACTTCGGAAAGCTTTTTGTTGGGAGCTTAGATCTTTCAGGACCCGCAAATGAAAAACAGACCTCAAAGTCGCTAAAGTTGACCTTTTGATCTGTACTGAGATCACAGAGAGTTCTTAACGAAATCCGATGAAAACATCTGACCTTTCCCAAAAGAGGAACAGGTTTTCCTGTGGCTTACGGCATTCCTGCCATGATTCCTTTGTTTCGTACAGACATAGGTCAGCTACAGTAGCTCCAGGGAGGACTGCCATTAACTCTGTGTACTGATCTTATGTAATAACAGAAAACCATCTGCGCACATTAATTTTGTATAAACTCCACCGACGCGCCGAGGAAATGTCTACATAAGCAAAATGAAGGTGAGAGATTTTAAGAACTGTACTCAGCCAGGCACATTGCAGACATATTCCAATGACAGTTCCATTTTTCCTCCCACCCAATGCGAGCCGAATGGTACGACCTTAGACGTTCAATGCTCCTGTTATGAGTTCGAATCTCGAATCCTGAAGTCTCTGTTCAGACCTCCGGAGGCCCATGGCAACTACCACCAGCTGACCAGGTGATCATCTTCCGCTTCAGGACACCAAACGCACAGAAAGATGCGCCTTGTGCCGTCCCATACGTGGTTCTGTGGAGAGGCAATGCAGAACACGGTACACTGCAGGAACTTCAGGACTCTGAAGGACGCGACAGGGCCACAACCAGTTCCCCTGTGGAAGAACTCCCTAAGACTGTCAGATTCACCTCCAGCACCTGTCTCAGTCCACGTGCGATAAGGCGATCGAGAAGAAGAAGTTCGAGTTCTGGCAGGGAGCCCAATAAATATCCGCTGACTTTCTCTGCGTTGTAATGCCCGTCTTTGATATCACCCGTGTCTGGCGGGCAGCAGGGATAGCCAAATGGTAGAACGCTGGACTTTCAATGCTCGGGCTGTGTCAGTGTTCGGATCCCCGCTTGGAACCAGATATACATGTACTGGCTCTTTCCTCGTTGTCCCTTTGATGATATCACCCGTCAGTGAGTGGCAGAAAAGGGCGATAAACCCGTGAATATCCAACTAACCATCCCTTTTGGGGGGACTACCAACTTCATACTAAGACGACTTGGGATAAGAAAAAGTACTGTGGAGCAGACGAATGAATGGGTAGATGATGCGTCCATGAATGAATGAGTAGATTCATGGGGGAATGATCGAATGACCATCGGCGCCATTCAAAGCATTTTTTTTAAAATCTTCTCGCGAGACCGCGAAGACCGCGAAGAAAAATGAGAGTGTCTATATTTGGCGCAATCAGAAGGGGAGCTATTTGTGTCCTCGTGTTTTCTCGCCATGTAGTGACGCGATGTGCAACAAATGCACCATGTCGTGCAACACGCGTGGACTTGGCTGGTTGCCGGTTTAACACAACTCGTACCACGCACGTGTATCCCACGCTATTGACTCTTTTCCCTATTTTGGCCCTGTATGCGAAAATCAGGAAAGATAAACGGCAGTGTGTGTGTGTGTGTGTGTGTGTGTGTGTGTGCGTGCGTGCGTGCGTGCGTGCGTGTGTGCGTGTGTGTGTGTGTGTGTGTGCAGAATTTTAATGAATTTTAATGTATTGTATTGTCGCTGTGTCTGGGCGGACTTGAAATTTCCCCATGAGGGATTGATAAACTATTCTTATCTTATCTTATCTTATTTTTATTGCAGCAAACATGAGTATAAATAAAGTGCAACACTTCCAACCGAGCCAAATTTAAATCCATGCAGACATAAACTAATTATGTTGGGGTTTTGTTTGTTTGTTTGTTTTTTGGGGTTTTGTTTTTTGTTTGTTTGTTTGTTTGTTTGTTTTTTGTTTGTTTGTTTTTTGTTTGTTTGTTTTTTGTTTGTTTGTTTGCTTTTTTGTTTGTTTGCTTTTTTTTTGTTTTTTTTTTTTTTTTTTTTTTTGGGGGGGGGGGGGGCACTCGTGCACGACCCCAAACTTACTTTGTAGGGTGGGTGGGTGTTTGGGGGGGTTTAACGTCCTTTTCCACCACATAGGGTGATATCAAAGACGGGGCAACGATGAAAAAGCCAGCACAAATATTTGGCCCCAGCCGGGATCGAACTCACGACCCGAGCATTAGAAGTCCAACGCTCTACCATTCGACCACCCCGGCTCCCCTTACTTTGTAGGAATTGAGTTAAAGTCTTTTCCACCAGAAGACGGGGCAAAGTTTTGGCTTCAAACAGGGATTTTTGACTCGAGCACTGAAAGCCCAACACGTACTGTACAGGCTTGGCTGTCCGGCCCCCACATTGTGACCCCGCGTGGCACGGGCGTTACAAGTCTCCAAATCTTTCAGATTTTCTTTCTCGCGACCGCAAATGCCTCAAGTTCAGGACGTCCTGAAAATATTTCTTGACGCACTCTTTTTGCACCTTTTCAAATTCCTGTCCATCGCGAGCTTCGATTCAAGAGAGTATCCGCCCCACTCCTTTCCGCCCCCCCCCCCCTCTCCCCCCTGTCGTCTACGACCTAGTTGTTATGAAGAGGAGACGGATGGTTCGACCGGTTCGGAGTTGGACTAGAGATCAGAGCGTCCCAGGTTTGAATCCCAGAGCAGGGTCCCAGGTTTGAATTTTGAAAATGTGTACAGGCATTTTTCATGTCCCCGTCTTTGAAATCAACCGCGATGGCACACAGCTCGCTCCGGCTGTGACGTCACCATCTAGTCTCAGCCACAGTTTGGAAAACTGACGGAAAAGCGTCTTCATCTCCCGGTGTCTTCTTCCATATCTTTGGTAATACAGAAAGCTAAGCTGATATGAAATCTGTTAACATAACGCTAAAGGTGTACAACCAAACCGGCGATAATCAAACTAGGATCACTTTTCCCGGGAACTACTTTGCTGATGTGATCAATTGTTGACGCCGTGCTTCGGTTCCAGTTCGGTTGGTTCGCGTGTTTCGCGCGGCGGTGTGGTTTTGGCTGCTTACGAGTCACGCTCGCAGTGCACTGATGGGAGACGAGTCGACCTACTTGCGTGTAGTGATCATATCAACTGTGGCATCGATGAGATGAAAGGCGAAATCGGCACGTGCAGTTTGCGTCTGTGCCGTGAGTTCAAATCCCTGCTGGCCGGAGCGATGTATTTTTGCAGGCGGGCGTTTTGCCAGTTGCCCCGCCTTTGATATCACCCGTATGTGGTTGGAAAAGACGTTAAACCCTAAAACGTACAAACATTTGCACAAAGAACATTGCCACAAGGAACACTCGTCAAACGCTGCGTCACTACGTCTCAGTCCAGCCAGTGTCTGCGTGATGTGAGGCCGTATTGGGGAGTGCAAGTCGCGAGAGGCGAGCGCCTGGCCCGAGCCAAATCGGGAGCGTTTTTAGTAGAAGAGAATTGGATGAATGGCCGAAGCGCCTGTCTGAGGGTGATCCCCGATATAGACAGTCGTAATTTGGAGGGCCTGAAAAACAAACGCGAAGGGAGAGAATTATGGCGGCAAGCACGATAAGCACCGGAAGCAGGCGGCGCCACGAAATGTGGAGTTAAAGTAGAGTTAGTTTCGTATCTGACAAATCAGGAAGACGATCCTGATAATAATCAGTGGTAGGAAGGATATTTTGTCCTGGCTAATGAAAGGACATGCAAGACGACAGATGTGTACACTCCACAGAGCTATAAACAGATCTCCATTTCTGTGGAACACTCTCAGAAAGAAATGTCGAGACCTTTTCTTTTCAAATCAACAAATGTCAAAGACTTTTTTCTAATCAACAGTATACTATTTCAGCATCCCTGGATAAAAGAGGACTTTCAAATCACTCCAGGACTTTCAAACCCACAATTTCCCATTTGAGGAAAAAAAATCAGTAATTGAATTCATAGTGTTTCTTCTTTTTTTTTACTTCGATATTCAGACGATCTTATTCAACCATAGATTCGAATGAACATCCAGGACAATCGATAATTTTATGTCGATGGTCGCTTTTAATCATTTAAGCTGAAATGAAGGAGGTTCATCTCAAACATTTTGCAAGAATTGTCTCAGGAGAGTGTTTGCTGTAGCACCACCGTAAACGTTCATTTTATAAAATCTTTGTTTTCTACGCTGTTTTGGTAACCGGGAGTTCGATAAATTATCATGAAGGTGCAGCGTATCCTGCATGTTCTAGGTTTATACTGCCCTCTAGACCAGTTTGCATCAGTTGTCCAACGTTACATTTTTTTTCCCCAAGTAGCGCAGGCACACTTAGTCGCGAATTAATCTTTGTGGCTTGCGCGGTGTTAAGCCCTATAAACTCACCCACACTCTTCCCCAAGGGTTGTGTGGTTTCGCCTGACTGAGCCTCAGACTCAAGATGGGAAGGTTGCAGATTCCAGTTCCGACATGGCCGATGTTTGTGCGGGCCTTGTTCCAGGGTGCTATTCTTTCAATCTAGAGGTTGACAGACGGCGATAAACCAAACACAGACACCCCCCCCCCCCCACACACACACACACATACACACCTCCGCCTACCCCTTCGCATCTCCCCGTTCCCCACCCCCACTTACCCTCACACACACACACACACACACACACACACACGCCACCGCAGGTCTGATAGGTAGGTGTATAATCGGTTTAGAGGCCTTTGCTGTACTATTTTCACTAACCATACGCGCCACTCCGCGTCAGCGCACTTCTGGTCTTGTAAATTATTATTATTATTATTTTTTTTTTTTTTGATTCTCGGACCTAATGGAATTTGTCGAAATTAAACCCATTATACATGTAATGGGAAAGGATCGGCTCTGGGACCTGTGGCTCTCAGCACGATGGCGAAAGAATACAATGTAATGTTTGGGAACGTCCATTAAAAAAACACATAAATGACTACATGCATTCAGCTATTTTTATTATGCACTACAGTATGCCTAATGCGCCACACAATTTGCAGATTAAATACTCGCAGTGTGCATTAACTCGCTTGACACCAATTGCAAGACCAGTTGCGAGTAACCGATTGCCATATTAGCTATTTACCAGAACTATATGATTTTTGACATTTCATTGCTGGACTTGTGTGATGCGTGAAGAGGTGCGGGTGAGGGAGGGGTCCAGCTAGGTTGCACTTGAGTACAGAAGTGACGCTAAACAACAACAACAACAACATATGACAACAACAACAACAACAACAACAAAACAGATTTTGTTAGAATTCTTGCGGATTCTAGTGTCTGGGTAAAAGAGTTTTTGTTGTCGTCGTTGTCGTTGGTGTTGTTGCTGTTGTTGTTTTCGAATTTTACGAATTTTACGAATTTGGCACAGGTCTCGTACACTGACCTACTTATTATCGTCAGCTAACAAAACCGTCAGCCAGCCAGCGTCTACATTACTTTACAGTTTAACGACACTAGCATGATAGTTTACCCACTGACCAGACAAAGGAAGTCTGTGAATGTTCCAGAACAAAGACGAGTCAGACGAAACCTGATAGGTTAATGCAAGCACACCGACCCTTCTGCCACAATTCTGGGTCGTCTGTTGTCTCGGCTCTCTCGGACACGCAACTGGTATATCATTCTGAGCTGCAGAGCATATGGGAGCAGGTGTACTGAAAGTCATGTCACGGATGCTGTAAAACGAAAACCAGAAGACATATCAGAAACTCCTACATGTTCTTGAACCATATCTTTCCAATAGTCATACAAAGTTTTAGTCGCCTCCTTCACATCTGAAGAATATGGTACATGTGTCTCAAAGCGGGTATAATGCTGAGTTCAGAAATGACCGGGTTTTTTTTTTTTTTTTTTTTTAAAGACGCCCTTTACCCTTGTGAGTTTCCTGCAAGCGCTCTTTTCTGTATCGCAAACAGCAAATAATCGTAGAGTGGGGAACTGCATGGTCAAATAGAATGCATGTCAACCGCTTTGTCGCCATCTCAGTTTTCCCAGTCTGCATTCCAGATTGTGCTGCTATCAAAACTACCCTCATTTGCGTGAATACGAATTAGCACCGGGAAAAATCCCCGCCATTTCGATTAATACCCATGGTCATCGAGTATGCATGTCAACTGCGTTGCCATCTGACATCTCAGCTTTCCTAGTCCGCATTCCGTACTGTGCAGCTATCGAAACTGGCCTCATTCACTCCGCTTAGCCAGGCAAAGTTGCCTGACCTCCTATCTGCAATCAATTAGGGTCTCATTGTAGTGACCCATTCGCACTAACGTAATCTGAACAAGGCAGGATAGGGGAGACGCCGTGGTGTCAACTCAACTCGCAGCGCTAAGCAATTTTCTGAAGAGCAGTTGGCTTGCTGGATTTCCCTTAATTGCTGTCTAAGCGTTTGTGGAAAATTAGTAATGATGATCTGAAGACAAAGAAGAGGCTGTTCTTCACCCTCTCGGTCCCTCCCTGCCACCACCATTATCACACACTCCTACCCTTCATCCATTAAAAACAGACTTTGACACATTCTTGTCTACCAGTTGGCAGTTTCCAGTATCTTTGTTAATAACGTAAAAACAAGCTGGTCTCGTGTCTTTGTATCTCAATGTACCGTTACACCGCTATACTCCATCTGTGTTTCAGTGGCAATGTTCAGCTAACAAGTCTTAAGATGGTAGACTTTTTTTGGTGAACCTGGAGGATTTTAAGACAAGGGGGCGGTCTAATCTTCAAGAAGCTGCGTCATGTCGCAAAGGAGATTAATAGCAAAATGGGCTATAGACACAAAGATCTTGGAATCAAAGCGAGTGGTACTCACAATCTTCCTTCATCAGTATTCATATTGTGATGCGTCTTCGGGGAGTAGTACTGCGATGGATTAGCACATATCAAAACAGTCAATACATGCTTAACCCTTTCTACGCTGACGCTACATGCCTGAAGCCCCGGTGGTGGCACAAAGCCGCCTTCTTTTGTCCATTCTTTTTTTTTTTTTTTTTTTTTTTAACATAAACCGGATGAAAAACACACACACACACAACGGTAACAAACGTTTCTAAACTGTTTCTAAGGGAGATCACTCCAAGAAAACCTGATAACGTCCAGCAACGGTGGAACAGAACGAAGATTTTACACACTACTGACTGTTACGACTATAGTCGTAGCGCGGCAGTGGGGACTGAAATCTTGTGACGACTAAGGTGGGCAGAATGAGTTCATGCTGTACTTGTCTGTTGTTTTTGTTTGTCCCTGGGTGAAGGACTCATCAGCCGAAAATTTAAGTAAAATCTGTCTTGTCTGTTGTGTCTGTAATTTTGACCCTTTTGGTATCCTAGTCTTTCTCTAACACGTTAGCATGTTCTCCATGAACAGATCGAGACAAGAAGTTCAATTCACGCTGAACCTTTATTTATTTGTTTGTCCCCGGATATTGAGTACAAGGGTGGGTGGGTGTTTGGGGGTTTAACGTCCTTTTCCACCACATACGGGTGATATCAAAGACGGGGCAACGATGAAAAAGCCAGCACAAATATTTGGCCCCAGCCGGGATACGAACTCACGACCCGAGCATTAGAAGCCCAACGCTCTACCATTTGGCCCCCCGGCTGCCCCCCCCCCTCCCCCATTGAATACAATCTATACTTTTTAACCCATGTAAATAGTGTAAGTCTTGTAACTTTTATATTATTATTGATAATCCCCGTCATGAGGGTCCATCAAGCACATGCCTCTTTCTGTATATAATGTTTCATTGTTAAATACTCTTGTATATTTTTACTAACACACTTTCACTTTTACTGTCACTTTACGTTACTACGTACACGACAAGGGATGAAGAAGATTTTATGTTCCATTTTAAAGACAATGAAGATTAGTGGTAGTAGTAGTAGTAGTAGTAGTAGTAGTAGTAGTAGTAGTAGTAGTAGTAGTAGTAGTCTTATTATTATTATTAACCCTTTTACCCGCCTTTGATATCACCCATACGTTGTGGAAAAGGACGTTAAACTCCCGAACACCCCCCCCCCCCCTACCTTAATTAACCCTTTTGGTATTCTGGTATTTTTCTAACACGTTAGCATGCCAGTTCTGCATGAAGAGATCGCGACAAGTGGTTTAATGGACACCGAACTTGTGTCTATTTCTTTTCGTACCCGACTAAAGAACTCCTTAGCCGAAAAGTTGAAAACGAAATAAAGTTTGTCTTGTCTGTTATCCTCTTAGCGTGTCAGTAATGTTGAAGCCCTTTCTTGATTCTGGTCTTCTTCAAACACGCCGACACTCCTTCTCTTTTCTGGAAGTGGATTTGTCCCTGACGGTATCGCTGGCCGGAAAGGGCAATTGCCAAATGTCTAGCCGTGACCGGTGTGTTGTCAGCAGTGCTTCGTCCATTTCCACAAGTGCGGAAAGGCCAAGCAAAATTAACCGTTTTGCGCGTGTCTGTCTTGTTAAACGATCTCGCTCTCTTGGGTTTCGCAACTGGTGTGGAAAGGTCGTGGTGCAGTTGTATTGCTGATGAGCAAAAGCTGATATGCCGCGAGGGCAGATCAGCGTTGTAACTAGTCGAATGAAATGTCAAAATAGAATGATTTTGATAAGGTTATTTACGCATGTTCTTCTTGGGGGAGAGTTTAGAGCCGGCTCGCTTAACACGTTTCTTTCCAACAAGAGAAGCTTCTGTGCCATAGAGTGGACCTTCCTGTGCCGTGTATGGCTACCAGCTGCCTGTCTCTGGTACAGTATCGGTATTCACATTCCCGTTCCGTGGGCCTCGCTACTCTTGTTCCCCGCAACAACGCAAACTCGGGCTAACCGAAACCACTTTCCTTGTCACCGAGTAGTTTGATTTTTTTCCTTCTTAGGCATTACGAAGCTCAGCCCGGTTTCGGTTAGTCTGAGTTTGCGTTTTGGCGGGGGCCAAGAGTAGCGAAGCCCCCGGATCGGGAATGCGGTATTCGCGGCGTGTAGACAAAATGGACGATAGTGTTTCCTGCGCTGCTCTGCTTATTTAAAGTAGCACTGCCACTGAGGACAGAGTGTTTCCAAAACGTTTCCTCGGGTGTTTCCATTTTCAATTGTAGCTTGTATCGAGTGTTTCAAATAGACTTCGGTCCTAAGCTCTGTCTAGTTCGTCTTCAGTCCACAACCAAGTAATGTCGTCTGCTCAGTACGCGGTACGGTACGCTTCTGCGTACGCAGAACAACATGTACGCCAACCCAAGTCACCACAAACAAATTGTGACCCGTTCTCGTAAAAGGGACCGTAAGTCACATTAGGCCGAACGCCGCTACAGACGAAAAGAGTGCCGGGAGTCAGTATGGCCGCCTTGTGAGTAGCCAACTTCAACTCCTGATATCTCTGTCAATTTTAGTAGTACAACTTTCATTCTTATATTGAATTAAACTGCATACCAATAGATTGCAGTGATATACATATCTCAAAATTGATAATTTTCGTCTTATGGTCCCTTTTGTGAGAACGGGTCCCAAATGGTTTCAGACACTATGTGTCCTAAGTGACTGATTCTGATGCACGGATTAAGTACATTGGATGGAAAGTTTTCCACAACGTTGTTGCATGTACAAAACGAGAAATCTAACGGGACGGTCGATGGACTAGTGGTTAAGAGACTTGTCACCAATGCGAGAGGTCAGGGATTCGAGTCGCACGTACTCGGGGCAAAGAATTTTTCCTTCTCGTATATGGCACCGTTCATTCGGGCCGATCGTCGGGGGTTCTCTCCGGGAACTCCGGCTTCCTCCCCCTCTGCTTTGGAAATGTTCAGCCCACCAAATTTGAAAAAATAAATGCAATTCTAAATTTCGAAATTTAAATAGCTGAGCTGACCCTTCGCACCACGTGATTGTAGTGTGTTTACGTCCAGTGTGTGAGAGAATGCGTGTGATTCACTTGAGCGTGCGTGTTGGGTTTAGCTCGCGGCGCTATGAGCCGATTCCTGAAATTGGGTAATTGGATACTCATTATTATTATTATCTATATCGTGGAGGCCCATCTTCTAACACTGATGTGTACGCTCACAAAGCCTTGTGAGTTACTTTGGTAGTGTCTAACGTCGTACATAATTATTAGACACCTGCCACACTTACAGCATCCCACCGGCCGACACCAGGGCGGCCCGCATGTAAAAGTCGGGGTTAGGGAGTTTAGCCCCGGGTTAGAGTTTAACCTTGAACTAAACTAGCTCTAGGGTGAATTTTTTTTTTTTTTTTAATCAGGACGCAGGTCCATTCCAGCAAGGTGCCTATGCCGTTATAGAAGGATTTTTGTCTTTCTTTCTTCGCTTCCTTTTTTTATTTAATTTTGTTTTGGGGTTTCTTTTGTCCTGGTCAGGGTTAGGCCCGTATCCGTGGGTTCAATTAACTTCGAGTTTTACATACGGGCCCAGGCCAACAGAAGGGTACACACAAGCCCAATATCACAAGGAGTCGGCTTGTGTTGCGGCCACGGTTAAAAGCACTGGAGTAGAAGATTGATTTTCGCCGGCTCGTACAGTCTGTAGACGGCAGTGTATCGTATTTAGAGCTCCACTAAACATTAAGGGTGAGTGGGTGGGTGTTTGTGGGTTTAACGTCCCTTTCCATCACGTAAGGATCCTCTGATGAAAAACTTCTCAAAGCTCATCTGCGTAATATGAAAACTACCGGTGAACGCGCGTTCAGCTACCTCGCCCCGACAATCTGGAACTCGCTGCCTTCTTCCCTTTGTGATGTCCCCACACTGTCAGCCTTTAAATCACAACTCAAAACATACCTGTTCCATCAGGCTTTCCTTAGATAACTGGGGCCCTCTGTCCATGTTCATTGTGTGTGTGTGGGTGTGTGGGTGTGTGCGCTCTGAGTCTGTCCTTCAGAGACGGGCGCCTTATAAGTATGATGTATTATTATTATTATTATCTTAAAGACAGGGCAACGAGAAAAAGGCCAATACAAATATTTGGCCCCAGCCGGGACCACTAATCATTAAGATAGACCATTCGGGCGTACAGGTACACGCCCAAGTGCAACTGTTTCAAAATATAAATTGGCTTCCGGCTGTGAAGCAGAGTAAACATGGAAAATTAATGAGAGTACAGAAGCGTTCATGGGTAATGTAGCCTTATTTGCAATTCGTGATGTAAATCGTGCGTCTCGTGTCTCCTATTTGACTCTCACTGTCACTAGGATTGTACATGCACAACAACATAACATCTACGGTTGAAATACTGTGCCCTAGACGTGATGGCAAGACACGATTTCGTATCGCGTGTCTTTTCATTTAAGTCATGCATATTCATCACAGTCAGGCGCATGCATTAATGTTTAAACCTAATTGCCATTTAAGAAAATTATCCTGCAATGAGTTCGTGGTGACGTCTGTGTCTGAAATGTATCATTTTATTCCGAACTCGTAACAAAGCTCGAATGGTAGAGCGTTGGACTTTTAATGCTCGGATCGTGAGTTCGATCCCGGCCGGGGCCAAACGTTTGTGCTGGCTTTTTCATCGTTGCCCCGTCTTTGATATCACCCTATGTGGTGGAAAAGGACGTTAAACCCCCAAACACCCACCCACCCGTAACAAAGCAAGTGGAAAAGGACGTTAAACCCCCAAATACCCACTAACCCGTAACAAAGGAAAAATGGTATTTGGGTCCAGATTCGACCTTGAACCGGAACGTCGTTCTGGGGTGACCCCATGCTCAGACTTTGTACTGGTAGGGTGGAGTATACTATAATATGGGCTGCCATGCTAAGTGTCGTAACCTTGACTGAAATCCACCTCGATGTGTGACCTTGAAAACTGCCCATTTTTATATTTTTTTTTATTTTTTTAACAAAAAATAGATGCTCTTCTGATATTGCCACGGCGTGTGTGTGTGTGTGTGTGTGTGTGTGTGTGTGTGTGTGTGTGTGTGTGTGTGTGTGTGTGTGTGTGTGTGTGTGTGTGTGTGCCTACGGTGTGTGTGTGTGTGTGTGTGTGTGTGTGTGTGTGTGTGTGTGTGTGTGTGTGTGTGTGTGTGTGTGTGTGTGTGTGTGTGATTTAGATATATATACATTTCTAGAATAGATATTACTATGCGTGCGTGCGTGCGTGCGTGTGTGTGTGTGTGTGTGTGTGTGTGTGTGTGTGTGTGTGTGTGTGTGTGTGTGTGTGTGTGTGTGTGTTTTCTATCCCTTCAAATCACCAGCCTGCATCTCACTACAGATTTTTTTGTTTGCACCAATGTCTTGCATGTTTGTCCTCCTCTCCTAAATTGCTGTCTCAAGTTTGTAACAAAAAAACAACAAAAAGTTCCGTTGGAATGCAGCAGTTTGCAGGTCTTTTCATGCCCACAGCAGCAATGAACTGGGGCTTGGATCGAACAGGTCGATGGCGAAACTGACAACCCCCAAAATACCCGTCTATATATAGTGTGCGTGTAGCTTGATCAATAGGCCCCAAGCAATAAAGTTAAAGGAACTGGATGGGGATGGGGGGTCGGGGGTCAGGGGTGGGGGAGTGGGTGGTGAGCGAGGCGCTTCTCCAGGAGATCCATTGCCCCCTGGACATAACTCGTGATTTGACTGCAACTTTGCCCAGCGTGGTGGAAGAGTAAATTCCGGCTTCTGGCTTACGAGTCCCCAAATTAGTATTGTTACGGTTTGCTTGGTCCAAAATTAGACCGGGACTATTTGCCGCGCGGCTACCGGCGGGGAAAGGAATCAATGTCTGTTTTTGCCGGCTATCTTGGGACCGTTTTGGAAACCGCGGAATGGGAAGAGGGATCAAACGGCTCGATGTATAAATCAGGCCTAAGCGTTGTTGCTTCTCCGTTCGATTTGTGGAAGATGGATGAGGTGTGTGTGTGTGTGTGTGTGTGTGTGTGTGTGTGGTGCCGTATCCTCTCTCTCTCTCTCTCTCCCCATCCGACTCCCCCCTCCCCCGACCACCCCACACGACATCCCACCCTACTCTCTCTGTCTCTTTCTCTGGAGAGGGTTGGGCTATTCTTAGAACCCAATCTGTGTGTTATGATGCACTGGGCAGCGCAGAATGAAATCCGGAAACTTTGATAAGTGAGCATCAGCTGATTGATTGTTTGCGGTCTTCACGGTAAACGTAACCAATGAGTGTTCGCGGTCTTCACGGTAAAATTAATGTAACCAATGACTGTTTGCTGTCTTCGCTGTAAATGTAACCAATGACTGTTTGCTGTCTTCGCTGTAAATGTAACCAAGTACTGTTTGCTGTCTTCACTGTAAATGTAACCAGTGATTGTTTGCTGTCTTCACTGTAAATGTATCCAAGTACTGTTTGCGGTCTTCACTGTAAATGTAATCAGTGATTGTTTGCTGTCTTCACTGTAAATGTATCCAAGTACTGTTTGCGGCCTTCACTGTAAATGTGAACAAGTACTGTTTGTGGTTCACTGTAAATATAAACAAGGACTGTTTGATGTCCTACATGGGCATGTAACCGAGGACTCTAGAATCTCTACATCTAGCCGAGTCAGAAGTGACCACATTTGAAAGACAACAGCTGAGTGCAGCTGTGCAAATACGCTATTACAGTATCTTTTATGGCCATCAGAGTTGTAGCAGATTTGTCTGAAATCTTTTTTCAACAGACACTCTCTCTCTCTCTCTCTCTCTCTCTCTCACACACACACACACTCACACACACACACACACACATATATATATATATATATATATATATATATATATATATATATATATATATATAGAAAAGGAACAAAGGCGTCGCTAAAGCCGAAAACATGCGCTCAATCAGGTCAATTTGAAAGTAGGGGAAGTAAGTAAAGCTGAGAGCGCTCCCTAGATCTAGGAGATGTGTGCTTTGTATGCCAGTGGACAAGTCCGCCTTGCCCTATATTGGCTACAAGCCACAGTGGAGGGGGGGGGGAATCTACCATCCTACCGCTGAAACGTCTAACAGATCTAAGGGTATCTCACCATTCATAGGGCCCCCATTCCCCTCCCACCGGGAGGAAAATGGTCGGTACAACCAAGGCCATATGAATTGGTGATTTTAGCCGCTCACGACCATGGTTTCGGGTCAATGGGACCCTCATCAGGTGAGCATGCGGCGATACCACGAGGGCTGCAGCGTCCAACTAGCACTAAAAGGCTGCCCCAGAATAATCTGGTGCTAGTTGGACGCTGCAGCCCTCGTAGTATCGCCGCATGCTCACCTGATGAGGGTCCCATTGACCCGAAACCATGGTCGTGAGCGGCACACATCTCCTAGATCTAGGGAGCGCTCTCAGCTTTACTTACTTCCCCTATATATATATATATATATAAACCACAGTCATTTTTCTGGCCATCAGAGTTGTAGCAGATTTGTCAGAAGTCTTTGTTTAACACACACGGAGTCACACACACACACACACACACACACACACACACACACACACACACACACACACACACACCAATCAACCACACTCATTTTTCTCCCTCAGTCTACTTTCGTCTCCGACCCGTTCCTTTCCGGTGTAGCATCCGGTCCGGTCCCCCCTCTGAAGTAGTCCCCCGGGGGACCAATTCGTGGCAAAAACTGCTCTATAATGGTCCCCCCCTTAGACATCCAGCCTCGTTTTCGACTGGTCCCCCTGGGCGATTTTGGTCCCCCCTCGCATCCAAAATAGGCCCCCTCTCGAACTGGTCCCCCTCTTTTCTAACCAATGTAGAGCTATGTCAGTATTTATTTTTAACTTTATTGTTACAAAACTTTATTGTCCCCAAAAGCACAGGGCCATAGGAACATTTTTTTTTCTTTTTTTTTCCCGATTTATGTGCTTGTTGTTATTTTTGTGTGTGTGAGATATATTTGTTTGGTTGTTGGTTCTTGTTTCTTTCAGTTGTTTTTTTGCATTGGTTCTTTTTTTTTTGTTTTTGTTTATGAGATGGTTGTACCGAATACTAAACATTATTACTAGAATTTCAAACAATAAATAAATAAGTCAATCAATATTCTCTCTCTCTCTCTCTCTCTCTCTCCCCCCCCCCCCCCCACTCTCTATCTCTCTCTCTCTAGCAAAACCTGAAATAGACATTTACGTTCTTTGACAAGAAAAACTTTATTTCAAAAGGTATGTCCAGTCAAACTGTGTCAAAGAAACAAGAAATGAAACAAGAAACAGTTAATGAATAGCAAAGAGTTGCAACAGAAATTGTTAACCAGAGCGCTGTGCACTTTATAACGCAACATAAATGTAAATTAATAAATTGTTAATCGCACATCTTGTCCTGAAATGAGCAAAATAATAACAATAGCAAAGTACAAAACAAACTTCTACCGTACTGTCTTTGCATGAAACGTCATCGAATGCATGAAAGTCCACATTTCCTGTCAATTTTTTTAAACTGGAAATAGCATTTAGAGAATAACATCAAAGACCAAGTATCTAATATTTTCTATACAACGCCATAGAAAAATATTTCTTCAAAATTAAGTAAGTGTCCATGACATGAAAACTAGTTGCCACCTTTGGCTTTCAGCGTACTTCAAGTAGACAGTCAAGACTGAGTACCAGTGTCTCAAATCATGACGCTTGAAACAACAAAAACAGCAGAAGACTAACAGTTCTGGTCTAAGGAGTGACACAAAAAACAGGAGCAAAGTGATGTCCAAGATTCATTATATAAATTGCTCTGTCTGTTTTCAATGGGGCCGATTGCCAAACTGGCCCGTATTTCAGCCACCTAGGTTGTCGGCCTGGAGCCTCTCTTGTGAACACATACACGGGCGTGTCCAAGAGGGTGGCTGCAGCAAATATCTCAACCTCGGTGGCCCAAGTACGGTCGTTTCTCATGTTTGATGTCGCGACGTAATTTTCACGTGCGCTCGTTCCGTAGAAGCGTTTGTCATTCTTTTCAATCCAATCGCAAATGATATTTCGGAATTCCTTATATTTCGACTCAGTCCCCAAAACAACAAAGCTCACAGACCGGAAAAAACAATTCCCATCTCCTTTTACGCTAACGCTATCGAGAGGTGTAGCCGTAATGTCAACTTCAACACTTTCCCTTGAGGGGTGCCGCCTGAAAAGTCTGGGGAAATTCAAACTGGAGGCCCGATCCTTTTGCCAGGCACCATCAACGGGGTGGAACTTCATTCTCAATGGCGGCTGGCAAGAGGGGTCAGCCTGTGGATGATAGGAGGGGTCAGCCTGTGGAGCATGGGAGGGGTCAGCCTGTGGATGATAGGAGGGGTCAGCCTGTGGATGATAGGAGGGGTCAGCCTGTGGAGCATGGGAGGGGTCAGCCTGTGGAGTATGGGAGGGGTCAGCCTGTGGATGATAGGAGGGGTCAGCCTGTGGAGCATGGGAGGGGTCAGCCTGTGGATGATAGGAGGGGTCAGCCTGTGGAGCATGGGAGGGGTCAGCCTGTGGATGATAGGAGGGGTCAGCCTGTGGAGCATGGGAGGGGTCAGCGTTGTCCTGTGTACGATCATGGAACAATTTGACGTTGCTGATATTGTAGAGATTCTTCAGTATTTTCCCACTTTTAGTGTTCTTCAGTTGAAGTCGACCCTTCGGCAACACACTTATGACCTCATATGGCCCGACGAATCTTGGTGCCATCTTGCCTCCCATTCTGTGTACTCGTGCAGCATTGATGATTAAGACTTTGTCTCCGATGCGGAACCCGTGGTCATATGCACGCCTGCTGTCATAGTACTCTTTCTGCTTCTTCTGCGCCCTTGAAATGTTTTCACCAATTTTGTTCTTGACTTCCTCGTGAATCCCCTTCATAGTGTCCATGATTTCTTCGTTCAGATCTTGCTCGTTGGCATCACCAGTGACGTCAAATGGTAGTTTTGCCTGCTCACCATACAATGCCAAAAAGGGTGAAAACTGTGTAGACTTGTGAACGGATGTTCGGTAGGCGAACAGGGCTGCTGGCAAGAGTTCATCCCAATCATCATTGTCTGTGATCTTTACCAAAGTGTCTTTGAGTGTCCTATTGTCCCTCTCCCGTTGGCCGTTCGTCTCAGGGTGGTAGGCCGAAGAAATGCGATGGTTGATATTGAAACGGTCGGTGAGAATATCAAGCGCAAAGTTAATGAACTCACGGCCTTGGTCAGTTATGAGGGAATCAAACGCGCCAAAGATGCAGATGGTTTCGTACATGAATCTGGCAACTTCCTCTGAACTCTTGCACGGGATGGCCTTGGCAACGGGAAACTTTGTAAAGTGGTCTGTGAGGGCAACAATGTACTGGTTACCTCTGTCAGTGACCTGCAAAGGTCCTATGATGTCCATTCCAACGAGGCTCCACTTCTTTTTGGGCACTGGGATGGGGTGAAGCGGTGCTGCTGGCTTCTTTCTGCAAGCGTTCATGTTCTGGCACACACAGCATGATCTGCAGTAGTCTTCAACCTCCTGTTTCATTCCATGCCAGAAGTAACGCTCCAAGACCTAGAGAGAAAAAAGAGTAATGAAATATTTATAAATACTATGTCTTAAAGATAACTGGTAGATAACAGTGTGTGTGTGTGTGGGGGGGGGGTGTGAGTGAGAGAGAGAGAGAGAGAGAGAGAGAGCCAGCAAAGGAAATGTCTTCAATCCGGAAAATGTCCGTTATATACCGAAGACATCGGCTATACCGGAAAATTTACGTTATATACGGAGTCATCGGATATAACGTCCACCAGGACAAAAGTGGCCGCTATATCCGATGTGTTGGTTATACCAGACATACCAGAAACACACAAAACCTCGTTCCCATTCTAAAGCCTGTTAAAACTGGGAGTACAAAAACGGGTGCTCACCTTCTTATAAGTCTTGTTCATCCCCAAATGTCCTCCGCTCACATAGTTGTCATGAAACTCTTGCAATATCTCTGGAACCTGGTTCCTCTTTGCCACGAGGATTCCGTCGTGGTAGAGCACATCCTCTCGAATTGTGTATTTTGCAGCAGTCTTTCTCAACTGTCTCTTTTTAACTTTAGTCACATCACGGTTTTCCCCTTTCGCGGTCAGAGGGTAAGTGCCATTTTTCAAATAGTTCAACACGTTGTCATACAGAGTGTCGTCCATGATGATAGTCAATGAAAAACGAAGACTGGTTGACGGAATGAATTGTCGTGTACTTATAATTATAGGCATGTTTGACACGAGTCACGTGACGTGTCAAGAAGCGTGGCGATGTTTGACACGAGTCACGTGACGTGTCAAGAAGCGTGGCGACCGTTTTCTCATCCCACAAAAAAGAAAAGAAAAGAGAAAACAAATCTAAACTTTTAAAAGTGATTTAACTTCGTAGATTTGCCGTTCTATGTAGCCTATACTTTTGTTTTTTAGTGGCGACCGTTTTCTCATCCCACAAAAAAAAGAGAAAATAAAAAACAAAAGTATAGGCTACATAGAACGGCAAATCTACGAAGTTAAATCACTTTTAAAAGTTTAGATTTGACACTGTAACCTTGACCCAGTTCAAGATCATCTTGAATAACATCTCTGTACAAAAATGAAAATAATTATACATATAACGAAAGAGGGGTGTGTGTGTGTGTGTGTGTGTGTGTGTGTGTGTGTGTGTGTGTGTGTGTGTGTGTGTGTGTGTGTGTGTGTGTGTGTGTTTGCGTGCGTGCGTGCGTGAGTGAGTGTGCACGCGTGCGTGAGTGCGTGCATAATGTGTGTGTGTGTGTGTGTTTGAGAGATGGGGGGAGGAGAGAAAGTGTGGGGGGCGAGAGAGAGAGAGAGAGAGAGAGAGAGAGAGAGAGTGAGAGAGATCCAGAGTCACGTTTTCTACTGAGTTGACACACACTATAACAATAAAGTTAAAAATAAATACTGACTACATTGGTTAGAAAAGAGGGGGACCACTTCGAGAGGGGGCCTATTTTGGATGCGAGGGGGGACCAAAATCGCCCAGGGGGACCAGTCGAAAACGAGGCTGGATGTCTAAGGGGGGACCATTATAGAGCAGTTTTTGCCACGAATTGGTCCCCCGGGGGACTACTTCAGAGGGGGGACCGGACCGGATCCTACACCGGGACCCGTCCTCCGTACGTCCACACTCCGGGCCCATAAATGTAGACTCAGCCAAGAGAATCGATGCAGCTTTGACGTCACGTTTCCTCAGGGATGAGCTATTCCCGGCCACAAGAAGGCCGACCCGTGACGCAGGACCTTTGTTTACAACAACTGCTGGTCGCGGACAGAGACCGTGGGCCTCAGCTTCCATTCATACTTCGCTTTTTTTTTTCTTTTTCTTTTTTTTTTGGTCCGGGGCTGCCTGGTCGCAAAGCTTTTTTCTTCTCCCCATTCATTCATCGATATTCTAATAGGGATGGGCTATTGTATAAATCACAGTCACGGAACTCCCCGCCCTCAGGGACGGTTTCGGAGCTGATAAACAGCCGTTGCAATCCGGCTAAATCTGGAAGCAGGGTATTATACAGTATGTAAGATACATTACGCAAGTACTTATTTAATTATATATTGTTCGTGTCTGCGTCGAACATCCGTCATAGGCCGATGAAATTCTAAGATTTCATCACGACGTCCTATTATTTCTGCGCCATAGTCACGATCCATGACCAATGCCCTACATTTTTTATCGGTCAGCTAGAGACGTTTGTCCTGTTACAGTTCTCATATGAAATTCTGCAGTTAAATTATTTAACTACTAAGAGCCCAAGCCGGACCACCCCCTGCCCACTGTATGATGTCTGTTGAAAAAAAGCCACTGTACACCAGTACAGCCACTTCAAGCCATTATTACACAAGGCGTGGGCCTTCCGAGATAGCTGCAGATTTGCTTGAAGCGGCTTCAAGTGGCTCCTGATGATACGAAGATTTCAAGTAAAACGTGATTTTCGCACGGGCTTTAAGAGATAGTCATGTGAGGCAAGCTAAGGCAAGATGGAACTGCTGTCTCCGGAAGAGACATTTGCCCCGCGAGCCAAACACGGCAATACATTAAGTGGCAGCAGAACTATCATTCTAATGTAGTAATGTATATGTGTCCTGTGCTTGCCATTATAAACATGGCAATACATTAAGTGGCAGCAGAACTATCATTCTAATGTAGTAATATATATGTGTCCTGTGCTTGCCATTATAAACATGGCAATAGATTAAGTGGCAGCAGAACTATCATTCTAATGTAGTAATGTATATGTGTCCTGTGCTTGCCATTATAAACATGGAAAGTAGGGTAGAAAGAAGAAGAGCGGTGGCGCAGCAACCATTTTAGCAATGGAGCGGTCGGTGGTCTAGTGGTCAAGACTCTGTCACCAGTGCGAGAGGCCAGGTTCGAGCCTCCACTCGGGGCAAAGAATATTTCCTTCTTCTACGCGACACCGTTCATTCGGGCCGATCGTCGGGGGGTTCTCTCCTGGTATTCCGGCTTCCTCCCCTTCTGCTTTGGAAATGTCCAGCCCACAAAATCTGAAAATGAAATCAATTCTAAATTCGGAAACTTAAATTGCTGAGCTGACCCCTCGCACCACGTGATTGTAATGTGTTCAGTCCCGTGTGTGATTCCTACAATTCCTACAAAGGAAGTTTGGGGCTGTGCACCAGTGGTCTCACTAAAACCAAACACAATTTTATTTTATGTCTGCAGTGATTGAAATTTGGCTTAGTGGGACTGTTATACTTAGATTATACTCGTGTTTGCTGCAGTGAGAGCCGCCAAAGAACCGTTCATCTTGCCTGATTTTCGCATACAGGACCAAAACCGAATAATAATAATAATAATGAGTATTGTATAGACCCAATTTCATGAATCGGCTCAAAGCGCCGCGAACTGAACCCAACACGCACGCTCACGTGAATCACACGCATTCTCTCACAAACTGGACGTAAACACATTACAGTCACGTGGTGCGAAGGGTCAGCTCAGCTACTTAAATTTCGGAATTTAGAATTGCATTTATTTTTTAAATTTGGTGGGCTGAACAATTCCAAAGCAGAGGGGGAGGAAGCCGGAGTACCCGGAGAGAACCCCCGACGATCGGCCCGAATGAACGGTGCCACATACGAGAAGGAAAAATTCTTGCCCCGAGTGGGACTCGAACCCCTGACCTCTCGCATTGGTGACAAGTCTCTTAACCACTAGACCACCGAGCACCAAAAGCAGCCAAAGAACCGTTCATCTTGCCTGATTTACGCATACAGGACCAAAACCGAAAAAGAGTCAAGAACGTGGAATACTCGTGCGCGGTACGAAATGCGGTATTCATCTAAATGTAATTCAGTCCCCCAAACGCACAAAGCAGCGAGTCTTGCTGATGCAGGATGTATTATTCTTTTCCTGGTCATCTACTCAAAGTTCAGGCAAAAGACGTTTCTCGTCCTTTCGTTGTCGTGAATGTCAGAGCTTTGTGCAGAGCATATGTCAGAGACATTAACCTTCGGGAAGGTTTCTAACTGTTTATTTTATGTTCGTGTGAATACCAATCTCAACGTTCGAGTGGGGAAAGATCGTGATGATGTCATCAACACACCTATCATCATCAACATTGTCGTCATCTGCGTCGTCATTGTAATCATCATCGTCGTCGAGTTCTCCATTCTCATCATCTGCGGTGTCGTCGTCGTCATCATCATTATCGTCGTCGTCGCCGTCGTGGTAGTAGTGGTAATAATCATCATCCAGACCATTACCATCAACAAAAACAAACACACCAACCGCATCACCACCACCACTAACAAGAAGAACAACAAGAGCAACAACAACAACAACAACAACAGCAACAAAACCCTTACTTGTGCCGTGACAAACCAGTCTGTTCTTCTGTCAATAACACGGGACGGTGGCATTTGACAGAAATGCGAACAGGCGGCCTTCATGTAAAAAGTGCAAAATTGTTGCCGACTAATGGTCGTAGTCTTCTGGCCTTTCCCGGTAATTACTGGGGATCCTGAGCGGGACCTGCAGCAAAATGAAAGAACTGCCTGTCTCTTACCTGAAACGCCGAGAAAGGAGGCAAGACCTTTACGGGAACATAATTGGCAGTTTCCCCACCAATTATGCAGAAACTCTGCTAAAAATATTCTGTTCTTTGCAGGAGGTTGTTCGAGAGAGAGAAAACGAGAGTTTCCGTTGGGCTTTCGGTGTTCTTTGACCTTTAAAACGCGTAAAAGTTTGTTGGATCCTTCCAAAATCTGCCTGGTTTTATATGAAATCCTTTGGGTCCGGTTGACAATGAAGCGACAGGCAGGCTTTTAAATTTAACTATCGTGTAGAAATCGGGCGAACTTCTAAAGCGCACGCGTACGTGACCTTTGCATGATCTTGTTCAACGGAAGATTTTATCTCGGTCCAGGTTTGCCGGAATCTCAGGAAAGTTTTGATCTTTATGTTGGGAGGAGTCAAACGGAAGCGGAAGTGAACACGCGCGCGCGCACACACACACACACACACACACACACACACACACACACACACACACACACACACACACACACACACACACACACACACACACACACACACACACACAGATTGAAATTGAAACTGAAATTGAAATTGAAATAACTTTATTTGAAACGATGGAAGTTTTTGGTCTTGCGACCAATTTTCAAACATGCCGTTTTTTAAAAAAACAAACAAAAAAAAACAAACAATTTTTTTCAAAAATCGAACATATTAAAAACTGGAACATGAAACTTGGACTTCAAGACATGACAGGGACTTGTTTCGGCTTCGCTCCTCAAAGGGACAAGCCGTTGTCCAGCTCAGTGAGACGATTGGTCTGCACACACACACACACACACACACACACACACACACACACACACACACACACACACACACACACACACACACACACACACACACACACACACATACCGATGGAGAGAGTTAGAGCCCTCTCAAAGTCATTCGTTTATATGTGCATTTGTTTTGTTGTTGTTTGCTTTTCTCTTTTTCTTTTGTGTTGCTGTTGTATCTGATCGTAAACTACACGAATCCGAAATCACGAATCGTTCATAGCTGTTAAATAGCTGAGCTGACCCTTCGCACCACGTGATTGTAATGTGTTTATGTCCAGTGTGTGAGAGAATGCGTGTGATTCACGTGAGCGTGCGTGTTGGGTTCAATTCGTGGCGCTTTGAGCCGATTCGGGAAATTGAGTAAAGCGCCTATACAATACAATTATTATTATTATTATTAACCTAAAGACAGACAATTTCGAGGGTACAAGCACACTCACGAGCGTCACATCTGTTTCAAACAGAAGTTGCCGTCAGTGATGTAAGCCTCTCAACAATATACTGAACCGAACCGGGCTTAACCTATGAAGTGGTGGCTCAGGTTTATGGGAAAAGCATTGCGGCTATTGATTCTGCAAAAGATCGGATAACAAACCGGCAGCTGTGCTGAACACACAAAAGGTGCCGGGAATGTAAACTGATTCTGTTGAGTAGATAATGCATATGGTATATACTGATGGTATAGGCTGCTACTTTGCCGGTAAGGATTCAGGGTAATAGGGTACGTTTCTATTTTACTTTCATCTTTCACTTGTTATTTAATTTTATTTGCATTTTACTCAGCTACATTTTTTTTTTCGATTTTTCCAATTTTATTTCTTTTTTTTTTATTTATTCATCTATGATTTTTTTCTCCAACTCTCCAGCTCCGGTGGTATTTCGACCTGTTGATGGCTTAACTCCACGCAGGGCCCGGACAAAGAAAAACCAAATTTGTCACGCAGGATGATGAGGATGAGGGTGATGGTATGATGCTGCTGTCTGTTAAGGTCCATGTGATCTGGGGCTGTTTGACAATACCGCATCGTAAATATCCAGGCCAGTATAAATTCTGTGTGAAATCCTTATTCCAAACCATGGAAACGTTACCCAACGGTTAAACAGGAAAATAGAAGGATCGAGAAACAAACACATAGACAGACAGGTAACAGCAGTTAGGCTTTAAATATAACAGGCCAACCATTTAAAAACACTGAAGCGAACAGCAAAGCCAGGAATATAAGGAAGCGTTGAAGACGAACGTAATTATTCTAACCTTTTCCATGCGATACAGATACATTCTTTCTCGTCACGATTCAAGCCATATCGATCTTTAGTTCGAGTTTTCTTTTCAAGATTGTGTTACCTTCCCCCACCAGCTGTGTACATTATCTACCGTCACATGCAAAAAGTTCCTAAGCGCCTGTATCCAATCCCTTATGCCTACGCCCCTTTTCCCACAGAAGACGGTAAAGATCTGTATTCGTGCCTCGGAGACGGTATATAGTATACGCGTAAAACAGGGGACTAAGTGGCATGGAGTTGTTAGCCTCTTATACGCCCTTTTTCCTGATGAAGGAAAAAGATCTATATTCATGCCTCGGTGACGTCAACCAGAGTCACAAGCGGTCCTCAATCCATACCCGGTGCCTTTTCTTGGCCCTTGTTTGAATTGCTCCTGAACTGAAGGCCGCCCCTGTGACGCAAATCCGGTGCCGTTTTAAGGAAACAATTATTAAGGCCGGCCTTCACTCCGGCCACAAAAAAAGGAAAAAAAAAAAAAGTTCCAGCGCTGGAGCCATCTACCGGGGGAGGAATCAATTCAGCCCAATCTACGGCTACCTCTCCTTCACTCAAACGTCCGGTGGAAGCTATTTCCAGCACTGGAGCACGAATTAAGAAAAGTCCTGGGCTCTAGAGGACAAATCTTATTACTCTGGCCTGCATCACGGGATGTAGTGAAAATAGATGCGAGTGTTTCCGGTGCTAGTTCGCTTCAAAAGTTTCCACGAGGGTTGCTCGCACGCAAAGCCACACGGCGTCTTTGCATTGTCAAATTGTAGAAACGCGTTAGTCAAACTGTAGCATCGCGTTAGTCAAATTGTTGTAACGCGTAAGTCACATTGTAGTAACGCGTTACTCACATTGTAGTAACGCGTTAGTCAAATTGTAGTAACGCGTTAGTCACATTGTAGTGACGCGTTAGTCAAATTGTAGTACCGCGTTAGTCAAATTGTAGTAACGCGTTAGTCAGAATGTTGTAACGCGTTAGTCAAATTGTTGTAACGCGTTAAGCATATCGTAGTAACGCGTGAGTCAAACTGTAGTAACGCGTTATCAACTTGTAGTAAGTAACGCGTTAGTCAAACTCGTCGTCTGGCTGATAAAAGGCTCCTTTTCTCAGTTTCACACCGACAGACCGACGTCCGTCGGAAACACTCGGTGCTACTCAAATTTGAAAATGAAAACAGTCGGTGACACTGTTTGGAAACATTGTGTCCTGGCGGTCGGTGCTACCAAAGACCGTAGAAGCGGACTGAGTCGCACCGGAAACACTCGCGTCCATTGTTGACTTCACCCCGTGTGTACGATTTAGGAGTTCGGACCCGGACCGATGCCACTGTGTTCTTTCTGTCATGCCGTAGTGTGGGAGGGGAGGCATCAAGCGGGATTATGCAGTCCTAGTGAGAAAGACCAGCAACTTACGATGTTTGCTAAACGGACTTGCCTTGTTTATGAATCAGTTTGTGAGTTTTGACATTGCGCAGGCAAGGGACTCCGATGCAGATGGTTATTCGATACTGACAAACTGAATTTGCTAACCGGTCAGGATCTACTGGAGTGTCGTCTGCCTGGCTGGTTTTAGACAGGTTGCTGCGAGAAAACTAGGAAGATAAATGGTGTTAAAAGTGGGATGTGGCATGGAGATCAGTAATACTAGAGATACAAACGATGAATGGGTGTGGCATCGTTTACAGGCAAGAAACTCACACCACACACGGCACACACACACACACACACACACACACACACACACACACACACACACACACACACACACACACACACACACACACACACACACACACACACACACCAGGGGCGCACAAAGACACAGCCGGCAATGACACACATACAAAGCAATCCTCGGCTCCTTCTCCAAGCGTGGAGGGCACATATTATTTTAATAAGCGGTTCAGTTGCGAAACCGTCATTCTTTTAAAAAGCATTTCCTTGATTTCCTCTCCCCGTTTGGACACAGCTTCCTGATCACAGCCATCAGGTTCTCTGCCTGCCACGCTATTATGATTTGACAGAGTGTTGGCGGTGTGTCTTGTTTGAATGAACCGCGATGATTGTTTTGTGCAAAAGAAGCGTTCAGTTCCCCGCGGCTCCCGGGGTTTGATTGCAGAGCGTTCACGTCAACTCACGAACGCCTGTCAAAATTGTGGGCATATCGCAAACATTAAAGCCGCACGTCTCAACATTGCTAAGCTTCAAGACAGGCAACAATTTCTGTAACGGATATGCTCTTGGGTGCTCCAGTAATAATAATTGTACACCACTCGCCAAAGTAAATTTTCTGTGAGTTAACCTCGAGTGCTTTACGTTCGAACATAGTGAGGAAACACTGAGATAGCGAAAGTGTGAGTTATGACTTTTCATAACCCACTCAGTGGTTTACGAGTTCACAAACACACGCTGCAGTTACGTCATCAGTCAAACACGCGCGGAAAATGCGTCATTTCAAATATTTGGAACTCATACGTCGCGGCCGGTGCGTAATTGTTTTGTTCATTTTTGGAGGTGAAATTTTGTTTAACTTGAATCGCGAATAAAAAAAAAATTGATCACACAGACACTATTGAAATCTCTGCAAAGTATTTGTGAGTGCAGTTTTGAATGCCAGTACATGAGCACATGCTTTGAAGGACATTCTTCTTAACATCAAGCACTTTCAACTGCTCTACGCATTATTTTCTCACAAATCAGTGAGCTGAATTTTGAGGGGGCATACATACGTCTCCAGTCACCCTACCAGAAAAATAAAATGTCGAAGAAAATGTACGCTACTAGAGGAGAGGTAAGAGTGTGAAAGCTTGTGATATAAACAGCTGGAGGCTCAGTAGCTACGGCAAAACAATTGAAACATCTGGTGGTTGGTTTCGTGGTAAACCCACTCCAACTAATCATGTCAGCTCTGCTGACCCGTACCAAATCTGTTCGTGTTATAAGGTTAGGTTAGCAGCTGTTAATTTGGGCATCTGTCTCCTCACCGTCAACCTGGGTTAGGCTGTAACTAAGTGAAATGAGGCTAAACATAACCTTCTTCTTCTTCTTCTTCTTCTGCGTTCCCTAACTAAACATAACCTTCTTCTTCTTCTTCTTCCTCTGCGTTCCCTAACTAAACGTAACCTTCTTCTTCTTCTTTCTCTGCGTTCCTTAACTAAACATAACCTTCTTCTTCTTCTTCTTCCTCTGCGTTCCCTAACTAAACATAACCTTCTTCTTCTTCTTCTTCGTCTGCGTTCCCTAACTAAACATAACCAAAAACAGCTCCAGTCGATTTCTGAGCACTTTCAAAATGCGGAAACCAGTATCTTTAACACAACTGCCGGAAACGGACGCGACTGTTGGTGGTGGTGGACATAACAGGTCGATGAAGTTGTCGGAGGCGAACAGGTAATTGTGATAAATCTGACCTGCAAATGGCGGTCATCTTGTGTGAACGTCCTTTGAGCTGAGTAAACAAACTTAATTAAACAGGTGTAGTTCGTTGAACTTTGGTTAGCTTGGAAATGCCCAGGTTGAACTTTGATTAGATTGCAAATGCCCAGGTTAGAACACACCCACAAGCGCGCGCGCGCACACGCACGCACGTGCGCGCACACGCACGCACGCACGCACGCACACACACACACACACACACACACACACACACACACACACACACACACACCTCTTTGTAAAGAGTTGTAATGTAATGCTTGACGTACAAGTTAAACTCTTTTCCTGCCCTGAAACACTACAGAATTTCGTTTTGTGTCGTTTCTTCCAAGTTTATTGCTGTCCTAACTTCTTTGTGTTCTACTAAGGGAGAAAACAGGAATGATGATGACGATATCATTCTCATTGTTAATATCATTTCGTTGCGTCTACAAAACCTAAAACCTCGCGAGAACACAGTTAATTTCGTTGGAACTTCTGAAGCTCACTAATATCTTTTCTCTTCGTTGATTTCACTCAGATTACAACAGAACTATTCTGTTCTCTCGCATTTTGTCCTAGACGGACGTATATACTGTAACAATTCACTATGCATCGTGCGTGACTTCGAGAAGAGGCTGTGAAGAGTTTCCCGTTAATAACATATCGGCGTAATCTCTCTGCATACATTGAAATACATTTGCATCTGTTGTTTGTGCAAGAAAACCTGGCGTAACAACATGTAGCTGTTTTATCGTTTAAACAGGAAGTTTACTGTCGTAACCATGCAGTGTTATTTCGACACCCAGTTGCCCAGAGATTGTCTTTGTTTTGCTGCAATCTGTTATTCTGGTGCTCTCAAGGTCTCTTTTACAGTTTGCAAACAGGATGTGTTCTGCGTCAGTCGTGAGGGCAAGTGTCAAGTGCGGACAAATGCAACACGGAATACAAACGATGTGAGACCATCACAACACTTAAAAGGAGAAAACTCCAAGTTACATTCTGTTCATCAGATTCGACGTTAACAACTGTTTCTGTATGCAAAGGGTCTGTAAACTGCTCACTTGTCCTCTTCTAAGGACAAGCTTTGGGCGTGGGTGGGTGTTTAAGAGTTTAACGTCCTTTTCCGCCAGATACAGGTGATATCAAGGACGGGGGGGGGGGGGGGAGCCCGCATAAATCTTACAACTTACAACTTATGTCGGTTAATAGGCACAAAATCAAAGAAGGTAGCACTTAACCTTGCAAAAATTTCTTAAGGCGAGTGGTGTAGTATGAGCTCTCTCTCGCGCGCGCGCGCATGTGTGTGTGTGTGTGTGTGTGTGTGTGTGGCGACTGCGTTGTTTTCTTGTTCTCTTGTACTTGTTCTCCAGCGCCTGTTTTGATTAGTTGACTGCGCACCTCATTTGCCTGTCCAGCATACATTTTTTTTGTCATCTTTGTTAGATATTCCTACGATGATAGCGTTGTTCCTTGTTACAGTTGGATTTATAGAGTCTTGTCCTTTATGCATTATGCTGTTGTCTTCTGATTATTTTGTTTTCATGCAACTTTCTCTTGTACTTTTTTTCTGATATCCTCCATACCCCAAAAGGGGCTACAGGAATAAAATATCTTGTATCTTGTATCTTGTATTTGGCCCCAGACGATTCGAACTCACGACCCGAGCTTTAAAAGACCAGAGCTCTACCGCTCGGCAACCCAGGCTCGTTTTGCACAACACATAATCACTGAACGTCTGTACGATAAGAAAAGAACAGGCTGGTTGTCTGGGTGGTTTGATTGCAGGTTTAACTCCTTTTCTATCGCATAGAGGTGATACCAAAGACGTGACAACGAGAAAAAAAAAGCTAGTACAAATTACCGGCTCCGAGCAGGGTGCAGGGCCCGAATGTAAAAGTCGAGGTTCATTTAACCCATGGATACGGGCCTAACCCAGACTAGGACAAAAGAAACCCAAAAGCAAAATTAGATTTTTAAAAAAAAGGAAGCGATGAAAGGTAGGAAAAAATCTTTCTATAACGGCTTAGACACCTTGCTGGAATGGGCCCCCCTCTTGATTTAAAATTTTAAAAAAGCAGAAAATTTAACCGTAGAGCTAATTTAGTTCGAGGTTAGACTGTAACCCGGGGCTATAAGCCCTAACCTCGACTATTACATACGGGCCCAGAAAGTGGTCAGAGTCTGTAGAACGCTGAAAACAACAAAACAGACCAAAAATATATAAAACACAATCAAATAAAACGCTCAATGGTGTCAAACCGATCCTGGTAAACGTAAATCTGGTTTCCTGGAGATCATCTGTGACGTTTCCCTACAGTGTTACAAAGTCGTGCGGCCAACGCTTTCAGAAGATGGCCGGTTTTTCCACGGGAGTAGGCGGATGTTCAAACCATTCTCCCAGGAAATGCCACAGACATTGGACTCCCGCAGGCGATCAGCTGGGTCTCTCATTGGTTGCTGAACTGAGACACACCAACCTGGACTTACGCATGCGTGGCATGGTCACACATCCTGTATAACCCAAGTACCGAGGTCCCCACAGGAGGTTCAGTCAAAATGGCGGAGGGATCCTCCGGTGCTGACTGAACTGACACTTATTCTGAAGCCTTAAAGTGCCTATATAAACGTTGCTATCGTCAGGCATGGTAATCAGCCGTTGAAAATGCTTCAGTCAGGAAATACCAATTGCCATTCACAGACCATTAAGTGGCACCTGACAGTCGTTAATACGATGACTTAAAAGTTTTGACGACTACTGCTAGAAAACCGATGTAAATACGAGCATGCGCCTGGCATATTTACCTGCTAATGACGTTTTAAATCGGTTTCTGTTTGTTTCTGACCCCTTTCTTTCCCACAGGCAAACCGAAATCCGATAAAACAGTAACATCGAGCGTTTCCATTTTAAATTGTGAGTAGCACCAGAAACACTCCTTGGATTTTGATTTGTTTGTGTGAAAGAAAATCCATTTATCAATCAGCCGGAACTGAAACGACTTTCACTAACACAGTACTCCGACTCACATTTCAAACACGTCAGTACGACATTGGAAACGCTCCTTGGATTTTAATTTGTCTGTGTGAAAGAAAAGGACCATTTATTAATCAGGAAACGACTTTAATAATAAATAATAATAAATGGTATTTCTAGGGCGCATTTCTTTAAATAAAACTCAATGCGCCTATCACACACTCACACTCACGCACATTATACAACGATGAACGGACACACACTGGTGAAACTGACTAATTAAAATAACTGGTGTTAGTTATTTGTGGCCTCACGCCGCTCAAGCAACAAGGACCAGCACGCGGCTGAGGAAATTACTGATAGGCTTTACAGACAGCGTGGGCGCATTTCTCAGATCTGCAGGCAGGGAGTTCCAAACGGCTGGAGCGGCAAAACTGAAAGAGCGCTCCCCGAAAGATTTCAGGTTGCGCTTGGGGATTTTGAGAAGCCTCTCGGACGACGACCGGAGGGTTCGCGACGGTATATAGGTGACAAGTGAAGCTGAAAGGTATGATGGGAGAGTGCCATCAAAGTGACGAAATGCCAGAACAGACATTCACTAACACAAAACTCAAACGACAACTGAAAGACGTGTTTAAAACTCACATCACATTTACGTGAGAGCAGTCGCAGTCAAGGTTTTTTTTCTGCCCCAAATCTTTTGCCG
>JACVVK020000052.1:1672500-1675000 GCA_018292915.2 Batillaria attramentaria
TGCACAGGCACAGAGTTCTCTCTCTTTGCTGGCTGCTGAAATATGACAAGGTCACATTTTACCAGCAAGTACAGAGACACAACTCCTCGCCTTTTGACAATGTGAATATAACAACGAGTGAAAATTTTTCATGAGGCAATGCGTTATCACGGATCTGCGCACAAAACAGATCAGATCAAATTCGAAAATCCAAACACAACCGGTCGCAGCTGAGCTCCCCCGTGGGGAAAAATGCACACATCGGAAAAAAACAATCATCATCGTCATAATCTTGAATAAAGCCAGGTACCGACTGAGGGAAAAGTTTGAATCTACACAGAGTTAATTCTGTGTCGTCGTCGAGGAAAATCACTTGTAGCAGTCGAAATGTCTTGGCCATTTAAGATACAGGAAAATGGAAAACAACGGAAAAAAAATCATAGATACGAAAATTAGAAACATTGTAGACCAACTGGTAGTACGATACAAGATGACTAGAGCAACTCAGTCCACACCCCAAATGCACAAAGAACAATATGGAGTAGTAGAAGAACGTGAAAAAGTGTTCTGCTAATTACCTAGAACCGATAAGTAAAAAAAATCAAGCTGGAAATTCTTCCAACATTGCACAGATTGTGCGGTATGTCACAAAGCGACTTTGAGATTCCGAAACAGGTCAGGAATACAAACGTGAAGTCAATTCAACGCAGTTATGATTCCTGTACACAGAAAAAAAAGAGGCGATGTGAAAATGTGCTGTCGCAAAAAGAGGGCAAATATCAGTCCTCTTGTTTCACAGAAGCTGCTAGAACAAGGTGTCCAAAGGAAACTGGTGCGCTGCGAAGACAACCATCAGCAGATTGTGCGCTCGCAGACGCCGTTCATCGAGTCCTCTTGGGCCTCACGTCTGTCTGGATTACAAAAAACAACATGGACATCACAGTCCTCGGGAGCCTCACGGGCTAATACGCACAAGTCCTCGGGGAGCCTCATGGCTATATGGATGGTGAGGACAATGGCAGGTGAGCTCTATAGTCGCACGTTGAGCGCGTCAGTTGGCCATGAGCAGGTGCTGCAGGTGTCCAGGGTATCCCATGTTGCCGAGCGGCAAACCGTCAAGGAAGGTCTTGTGACCGTCTGGGGACAGTGAGTTGACAGGGGACAGGGAGCTGGCGGGAGAGTGGAGGGAGGAGGAGGGGCCGGGAAGCATCTCAGGGAAGGCCGCGGGTCCGCCGGCGGGTGAGAGATGAGGCGGGGAGGCCAGACGGCTCATGTCGCCGTACTGCAGGGCCGAGTTGGGCGAGGCCGGGCCCTGGTGTGAGGGCGGGAACGGCAGCTGCTGCTGCTGTTGCTGCTGGTGGTGATGCTGCTGCTGCTGGTGATGCAGGCTCTGGCTCAGGCTCTGGTGGCCTTGTGGGGACAGCTGGGGCTGACCCTTGAAGTACATGCGCTGCTGCTGGTCCAGCAGAAACTCCACGCGCGGGTCCCGCGGGGACAGGGAGCGCGGCCGCTGGGGAGGGGCGCTGACGAAGCCCGTGCGCTGCTGCTGCCTGAAGTAGTTGCCGAGCTCCGTGGGCGACAGGCGGGTGGGGCGCTTGGCCTGGGACTTGAGCTTGGTCGACCCGAACTTGGTGGCCGCAAAGGTGGCGGCGGTGAACTGCGGGCGGACTGAGGACTTGCTGATGAAGCTGGGGGCCGCTGTCTGGATGGGGGCGGTGGGCGGGGCGGTGGGGGCAGGCGTGCAGGAGCTGAAGAGGGCTTGTGACGGGGAGGTGGAGTTGCTCCAGGTGCCGGGCGGCACGGGAGAGGACGGCGAGAGACTGAGGTTAGTGAGTGACGACGACAGGGAGTCGATGGGCTGGAAGGACAGGGCATCCGGGTTGAACGTGTGGTTTGCGGCCTGCACCTCGCGATCGGCCACCGCGGTGTCCGACCCCTCGTCCTCGTGACGGTCCGAGTACAAGATCTTGATGGGGCCCTTCTCGCTGATGCGGTAGGACACCTCGGACGGGTCGATCCACAGGGTCAGCTCCTCGGGGATGTAGTTCTTGATCTCCGTCAGGTCCAGACCGGCGTTCTGTGCGGCCACCACCATGACGGGGTCCACCTTCTCGCCGTTACATCGCACGCACCGGAACCCCGAACCCTTGAAGGGTTTGTCCGGGTACCAGTGACCCTCGAACTTGCGCTTCAGCCCCTTCTCCAGTTCCTCGCCAAAGACGTCCACCCGGCGGCGGGGCAGCTTATTGTAGAGATAGGATATCAGGAAGTTTAAAGCCACGCTGATCTCAACATGCATGGCGCGCGGTTTTCACTATCTTCTCCAAGTACGTGGGATAGTCGGGTCGATGGGCAAATGGTTGACGTGGGGAATCTTCGCTGCCAGAGAGCTGTAGTCAGTATGGGCTTGTCAGCATAAACCTGTAACACAGGAAAGAGAAATTTTATGAGAAAAATGGAAAAGAGGGTTATTCTCCTATAAACAAGCACAACCATTTCTCTCTCTCTCTCTCTCTGCGTG
>JACVVK020000052.1:1680000-1685000 GCA_018292915.2 Batillaria attramentaria
AACATGCATGGCCAAGGGTCCCCCCCCCCCCCAAAACTGAACTTGGCGTGGTGGAGAGAGAGAGGAGGTGTGTGTGTGTGTGTGTGTGTGTGTGTGGCCAGTTTGTGTATACGCTGGAAGTACCGGGTGATTGCCGTGTCCTCTGTGACACTCATCATGCCGCCGCCGTCTTCATCTGTGTGCCCGATGGGGATGGGGAATGTTGATGAATAAAATAGTGTAGTATTATAGCGTGCGTTTAGGTGTGGGGGTGGGGGGGGGCGGGCGGAGGGAGAGAGAATGGGTGCAGGATGTGTGTGTGTGTGTGTGTGTGTGTGTGTGTGTGTGTGTGTGTGTGTGTGTGTGTGTGTGTGTGTGCAATTAAAACACTCCAAAAATAGGTAGGTGTGTGTTGGTGGGGAGGGAGGGGGGCGCGTACTAGGAACCTCTCTCTCTCTCTCTCTCTCTCTCTCTCTGTGTTTTCACCAGGTAAAAACAAATTAATGTCCCCATCGGGCCGTTTATCACAAACGTACCTGCTGACCCCGTCCTCGCCTCACCTCACAACCCAACCCCCTCCCCCATCCCCCACTTCCCTCACTCTCCTGTAGATAACAAAACTAGTAAACTTTGCAAAATAAACTTCCTCTCAAGACTGACCTTAATGAGACTTCCACAAAGACTATCTATACAACCACACCTCAGTCAACCACAGCAAAAGACCGCGATATAAATGTATCATGTATCTCTACCAATCTGAGAAAACCTAGGACAAGAAAGAGACCAATCACGCCCACATGTGTACGGCATTAGGTAACGCTTCCGCCATAACTGTTGTTATCTTATCACTGAGTCTCTTGGGGAGTCAGTCCGACAGACTCAATAATGTTACGGCAAACAGGAAAGCACTATCAGCAAATGAGGCTGCATGGTATTGATAGCAGTGTGCTTTACACTGCTCAGCTTCGGACACGTACGGCCAAACCGGCCTTCTCAGTCGCAACCACAAATCATGTAACAGGTCTTTCAGTACAGAAGCTGTATTGCAAGTACATTAATAAATCTGGACGTCAAGAAACACAGGCTGAACTCAGGGACGTGACAGGTGATCATAAGTTATACAAGTAACATAGGCGCAGCTATAGATTTCTTATCTGGGTGTATTGTCTGAGGCTGTCAACTCACGATAAATGTTTTGTTAAATCAGTTCTGTTTCTATACTGTTAAGCGGGTGAAAGAATAACTGATATCTGCGTGATTGTTTAGTTCAGTCAAAATGCCACGTTAGCAAATGTGCATTCAAGGTTTTTTTTTTTTTTTTTTTTAATTGTTACAGCCTCGGACTGATTCAATTATATCAGGTAAGTCAGTAAAAGAAAACTGTTTACGTGTTTCTTCAGTTCAGAGCCGGAGTCGCGTCAGTTTCCAACTGTACATTCACGTTTTTATTTTTTCCCCGGAGTACAGTTTCCACTGAAAAGATCCGGGCTTGAATACTGACAAGCGGCAACGTGTTACCTGAGGGCAAAAGCATCATAAATTATTCAGACTTTTGACATCTTCCCAACAGCTCAGTGTAGCACTGCGGCACAACTGTATCAGTCTGTGCCCATCTGAAGCGGTACATGCACACACATTGTACACACGTACTATCCTTACATACTGATAATACGTACATAACACACTGTCAGCGGTCTACACACACTGACGCGGCTCTTGGCAGACATAAAGCTCGGTCGGTCCAACAGCCGGTCTCACCAGCTGGTGTGTAAGTTGTCAGTGTGTATCCAGGATCAAATTAATGATTCTGCTGACTTTGCCGCGGGTCCGGCGGCCGCGAAACTGCAGTCAGTACAGTATTGACCCGAGGATACTGACTGTCTGACATGTGTTCATCTACACTACTTTCCTCACTTTCGCTTCGTGCTGCGGTCTTCGTAACATTACCATGGGTATCGGTAAACTATCGGCAAACGGCCAACAACCCGGGCTGGCAAATCGGTTCTTGTACTCAGTCCGGCCTTCGCGCCGGATCTGTAGGTCGGGAAAAGTCTGGAACTGCACCACACACACACACACACACACACACACACACACACACACACACACACACACACACACACACACACACAAGAACGCATGCACGCCCGGCACACGGCCGAAGGCACAAACACACACTGACGGCACAACAAACAATAACACCGATAACCTGGTTAAAAAATGGTTAGAACCTTATACACAGACGCACATCAGCCAAGCAGCAGGGACATTTAATTACTTTCAACCGCGTATCCCACCGCAGCAGCACCCAATCACACCGGTGGCAAATGTATAATAACTCCATTAAATGAACAATACCACAGATAAATTAGATGATTAAAAGTCCGCTGGCGGGGGCAATTACAACTAATTTATGTGGGGCACAGTTGTGGAATTGACTGCACAGTTCTCATTACAGCCATGAGAACTACACTAGCTCGCACCACATACTAGTGAAACACTTTCTGTAGCAAGTGCGGATCGTGCGAGTGTTGCCTACGTAATGCTCACACTTACAGCCCCCACACGGGGGTCAAACAAAACTGGACGGGCGTTTTCCCCGGTGCTCTGCCGCTTCAAAAGTTTAGTCCCACGACTGACAAGTACTCTCGGATAGAGAGAGAGAGAGAGAGAGAGAGAGAGAGTATAAGAATGCCTGTGTTCTGTTTTTAGCCCAGCGTTCAACTTATGAATGTACTCCTACGCTATTTCTCAATTCTTAATTCATTTTAAATTAATATATAATTACTTGAGTGTGTGATTAATATTGATTGTTCTTAATTATTTATTTGTTGATTTATACTGAGCCTGTCTTACGTCTTAACTGCCCGTTTCGGGTGAACAAAGTACATCTGAATTTGAAGCCGTTATTTGGAAATAGGAGCATATACGTACCTTCAGTTTAGGTTGTAGTAATGCATTAGTACAAGTCGTTTCAGTTCTGGTTGATAAACGGCCGGTCCTGTTCAGTCTTTCTAACCGACCACTGGAAACCCAAAAGTTTTTGTTTGTTTTTTTTCCCTTGGTGGGATGAAATTTTTAAGAAGGCGGCCGTGGGAAAAACGCAGTGCTATGGAGTGGGGGGGGGGGGGGGGGGGGGGGGGGGGGGGGGGGGGGGGAAACGCCGCACGGAAGCGCTAGAGCACCGGAAAAACATCCGTTCATTTTTGTTTAACCCCCGCAGTGCCCCGAGGTACAATACAAGCTGGCGTCGGTGACAGGGCCTTTGAGTGACTGATCTGTCTGTCGGTCTGTATCGCTTACGAGAAACAAGGAAACACTTCCCCCAACCCTTACCGGTGTACTGACAAGCCTGAACGACAGGTAACTTGCAAAGTAAACGGCGGCCTCCGAGACCCACATGCTGGCTGAGTCAGGCCATCCCAGCCCCGGCCCCCCAAGGCAAAATTTGAGCCGTCCCCGTCAAGTCAAAAGTAACGACCATAAAATAGTGTTGTCTCGACATTTTGCAATCAATGGACTAGGACACTGACACACACACAGAGAGAGAGAGAGAGAGAGAGAGAGAGAGGGGGGGGGCAGAAGGGGGGGGGGGGAGGGGAGAAAGCTTATTGTGGCTCCTGACTCCCGAACGAAATCTGCTTGAAGTTAAGCAGGATCACTGAGCCGCTTAAAGTCAGATCAATGATGCATTACTAAAGAAAAGCGCCCCCCCCCCCCCCCGAAAAAAAATCCATGTCAGATAATATTATGTAATTTGGTGACACCGTTCTCTGAGGGCACACTTAGCTGTAAAGTGTACGAAGCACCGACCATTAAACCTCTACTGTAACGGCCCACTGTACCTTTCAACAGCTCAGCGAAAAGCGGAGAAGGAAGACACATATCATGCCGGAGATTTGAACCCTGCTGCGTTCATGTTAGAACTGTCAGCTGATTCGGAAGCCGCGGCAGTCATAAACCGGGGCGGCTTTCCGTAACTGATGTGTCCCTACACTGCCCACTATACGAATGACAGCACGCCCCCCCCCCCCCCCGCATCCCCCCATCCTCCCCCTCCTGCACCCCTTCCCCCCTTCCCGCACCACTTTCGCACCCCAACCCACCCCCAGGACATCCACTATATTTAGAATTTTGATTGGCACCTTAGGCTATATTTTATCCGAATCCCATCGCTACTAACACATTACCATACGTTCCGATTTGAAAATCACACCTTGGGCGTTATGAATTAATGCGGCAACACCTTGCACCAAGAAGATCTAGAAGATCCCACGAGGAATACTAAACCGACGAAGAAATACTTTTATGTCACTCTGTATCAGTTGCGTATATAAACGAGAAATGAAAAATCTGGCAGAAGTACCATTTTCTCGTGTACGCGGACAAGTACAAGCTTCGAAAATAACCACACGCTACGTGTCTTCACTGCCGCGGCTTTTGTAAACGGTTCTATAGTTTGACTTTGCGCACACGATCGTCTGCCAGCTGACGAAATATTCTGGAAAAATCATCGGAGACTTTGAAAGAAAGCACCTACATGGAACGTCTTCAATCGATAACGGTTTCAAGTTATAATGTCTCGGTTATCTTTGAAGCCGGTTATCGAAGCCAGTATGGTAAAACAAACAAAAAAACAAACAAACAACAACCACAAAAAACAGGCCGCGCCTAAATCAAAGCCAGTATCCAAATAAAGGGCTTAGGTAACGGCACAGGTACATAAAATTTCTTAGTGCTCATTTAAATTGTCACAAGAAAACTAAACAATGTGTTTGAGAATCGCACTCCCGAAAACGGATCGACAGACACATCTCCCAAGCAACAACAACAGAGCTCGTGTTGAACGAGACATCCCGTTGCCAAAACGGAAGCCGAAAGACGTACAAACCTACCTGGAAACAAGAACAGCAGTGTCAGTATCTCAAGCACAAGAATTCCTGCTGTTCTGTTGCCTAACTTTGCACAAACTGACTTGGCCCCTGCTCTAGCAGAAGACTGGAACCAGACGGTAACTCCCT
>JACVVK020000052.1:1690000-1807500 GCA_018292915.2 Batillaria attramentaria
GTAGGTCGACGATGCTCGGATTTCAGCAACAACAACGGAACAAAAACAACACTTATCCTGATTACTGCGACCTACAAAGGTGAACTTGAAGGAAAGTCTCCTTGGGAACCAAACCAGCCTTACCACCACACCACCACAACCCCTCCCACCACCGCAATCACCACCACCACCACCAACAACAACAACAAAACAATTAATTATAAACACCACCACCGCCTAAAATAATTACCGACTGCTGCCTACCAAGGCCCGGAGAACTAGAAGGCAAGGCGGCATACTTGGGAGACAAACTACCACCACCACCACCAACAACAACAACCAGAACTTCGATATATGAATATGTGTGAAATGGCGGACAGACATAATTCTGTTCATCAATATTTCCTTACCTGCTCTCACATACCACACGATCCCTTACATTTTCACTAGAAAGCGTTCTCTGGTTTCACCCAGCTCTCAGTCTCAACTCACTGGCGCCTCCTCCACCCTTAGATCCTGACGGATTGGTCTTCTGTCGTTTAGTTCCAGAGTTTGAGAATAGCCGGTGGGCAGATCCCAAGTCTGGGCTGTGTCGCTGACGAGGCAGTGTCTGCCTCATCCTCTTGATTTGTTTTTTTAACAAAGTGTAATTAAACGGAGAGTGAATGAATGAATGGTTTGAGCTTTACGTCCTATGACTTGTCAGCCCTTATAGATCTAAGCTCCCAACAAAAAGCTTTCCGAAGTGTGAAAAAAAAATACAGACTGAGTCGACCGTGCAATCACAGTCAACTCTGTCACAGTTACAGAGTTTTGAAACCCCAATAAAAGCTAAGGGCAGCGTGATGTCACAGCTCAGTTTACGTTTTGACACTGAGCGAGAAAGATCGTGCAGCACTCATCATCCGCTAAACACTGTAGCGATGTGCCTCGCTCACTGACCAAAAGCCAAATAATGTCACGGCAAACTCGTGCTCTGGTTTTATAAGGGCCCCCGAAGCGCTGAAAACTCTGCAACTGTGACAGAGTTGACTGTGCTTGCACGGTCGACTCTGTAAAAAAATTTTTCACACTTCGGAAAGCTTTCGTTGGGAGCTTAGATCTTTAAGTTTTTCCTGGTGTGTGTCATCGACTGCTTGGCTTTGCGGGAGTATATTTTGTATCAGAGGGCGCACTACATATAGTGCAGAACGTTCTGTGCAGTCGTCAGTATCACTATCGCTCACGCCGCTTTTGTCTGCACTAATGGTGGCGAAAACGAGGCGTGCCGGAAGCTCATCGATATGTCTTTAATTGTGGACTCGGTCGACGCACGCGCTGGCTCTGATGACGTGAGCAGCGGTCAGTTCGTGACGCATATCCATTATGCGCGACTGACGGAGCGGTGGTGTAATTGGGTTCGTTTGTATCAAGATGTGATTTGTTTCAGTGCACGATTGGTTCCCTGACCCTGCCAAACCTTTCCTGATTCCAAGAGGATTAAAATTATAGCGGCAGCTGCCACACCCTTGAAACTGAACACGCGGTCGGGAAGTCCGCAATTTGCATTGATCAGTCACTGACGCTTGATGCCTCGCCTTTTCTCCCCCCCCCCCCCCGCCCCCATTTCCAATTTGGGGCTTTTTTCCCTACTGAAGACTATACGTGCGTCTGCCAACGTGTCTAAACACTACTTTGTTACTGTCCATTCCCACCTTTTTTTTTTCTTTTTTTTTCTTTTTTCTTTTTTTTTTGGGGGGGGGGGGGGCAGATTTTGTTTTGGATCAGTCACTGTTGCTTGTTGCCTCGCTTGTTTTTTTTTTTTTTTTTTACTCAGTGCTTGAGACTACACATGACATTGTGTCTGTAAGTACTATTTTCGTATTTTCCATTTGGCCCATTTCTGGTCACTGACTCTTGTTGCTTCACGGTGTTTTTGCTGTTGTTGTTGTCGTTTGTTTGTTTGTTTAAATTCTTTTATTTCACTACTCGAGACTACACATGTGCCTGCCAACGTGTCCAACCGGGGGGGGGGGGAGGGGGGGGGGAGCGTCCCTCAAGACTAATTGTCTGCCAAATTGCACAACAACACCCCCCCCACCCCCAACAACCCCCCACGCCCCACCCCCTCTCCCCACCCCCACCCAATTTTGGAGATGCAATCAGCTGTCATCGCAAGCGACAAAATCGTCTGGATGGGAGCCAACTTCAAATACAGGAGGGCCTCGCAAACTAAAAAAAAAACCAAAAAAAAAGACCTAAAAACTGCTGAATCCATCTTTGCTAAACAACTTGCGTTTTGGAACAGTTTCGCTCGTGAGTGCGCCTGTACGCTCGAAATACTCTACCTTGACGATTCATAGAGCTCATAATGCGATACAATGTTCTTTTAACTTTGCACGAACGGTCGAACACGACGACTGTTGTTACACTACTGGAGCGCTCGGTGTGGTCGCCGCGTCATCGAGTACAATTTCTGTTGGCTCAGTGCCAGCATGACAGACGCTGTCACTGTCCAGGTGTCTATGTGGTGTGATGATAGATACCGCGAAAACAGCTCAGAACGATCTGTGAGCATAAAAATGGTGGCATTAGCCCTAGTTCGGGCAACCCATGACTACATTGGCCCCTATATTAAAAGCAGAATAATTGTGCGTAATTTGCGTAACACTGTGACCTCCCTTCGATTGTGCTGTTTTCTCAGTCCAGAGTCAACGCTATTGAGTTAGCTACAATTCTATAAAAGAGCACACACACACACACACACACACACACACACACACACACACACACACACACACACACACACACAGAGAGAGAGAGAGAGAGAGAGAGAGAGGCCTTATCACCACCTACGGCAAAACGAAATTGCACCGCCCGTTGTTCACACATTTTTATGACCGTGCAAATTGCTGACAGAGTAAGTTTGTAATTGTCTGTAACACTAGGCACGAAGCGATTATCACCCACTCCCTACACACACACACACACACACACACACACACACACACACACACACACACACACACACACACACACACACACACACACGCACTGAGGTTTCGTTGGTTAGAGAGAGAGAGAGAGAGAGAAACTGAACTTTATTAGAAAACGTTGGTAGTTTCTGCCTTGCGGTCAATTGTCAAATCTGCTGTTAAAAAAATGTAAAAACTCAAAAATTCAAAATACACACACACACACACACACACACACACACACACACACACACACACACACACACATTGTTTCGCACGCACATGCAGAGAGAGAGAGAGAGAGAGAGAGAGAGAGAGAGAGAGAGATTCATCTCTCAGAACCAGCCAGCATCAGATTCGGACACAGAGCGCTAGCGTCAGTTTTTCAGGCCAGGCGGGGGTGGGTGGACTGTCTACGTCAAATTATCGATCATTTTCTCACCCCTCACACAAACTGCATACATCTCCGAAGCTCACCGAGTTCGGCCGGAGATGGCCGATTAAACCTGTTGCTCGGCTTGCTGTCGTCAGCATCCAACGGCTTCGTGGTGACCCCGAAGGCCAGCCTACGTCACGAGTATCGATCTGTTTTTCCTGAACTCGAGATCTCCCGATGGCAACCGGAGACTGCCGAGTGCGTCACGGCGATTGTTTTCTACCCAATTTGGACCCGAAACTGTATCTCATTTATTTCTCGTGCGTGGGAGGAAATGGGCTGTGCGTGCCGAGAAAAGAATAGAGTAATAATTGGTATACGCCGCGAACGTCAAATTGTGGTAGTGTACAGTGTTTGTCGGTGTGGTGGGTGGTGGGGGTGGTGGTGAAAAGAAGCATTTCGGGAGCAGGTTTTCGTAATGGCGACACACACACACACACACACACACACACACACACACACACACACACACACACACACACACACACACACACGTTCCCAAACCTACCAGACCTACTGTACGGAAAAAAAGATAACATCTTCGTAAATGACAAACACTGAATGACTGATCAAAACATGGGTCCTTCCACAATTTGCACACCTTCCGGGCTGCTCAGCACTCTCTGAGTGTTTGTATCGGCTACACACACACACACACACACACACACACACACACACACACACACACACACACACACACACACACACACACACACACACACACTGTCTATTCACACCCGCTCTTACATCCGTCCGTCTTCGCGCGCACACACACACACACACACACACACACACACACACGCACACACGCACACACGCACACGCACTCACGCACGCACGCACGCACATACACGCACGCACGTACGCACACACGCACGCACGCACGCACGCACGCACGCACACACACACACACACACACACACACACACACACACACTCGCATGCAAGCACGTATGCGCGCACAAATCGCCTAATTTCTCGAGTTCTCAGTCGTAAGGTTTATGAGCCAAAAACAAATTCCTCTTGTCTCCAGCACAGCTGCAAAGTGGACTTAAGGTATCGAGGTATTAACATAAGTTGGCGATGATAAAACGCAGGTGACATCTTTATGCAAAACAGATGTTCTTTTTTCGACAATAAACGACGTGTGACTAAGAGAGGTTTACTGTCAAAAATGTCGTTTGCATTTCTCCCTCCAGTCCATGAAACACATTACGGAGGGGCATTTGCGGTTTGCTGTGTGTGTGTGTGTGTGTGTGTGTGTGTGTGTGTGCGTGCGTGCGTGCGTGCGTGCGTGCGTGCGTGCGTGCGTGCGTGCGTGCGTGCGTGCGTGCGGTGCGTGCGTGCGTGCGTGCGGTGCGTGCGTGCGTGTGTGTATGTGTGTGTGTGCGCGCGCGTGAGTGTGGTGTGTGTGTGTGTGTGTGTGTGTGTGTGTGTGTGTGTGTGTGTGTGTGTGTGTGTGTGTGTGTGTGTGTGTGAGAGAGACAGAGAGACAGAGAGACAGACAGACAGACAGACAGAAAGACAGTAGACAGACAGAGACAGAGAGACAGACCGACAGACAGACACAGACAGAGACAGATAGACAGACAGACGTCGAACGTAGACTGACAGACTGACATACACACAGACAGACAGACAGGCAAACAGAGGCAGAGGATCTCAGCAGATGATTTGGATGCCATGCTGCACGTTCTAACCTTATCACAACCACGCTCTATGCCTGTTCCGATCTTGACATTTGCAAACAATTTCCAACACATTGTACGTACGTCAGACTAACTCGTACTAACGTATTTTCCTCCCAGGGGACAAATATTGAACAACTTACTCAGCACCACAAATATGGGTGGGGGGGGGGGGGGGTTAAAAAAAAACAACCAACTCACCGGAACGCAGCCGGCCTGACGAAGACATGATAGCGCTGTCTTGAAACTGGTGGATCATAGAGAAGAAGATTGTCATTTGAGATCTGATTTCAGTCGTGTATGCGTGATCTCAGTGTGAGTTCAACAGTCTATACATGTAATTCAATGCTTGCGCAGACTGGCGCGGGATGTTTACCAGCGGTGCGTGAAATGTCAAAAGTGTGATAAACCCACGCAGGAAACTTTAAAAGGTTCTGAGCGCGAGTCTGGCATACGGCGGCAATGTAGAAATGCCCAATGCGTGACTGAAATCAATTAATTTTGTGCTCTGAAAACTGTTGGATAAAGTATGTCAAATCATAAAAAATAGCCTCGGGCGAAGGTTTTTGTCATTATGTTGTTTCCATAGTAATGGAAACAACATAATAGGACGGGCTAAAATTTCCACGTTCATAGGCAAGCATCTGTGGTACAAACGCACGTCACTGCCGATCTCCCGCAGAGACGATTATGCAAGTGTAACTCTGACAATGACGTAAGAAAACTTGCGTCATCGATGCTGACGCGTATGGTGTTCCGAACGCACTTCTCCTCCTCAGTGAGTGCCGTCTGTGCGGATGTGTGTGCGTGTGTGCGTGCGTGTGTGCGTGTGTGAATTGTGTCCGGGCCCGTTTCTTCGAAGATACTTAACCGAATGGCTTCAAATTTGGGGTATCCAAATTTATCAAAATGTTACATTAGACGATTCAAGCGTGTGATGATTGCTTAAGTGATTTGGGAGTTATCGCCCTTTTGAGACAAGTTGGTTGTCTTTCGTGTACAGGCGTAATATTTATTTAAATCACTCAATTCTTTGGCAGTAGATAGCTTGAATACGGACTCTGAATTGACTCACTACTAGAAAATGGTCGCTCTTATAGTTTTCATGTAAACCGAGCTTGAGTTGACATTGCATGTGAACCCAGTTCAGATGCCTATTTCTCCGAAAATACTAAACCGATCGATTTCAAATTTGGGGTTTCTAAATGAATCAAGATTGTTGAATAGAAGGCCCGATCCAGGTACGATTGCACACATGATTTGCGAGTTATCGCCCTTTTCAAAAAAAAAGTGGCTTTCTGGCGTTTAAAGGCGTAATATTTACCTAAACCACTCCATTTTTGGGACATAGATAGCATGAATACGGACTCTCAACTGAGTGAATTTTGGAGGTTGTCGCTTTTATACTTTTGGCGTAAACCGTACCTGATGAAAGTGCTGGTGAACACACTTTAGATCTCAAAATCGCTCCTACTATACATAGATAATGAGCCTGGGGTGCCATAAAAAATATACAAAAAATTTTTTAGAAAAATTCACTGCAGCCGTTGTCGTCAGTTGACTCGAAAATTTGTACTCGAAGCACATTTCCTTTACACAAGCCACACGCCTCACAAACATCGCAGAAAAGGCACACGCGCACTGACGCAAAACTGTATCAGCGTCAGTTTGCCGACGTCATGTTTGATTGACGTGGGGGTGTGTCGTCACTTTTCGGAAGTTCTCTATTTGTAGACGGGGAAAGCGGGAGTTTCATTGATGTAGTGAGCTTTGTTTTTCCCACTGACTCTCACTCAATAGCATAGTAGAGTGAGAGAACACCACATAGGTCTCAATGGAGCACATGCACAAACGCGGCTCGCGCAAGTCTGCGTGCGTGCGTGCGTGCGTGCGTGCGTGCGCGCGCGCGTATGTCTGTGTGTGTCTGTGTGCGCGCGCGCGCAGCAGACATAACACATAGTGAAAAAACGTTCGCCGCGCAGACTTGTCTGTTAAACACATTGAGCCGGTATAAATTCGATCTTTACACTGCGCAGCAGCAACACTTCAATTTTCATGGGGCTGCTTTCATTGCAAGAATTGTATCCGAGTCAAAGTTATTACGTCAAATGTATTATGCGTCATCCCAATGAGGAAAACGTCATAGATTTCAAAGAAAACAACTTGACGTCTCTCTTCCAAAACCAAGATTGGTCTGACAAGCCCGGTCAGTTGTTTCCATTGAGAGAGAGAGAGAGAGAGAGAGAGTGTGTGTGTGTGTGTGTGTGTGTGTGTGTGTGTGTGTGTGTGTGTGTGTGTGTGTGTGTGTGTGTGTGTGTGTGTGTGTGTGTGTGTGTGTGTGTGTGTGTGTGTGTGTGTGTGTGTGTGTGTGTCCTCCCGTATACATGGCATTACAAAAGAACGACCGTGACGACAGCAGGTGATTAAATGGAAACAACATATTGGGCTGGTCAGTGGCCATCTTGTTGATTTAACCTGTGGAATGCGTAGGATGCGGGTGTCAGCGGAGGATCTGACAACCAGCAATAGCAACAACAAACAATACAAACACAGGCCTGCATCATAGTCTTAGGAGATTCGCTAACTTTCTATTTTTATTCTCGGTCATGACGTCTGAAACTACGAAATCAAACACACAGCTGGGGAGCCGGGGTGGCCGAATGGTAGAGCGCTGGACTTCTAATGCTCGGGTCGTGAGTTCGAATCCCGGCTGGGGCCAAATATTTGTGCTGGCTTTTTCATCGTTGCCCCGTCTTTGATATCACCCGTCTGTGGTGGAAAAGATAAGATAAGATAAGATAGACTTATTGCTTCTTAGTTACAATTAAGAAGAATTTGCTTTGCTCCTCTTGATAATAAAACACAATTGATATACACAAACATACCATATAAATACATATACACATTCACACACTCAGTCATTGATACTATTACCCGGTAAGTAAAGAGTTTAACTGGAGTGCTTCCACACCAGTGTATCATTTTTCATTACACTTTAATCCTGACTAAGGCAATCATTTAGGGCAATGACAGAGGATGGAATGAATGATTTCCTAAAACGTACTGTTTTCGTTTTGATACATCTCCACCTTCTCCCCGAAGGTAGCATCTCAAAAAACCCATTCAGTGGGACGTTAAACTCCCAAACACCCACCCACCCAAACACACAGCTACCGAAGTCGTGTATTTTTGTGGCCAAAGAGGTGCAAATTCTCTTAGTATGCTATTGTCGTTACTAGATCATAGTTTTGAAAAACACTACCTTCGCTGTCTCTTGCACAACGGCCGGTGTCGTCTGCTCCAAGTGGAGGTGAAACACACAAGACCTGGTCATACTCTCTTTATTCAGTTGTGTCACAATGTTTCAAGCTTGTATCTCTGTATCAGATTTTGTTACAGTTTTATCCCCAGCGTGGCCGAACAGTCAGCACACAGGTTGCGTCATGGATAACAAAAAGTCTTAGCATAGAGAGAGAGAGCTATTGTCTCCGCCATATGAGTGATTGGGGATCGTGTAGGCAGGGTGCAATTCTTCTATTTATACAAATGGGTGTAGAATGACTCGTCGCGAAGACAAGAAGGCGAGTTGCCCTAACTGCCTCATTTCTTCAATATTACGGGCCAAAAAGTTTTAAAAACCACATCAACAACAAAGAAACAAACAAATAAACAAAAACCACCTCGCAATGTTCGGAAAGAACATCCCTTCCGTCGAGAACAGCTTCAGGGCTGTGTAAATAGCATTTTTGTCCCCACCCTTTCAGCTACAGTACCCGGTGCCTCTGGCGCAAGCAAAGATGGTGAAAAATCTTAACGTCCTTTTCCACGACATGATAAGGGTGACGTCAAAGACGAGGTGGGGGGGGGGGCTGGGGGTTGGGGCAACGAGGATACAATGCTAGCATAAATGTTTAACTTGGTTTCGTAATCACACAACCTGAGCATCGAAAACTCTACTCTCTACCAGATCGGCAGTCACGACTCCCCTTTTAAGACAGGAAGTGTGACCGCATGAAGCAGACTGTCAACAGGAAGTGCAGGCGGTCAGCTGCGTCTCATGTCCTTCCTCGTGTCCCGTTTTTCTCCCCATGTCCCGTTACGTCGGAGCAATCACAAGATATCAAGAGCGTGGCTTTCGGAGCGAGTTTTTCTTGTGTGTTGTTTTTACGTGAGCTTGGACGATATGGTACTACCAGCGTTTTTAAAAATACTACTTTACTGTCCCTTGTGGGAAATTCGGGCTGTTTCCTCCCCGGGGTGGGGGGGGGGGGGCACTCAATCTGCCATTGATTGGGTTTTTGTTTTTGTTTTTTTATTTTAGTTTTGTCTAGTCTTCAGTTGCAGAGGGTCTTGAATGCCTGGTACACTAATAATATGCGATTGCTTCTGTTTGCAGGTTTAACGCCCTTCTCCATCACATGTCACAAAGTCGGAGCAACGAGGAAAAAGTCAGCACATGTGATGGAGAAGGGCGTTAAACCTGCAAACAGAAGCAATCGCATATTATTAGTGTACCAGCTAGGATTCGAACTCAAGGCCCGAGCCCCATCAGGTCGGCTATGCTGACTTCGCCCACTGTTACCCAGAAAGTAAATAATTGAAATAATATTCAGAATTCAGAATTCAGATTTGTTTATTGATAGGCCTTAGGCCCATTTATACAGTATATGTGATGCACTATTTACAGTTGAATACATATTTTATCGTAAATGCCTAAACGGTCACAATTTCTTTACAATTTTGTACCGCATGTCTCCTCTATTTGGTTTGTAGCCATTCAGGCGAACTAGACTGTGTAAGACATAACCTGGAGCTTGCTGACCAACGGATTCAGATTCAGGGCAATGAACTGAAACAATGCTTGTCTAACAGTGAGCCGTCGCGCGTGCAAGTTAATTGTGTAGTCTGTCCACATGTCACCGGTACGATCAGTTGAGGATGGAGAGAGTGTGAAATGAAAGGCGTGGCGGGAGGGATGGGGTGCGGGGTAGAGTGGACTGACAGAGATCTGACCAGCGCCTTTAAGATCAATACATGACCGAAATTCTGTAAAACACAAACATGCTTCTCTTTACTGACTTCGGTTAAACCTATGCCCAGTACGCAAAAAAAAAAAGAAGTCTCGCTACGATAATGTCACTTTGTTGACCAGTACTTTAAAAAAAAAAAAAAAAAAAAAAACAGTAGTGGCGTTTGTTCTTGAATTCGAACACCAATAAATCAGGTTATTCTGTTTTAAAAAAAATGTGACGTGTGCAGACGGCCTTTGAAGTAAGCAACTCATATCGAAGAAGAACATAGCAACTAGAACGGTTGGCATTTGGATTTCAGATATAATAGGCCTTCCTCAGGATGGTTCTTCGTTGTATATGGACATTGCAAAACAACTCGTCTCATTTGACAAGAAAACAAGATGGCCACTGACCAGCCCAATATGTTGTTTCCATTTAATCACCTGCTGTCGTCACGGTCGTTCTTTTGTAATGCCATGTATTTGGGAGGACACACACACACACACACACACACACACACACACACACACACACACACACACACACACACACACACTACACACTCTCTCTCTCTCTCTCTCTCTCTCTGAATGGAAACAACTGACCGGGCTTGTCAGACCAATCTTGGTTTTGGAAGAGAGACGTCAAGTTGTTTTCTTTGAAATCTATGACGTTTTCCTCATTGGGATGACGCATAATACATTTGACGTAATAACTTTGACTCGGATACAATTCTTGCAATGAAAGCAGCCCCATGAAAATTGAAGTGTTGCTGCTGCGCAGTGTAAAGATCGAATTTATACCGGCTCAATGTGTTTAACAGACAAGTCTGCGCGGCGAACGTTTTTTCACTATGTGTTATGTCTGCTGCGCGCGCGCGCACACAGACACACACAGACATACGCGCGCGCGCACGCACGCACGCACGCACGCACGCACGCAGACTTGCGCGAGCCGCGTTTGTGCATGTGCTCCATTGAGACCTATGTGGTGTTCTCTCACTCTACTATGCTATTGAGTGAGAGTCAGTGGGAAAAACAAAGCTCACTACATCAATGAAACTCCCGCTTTCCCCGTCTACAAATAGAGAACTTCCGAAAAGTGACGACACACCCCACGTCAATCAAACATGACGCCGGCAAACTGACGCTGATACAGTTTTGCGTCAGTGCGCGTGTGCCTTTTCTGCGATGTTTGTGAGGCGTGTGGCTTGTGTAAAGGAAATGTGCTTCGAGTACAAATTTTCGAGTCAACTGACGACAACGGCTGCAGTGAATTTTTCTAATTTTTTTGTATATTTTTTATGGCACCCCAGGCTCATTATCTATGTATAGTAGGAGCGATTTTGAGATCTAAAGTGTGTTCACCAGCACTTTCACCAGGTACGGTTTACGCCAAAAGTATAAAAGCGACAACCTCCAAAATTCACTTAGTTGAGAGTCCGTATTCATGCTATCTATATCCAAAAAATGGAGTGGTTTAGGTAAATATTACGCCTTTAAACGCCAGAAAGCCACTTTTTTTGAAAAGTACGATAACTCGCAAATCATGTGTGCAATCGTACCTGGATCGGGCCTTCTATTCAACAATCTTGATTCATTTAGAAACCCCAAATTTGAAATCGATCGGTTCAGTATTTTCTGAGAAATAGGCATCTGAACTGGGTTCACATGCAATGTCAACTCAGGCTCGGTTTACATGAAAACTATAAGAGCGACCATTTTCTAGTAGTGAGTCAATTCAGAGTCCGTATTCAAGCTATCTACTGCCAAAAAATTGAGTGATTTAAATAAATATTACGCCTGTACACGAAAGACAACCAACTTGTCTCAAAAGGGCGATAACTCCCAAATCACTTAAGCAATCATCACACGCTTGAATCGTCTAATGTAACATTTTGATAAATTTGGATACCCCAAATTTGAAGCCATTCGGTTAAGTATCTTCGAAGAAACGGGCCCGGACACAATTCACACACGCACACACATCCGCACAGACGGCACTCAGTGAGGAGGAGAAGCGCGTTCGGAACAGCATACATGCCAGCATCGATGACGCAGGTTTTCTTACGTCATTGTCAGAGTTACACTTGCATAATCGTCTCTGCGGGAGATCGGCAGTGACGTGCGTTTGTACCACAGATGCTTGCCTATGAACGTGGAAATTTTAGCCCGTCCTATTATGTTGTTTCCATTACTATGGAAACAACATAAAAAGGTACAAAACTGGGCGACTTGATGAATTCTGGTGATATCCTCTGTGCGTGAGTGCGTGTGCGCGCGCGCGCGCGCGCGTGTGTGTGTGTGTGTGTGCGCGCGCGCGCGCGCGCGAACTGTCGTTCCCTTTGAATGAACCCGCTCACAAGAGCAAACCCTCCAACGCTACTTCCAGGTTGGACAGGCTTCACACATTCTGTCATGTACTTTACCCAATACACTTGTCTTCAAGCAGACCTCTCCGGGAAGCCGCCTTAATCTCCACAGACTCGGAGCGGGAAACTGGCCAAGGGAAACAGGGATGAGTCGGAACGCGAGAAGATGGCGAGATCTACATGTATTCACAAACGGATCCCCGGGAACTGGTCTGAGCCAAACACAACACGTTACGATCAGACGTATAGGGATGCCCCTGCACACGTGCAGCTCGTATGAGTAGTGCCTGCTTATAGTAGATTTTCTTTTGCGGGGGGTCATGATCTGTTTGGGAAGTGGACGCTTCTGAACAGGGGGTGTGAGGGTAGGGGGCTTGGTTGTGGTGGTGGTGGTGGTGGTGGGGGGGGGGGTTTAAAAAAGTCTCAAAACGTATGGTAGGCACACAACAGCGTGTTGAAATCTTTTCATCGTATGTGCTTAATCTGTGCATCAGAATTAGTCACTTGGGTCACAGTTACAGTTTTTCTTTATTTCCAGAAACCCCATCAGTCAGGGGGTACAGGCACACATATGTGTATATATAACATTCAGCCAGCATGGCTACAGGTGGTCTGTAATCTGCACACTAGTCAGCAACAGCAACAAACTATTCACACTGACGCATATATACTTCTGTCTTCTCGTCCACTGTGACCTCTATGCAGAGCACAGTAACAGATCAAACAAAAAGGCAACCGTTTCTTCTTACATTAGCACATAATCATATAAATGTGCCTACTTGCTCACATCTATATTAGACGCGCGCGCGCGCGTACACACACACACACACACACACACACACACACACACACACACACACACACACACAACTTAATCAATTGCATCTTTAAAAAAATAGCAGTATAGCGCCTGAGAACCATTGTAGTGACTCTGGTCGGCGTGCATGCTGTTCCAAAAGCCGTACCGCGCACTGAGACTAGATTTGGTTGCGGACCAGGGACCAGCTGGACGGCGCTGATTGGTGACTATTTATAGAAGATTTGTCGAGTGACAGTCTGTGCAGGAATATACCGTAAACTCAACAACAAAAAAAGGGTCGTATTTCTCTACTATAAGCACAAAGTCACAAAAAATGGCCGCGATGGCCAAGCGAAACATCCTTCGATCTGTCTGGCAAACAGCCTGAAGCCTGCTCTTAACTGGACACAGCGCGCGAAACACACATGTGCACATCACAGTCGTTGCGCTCGGTGTGTGTACTAACTACAAAACTGAACACAGCTGTGCTCGATGACAAACCGATTAAAGATGCACTGTCCGCCATGTTTGCGCGCCGAGTGACGTAGTACAGCCAATCAAAATCTGTTGTGGAAACCACAGTCACAGTTGTGGCTATTTGAAATCCACGTTGCTGTGATGACGCCACAGCGGCGGAAAAAAACCCCAATCACAACTGTGTCACAACCGTGGACAGCACCGCAGTGCCCAGTTCAGAGCCGGCCTTACAGCTTCGAAAGATACAGTTTTCCGTGTCAGTTGCATTACGAACATAAACGTCTTTTGTTTACAGCGAGTGTGATTCAATGACAGGAACACTGGCAAAAGTCTGTACAAATTTGGGCCCTGTCGGAATTCTCTTCCATATAACCATATTCCGGGTTTTGAATATTACTTCAACTTGTTGGTAGAGTGGTGAATACAATCTGGATCTTTACCCCGAGTTGTAAAACCGCAATGTCGTGTTACCGTTGAAGTTCCGTTTCGTAGTGACCATAGCTGGGCTCTCTGCATCCAGTATAACGCGATTTCACAACCATAGACTGACTGACTGACGGACTGACGGACTGACGGACTGACTGACTGACTGACGGACGGACGGACGGACGGACGGACGGACGGACGGACTGACTGACTGACTGACTGACTGACTGACTGACTGACGGACGGACGGACGGACGGACGGACGGACGGACTGGCTGGCTGGCTGACTGACTGACTGACTGACTGACTGACTGACTGACTGACTGACTCAATCAATCAATCAATCAATCAATCAATCAATCAATGCCGAACACACTCAAACGCACTGACCGCCACTGGCAATGTCAAGATTTTGAGTGAACTGTTCGAGAACGTCCAGTTTCGAAACTCGACGCTATCGCGAGTGAGACTAGTACAACGGTCCGTCGGGTGTGCTCGCGTTATTGCAAAGATTTTTTCTGATTTGAGTCGACATTCATTGCCTCACCCGAGCTATTCAAGTATTCAGAAGTCAGACTCCCTTTCATGTGATATGCGCGCCGTCAGACGATTGCCTGATACGTAGCCGTTTTCAGTGCAGCGTTTTCCAGTGACGTTTATGGTGGGACTATAGTGCTTACTAAGTCGTTCTGATAAGAGCTCCGATATCAGTGAATATATAATGGTAGTTTTCGTTTGATGTAAGAGCCTCAGTATTTTCAGCCTCACAATTGGTATTTAGTAGTGGTAGTGGTGGGTTGTTTAGCGATTTCTTCTTCCGCGGCACCTGCACTTCACAATTACTTACTTACTTAGGCCCTTGGCTCCACGTGGAGCATAGGCCATCGACAACCCTTCGCCATCGCACTCTGTTCTGGGCTAGTCTTGCCACTCCAGTCCAGTTGGTCCCCTGCTTACATAGCTCTGCCTCAGGCACTTCACAATGCTAAGATAATAAGATAGATAATAAAAGACCCGCTCCTTTACTCTGCCGTCCATGAGGTCATTGTATGGGAAAAGGGGCGATTTCAAGATGAAAGTAGATTGATGTTATGGTATTCTTTTTTTTTTTTTTTTTTTATTGATCCTTTTTATCTGACATATGACAAAGTATACACACAAAGTACAAAGACAAAGATATAACAAATACACCACAACATCAAATCACAAAAAGAAGGAAAGACTTGAAGGCAAACACACACACACACACACACACACACACACACACACACGAGGGTAGCTGTACTAAACTGCTCAGAATGGGTACTAAGTTACGTAAGTAACATACGGGAAGTAGATACAGGTGTATACATACATGCATACTCAAAAATCTTCAACTAGGGCACCATACGGTAGCCAGGAATTGTAAAATTCTGATCTTCTACTCGTAATGGCAGCAGAATAGCGTTCCACCTGGTACCTTGACTTTAAATACGGTAAGAAATTACATAAGAGAGGGTCTGAACCTTGCAGTTTACATCTATATATAAAGAATTTTGCTAAGAGTATGACTAAATCCATGGCTTTGTCTGTTTTAACATTTGAAGCTACACCAAACATGATAAGCTCTTCGGAAAAAACAAATCTATCGCAGTGAACACAATTGTCATGCAGTAATCTTAGCAGGTTGTCCCAAAAGTTCTTAACAATATGGCATTGCCGAAAAACATGTACAATTGTTTCCCTCTCACGATGACAAAAACTACAAAGCGGTGACTCAACTATTTTACATTTATGAAGAAACGTATTGGTTGCGAGAATATAATGCAGTATCCTTGCTTGAAACCAACGAAGTTGCGAGTCACACGTAATTTTGAAACATTTCTTGTATATAGCTTTCCAGTTCAAGTGTTCATACAGCGTGTTCCATCTATAGGTGGCAGTAGGGACAACGTTAGATTCCAGCAGAATGCTTTTCACCACATTATTACCTCTACTAATACATGACCATACTTTGTTATCAAAATCTGCTTGACGTGCAACCACTAAGTAATGAATTCCACATTTTTTCTGAAACAGAATAACTGATCTAATAACACCTTCATAGGAGAGGAAATTTATTCTGCTGATCGCTGGGAATTTCTGTCTAAACCTGTCGAAAGTAAAAAATTTACCATCTTCCCCTAATAAGTCTTTTATCTGTATGACCCCAGCATCTATCCATTCTTTAATGTAAACCGTCCTTTTGCCTACAGTAATGTTCTTGTTATAGTGGATACATTCACACAAAAATTCCTTTGCATTTTGAATAATTGATTTACAATACAGTGTCCTATAATGTCTCAGAACATCTTTCCAAAATGGGTTACTAATCTTTTGCATAATACAACTCGTAAACTCACCGCCATGTTTTTTTTAATTCATTAAATCAGGAAAAATAAGTTTCAATAAACTTGCAAAAGGTGAATCGCATTCTAATCTTCTTAACCAACTTATCTTCATAGTTGATAAAAATGCATAAACGTCACACATCTTCAAGCCTCCCTCCTCATAATTTTTACACACTACTGATTTTTTTATTTTACTAGCCTTGCCATTCCATAGAAACTTAAAAAGAGAAGTTTCAAGCTCCTTTAGAAAGTAAGCAGGAGGATCCGGCAGGTTAATGAATAAATAGGTAAGTTTTGACAATACTAAAGATTTTAAGATAGTTATCCTTCCCAAAGGAGTCAACTGCCTTTTTTCCCATTTTCTTAATATTTTAGACACTTCAAGTAATTTCCCGTTATAGTTCAATTCACAAATTTGGTCTGTATTAGTTGAAAAGGTAATTCCCAATACTTTAAAGATACCTGGATCCCATTGAAAGTTCCTATCCCTCATATATCTAGCCTGACAGTTCCTCCTGCTCCCGATCCAAACAATTTGTGTCTTATCATTATTTATTCGTAGACCTGACATTTCTGAAAATCTATCTAATGTGTGTACAGCTTCAATGAAGGACTTCTCACTGCCGTCTAGATAACAAGTCGTATCATCTGCAAATAGTGATAACAGGATCTCCTGGCCCTTTATATCAATACCTTTGATGTCTGGGTTTCTTCTGAAAAGTAATGACAAGATTTCAGCACATATTACATATAAATAAGGCGAAATTGGGTCACCCTGTCTACAACCTCTTTGTAGTGGAAACCATTCTGAGTATTGTCCATTTATATATACACAAGATGAGGCATTACTATACAATGTTGTAAACCAATCAATCGTGTCCTGTGGAAAACGAAAAAATTCAAATGCTTTGTGGAGAAAAGACCAGGAGACACTATCAAAAGCCTTCTCAAAATCAACCATTAGTAGCAATCCCGGTATGTTCTCACTTTCAGTGTACAGTAGAGTGTCGTATAACAAACGGATATTTTCCCCAATATATCTGCCTTTTACAAACCCTTTCTGACAGTCATGTATAATACTAGGTAGAACGTTTTGTAATCTTCTTGCTATACATGCTGAACCTATCTTGTATGCTACATTTAATAACGAAATCGGCCGCCAGTTTTTAACAAATTGTTTGGGTTTCCCCTCCTTAGGTATGCACGTGATGACGCTCTGACGCTGAGTAACAGATAACTGGCGTCTTGCAAATCCATCATTGATTGACCTGACTAGAAAAATACCAATATCTTGGAAGAAGACTTTAAAAAACTCGATGGTAAAACCATCTGACCCTGGACTTTTAAGGTTTTTCATGTCTTTTAATACTAATAAGGCCTCTTGGTAAGTAACTGGGCCTTCTAAGGACTTAATCTCATCAGGAGACAAAACTGGGACGTCGGGTAGCAAATAATGTAGATCTACATCAACAACTTCTCGACAAGTATATAAGTCTCTATAGAAGGTCTCAACCTCCTTCAAAATTTTCTTTTGATCAGAAATTACTTCCCCGTCGTTTCTCTCTAGGAAACTCATTGTTTTACTAACGAAATTTCTGTTTTCGAGATTACAAAAATATTTACTTGTTTTTTCCCCCTCTACTATCCATTTTACCTTTGACCTTATTGCAATCCCTTCGATTTTTTTGTTCCTAAGTTCTTGTAGCTCGTTTTTCATGTTCGCGAGTTGCTCGACAGTGCTATCTGTAACATTTTTCTCTAAATCACTAATGTTCGCCACTAACTTTAACTCCCTTTCTGTTTCTATCTTTTTCTTATATGAAGAATATGATATTGTCTTCCCTCGTATTTCCATTAGCATGGTTTCGAAAAATAACTGGTCTGAAATCTGAAATTGAATGTCCTCAAGGGGAATGTTATCGAGCGTGTCTCTATTATACGTAAGAACAGCATATTGCTTTTTTAGGTCTGAAATTAATTTCTTTATTTCTGTGACATATGACATATCTTTTAATAGAGAATTATTGAACTTCCATAAAGGCCTATCTCTTTTAAACTGTTCTTTCTTCATTGATAATGCTACTAGGGAATGATCTGATCTGTAGCCTACGCTAATATTACAACCATTTGTCTCTACAGCTAACGAGTCAGAAATCAGAAAATAATCCAAGCGTCCTTGTTTTATGCTCTTAAATCGACGCCATGTGTATGCTTTCTTTGTTGGATGAATTTCCCTCCAAATATCCACTAGTTCTAGCCCATCCATCATTGTTTTAATCTTCTTTCTTGTTCTAGGTCTGTGTCTAACACTAGTATAATTCCGGGCATCATTCTTCATGTCTAAAACGCAGTTCCAGTCCCCACCCATAAGTATATAGTCATTGCCGATCTGTTCAATTTTCTCACGAAGTGTGTCAAAAAATGAAGGACAGTCACCGCTGCTTGGTCCATATAAGTTAACTAAAGTAAGACGCTTGTTAAGAATTTCCACATCCATTATAATATAACATCCCAGTGGATCCTTTATAACATCATAGAGTTTGTACTCAAAGTTATTACAAAATAGTATTGCTACACCATTTTTGTTAGTGTCGTCGCCAGCAATCCATAGGTTATAGCCCCAACTGGCACGAATGAAATTTTCAGAACTTTCTTTCCAGTGAGTCTCTTGCAAAAAATAGATGTTACACTTCTGCTGCCTGAGAAAATCAAAGACGTCCCTTCGCTTATTGTTATTATTTAAACCATTTACATTGAAAGTAGCCACTTTAAAATCTTCAGCCATTATGGAATCTTATATATGTTTCAAAGTAGGTAATTGATACATGTATGACTTGGAATTGAAGAGGACCCACATACTTATTGTTACAGAAGTTTTGTCTCAGCTCATCAACTACCCCATGACGCAAATAGCAAGACAAAACACAACATTTAATACACACCCACACATAAAACATATCAAAAGAAAAATTCATACAAATCAAGACGGAGGGGTTGTAACGGAGGATCTGGTATGACCGTGTGGACTTCAACGACAAACTAATAAAGAAGAAGAGGAGTTAGCGGCTGTAACGCTCAGCGCCGCGTCAGCAACAGCGGAAGAAGGAGAAGAAGAAGAAGAAGAAGAAGGAGAGAGAGAGAGAGAGAGAGAGAGAGAGAGAGAGAGAGAAAGAGAGAGAGAGAGAGATTGATGCTTTGTTCATGTATGAGAGAGAGAGAGAGAGAGATTGATGCTTGTTCATGTATGAGAGAGAGAGAGAGAGAGAGAGAGAGATTGATGCTTTGTTCATGTATGAGAGAGAGAGAGATTTATGCTTTGTTCATGTATGAGAGAGAGAGAGAGAGAGAGAGAGAGATTTATGCTTTGTTGCTAATTTTGTTGATGTATGGATATGTCTGAATCAGTTAAGGAGCTGGAAACCGATACACCCAGTTTCAAATGCTTGCACGCGCGCGCGCGCGCGCGCACACACACACACACACACACACACACACACACACACACACACACACACACACACACCCGCGCGCAAATTTCACTGAATGGTAATCAGACACGCATACACGAACGCATGCGCGCACGTGTGCTTCAATATGAAATAGGTACAGAACGCGATCGTCTGTGTAGTAAAGGTCCAGTTTCTCGAGCGGTCCGTGAAACTTTATGCAACATGTCCGCACTGTAAGACATAACACAATGGTGCACAGGTTATGAAGTCAGCGTTCCGTGCAACGGCGCATGAGCTGTTGTCCCCGCACTGACCCGCTCACACAACCTATAGCCCGTTCTTACACTAGGACACTGTGGACAGGAAGACACGGGCATGCACACTGTCACGTGATGTGATACCGTGAAGTAGGCCGCTCGTGTTATGTGTAGCTTGACTCTGTCACAGTTACTGGACACGCCACGACCGGCTGTGCACGTGCTCAACTGGCCAGTATGCAGAATGTGTTACTACGTGCTTCTATAGTCCCTTTCCACAACTGGCCCTGTCTAGTTACCACAACACGAGTAGAAGGGCCACTCCAGTCAAAGTTCTACTATAACATCATGTCTCTCTCACGCTTTTCGCAAAGACTGACTGCAGACGTTTGCATTGTCGTCAATAAAGTTGATAAAGTTACAGCAAGGGAGAAACATACTCCAATCGTTATCGTGCATCCCTGTCCTATCAATTATCGGTTTCACTGAACGATTTACAGGAAAAAAGTCAGGACGGTGAAAACTGTTCTATAGTATTATTGACAGCTACGTGTACATGGGGATCTAGGGGGAAGGGGTGGCGAGATGGTGTGTCGCCAGGAGAGGTAGCAGCGCCTTGGTTCGCAGGCGACCCTCTGCCCCGACCACGCCCAAACCCTCGCACTGGCTGGGAGTGGAAATGGGTGTACGGAGTCGACGCCATCGTCATGCTGCCCGGCCCCTGCTGGCTGGAGTGGTGGAGCGGGGCTGCAAGGTCGAGGTTGGGGCTGGACACACCCCTAGCCATGCCACCAGACGGACCGCCCGACTGACCTCCCAACTGACCGCCAGACAAAGCGCCCGACTGGCCGACGGACATACCGCTCGTCGTACCGCCAGACTGACTGTCAGACAGACCGCCCGATGTACCGCCAGACGCACCGCCCGAGCTGCCGCTGGACCGCTCGCCCCTCTCCATCTGGTCCCGGATCTCTTGCTGCGTGGAGTGGATGTTGACCTTCTTCACCTGGCCTCCCAGCTTGACGAAGACGCTGCCCTCGGCTGACCAGCAGTTGTCCCTGCCCACCACCTCCTTCATGTTCCTGAGAAGCTGCTGATGGCGAGGCGTGAGGTCATCCGTCACCACGATGCCAGACTGCTTCAGCTTGCGTCTCTGGCGGACCACTTCCTGCTTCACCTCGCGCCGCACGAACTTGACGATGATGGAGCGGTGCCGGTCTCGCTGTCTGGCGCCCAGCCTGTGGGCGATGTCGATGTCGGTCTCCGCCACAGTCACGCCAAGTCGCTCCCTGCAGAACTTTCTCACCACAACACCTGTCTCCACAGCTGTTTCACTTTTTGACCCCTCTGCCAGTCCGTAGATCTTGATGTTGTTCCTACGCCCATATTGCTCAAGATCGTGCATGCGTAGGTCTTGGGCTTTCACAATACCTTTCAGACTGTCAATTTCGGATTGTAAGTTTACTTGTTCTTCCCTGTATTTTTCAACAGTTTTTCTCAGTCGAGTGTTTTCTATCTGGAGCTGTGTGAGCGACCCGTTGACCTTTTCAAGTTCATCCCTTAGATCATGTTCAGATTTGGAAAACTGCGAGGTCAGTTCATTCACAGTTTCTATTTTTGACTCGACTATTTTATCCAGGATTCTTTGCACGTTCATATCTGACATGGTGGTGTTTAGATTACTACGATCGCCGTCAATGAGAAACGTAACATTAGCGTCCGTAGCACCACTGCTATCACTACCGCACTGCCTGGTACGCTTCTTTCTGTTCCCCATAGCCGTACATTGTGTGTGGGAGTATCGAGAAAGAGAAAGTCACTGACCTCATTCCTGTGCGTTGGCGAGAAACACAGTCCCCTCTCCAAACTGATTATGATGCTCCTGTACAATCCATTATTGTGTTCTAGTTACCGTACACACACGGCGATGATCCGGGAAAACAAGTTACACGGCCATGACCAGGGCTCTCCGACACGGCGGGTACACGGGGTCACACCATAGCGCACAACAGCCCGACACGAACAATGGAGATGTCCGAAAGTCGGTGAAGTACGGGCAGAACGTCACAAAACTAACATCGCCGTGATCCTTGTGAGGAGTACAATCACATAGTTGTGCAATAAACAAGCCACAAAATGTTTTGGTTAGCAATTAGCCCTATTTCTTGACGAGCGAAGTGGAGCTGCTCAGGTATTCTTTTTATTCAAATGGTGTCAATGGACTACATGACTGTGCTCCCCTCGTTGTAGTGTCTGGCAAACAAAATTGCCAGACCATGCCATGTGTTGTGTTCATTAAGCCGCGAGACGCGATTGGCTGAATTGTGGGGGCTCGACGCTTTTGACTGAAAAGAGTGGAGTCGTCCATTGATATTTAGTACTGGTAGTGATGGGTTGCTTAGCGTTCTATTCTTCCGCGGCACCGGCACTTCACAATGCTAAGGTAATTCTCATAAATTGTTTAAGTTTGTTTTACAGATGCGATGTAAGCTTATGTCACGGAGAGAGTATTACAGTCCTCCTCACAGCGACTTTCAGTGACTTATATACGATTTGTAGCAGGAGCGGCAATAGCTTCTATTGACCATTGTTATGAAGAGGGATGGGAGAAGGGTGATGGACAATTGTTATAGAGAGCACATGACGTTTGCCTGCAAAATACTTCACAGACAGGGGCCGCTAGTCATGGTCTCCCCTCCCCTGAAATCCAGGATGTGTCTTCCCCGAACACTCATGGGTTACCCGAACTAAGGGGCCTCTAGACTCGCAAGGCCAGATTAAGGGGCTGGGGTGCGGTGGGGTGGGGTGGGGTGGTATGTTTGACTGTTGTTGTAAAGAGCACACTACGTGTATCTTCTTAATAGGTCAGACAGAGGAAGACTGGCAAGACCAAAGGAATGGAGACTGTTTTCTTAACTTTTCGACTCCTAGTATTAAAGAAATACGGCATTCTTTAAGTCCGGTGCTTTTCCTGTAAATATGGACAAGCCCAGCGAGCGCCTTTGCTTGAAAAGCTAGCCTTAGGGTAATGATACCGCGTCTTTGCGGTGGTCTGTTACATCTTGACACAAGTGACTGTTTTTGATGCACGGGTTGAGCGCTCTCTGCTTTGGAAATGTTCAGCCCACCAATTTTGAAAAATAAATGCAATTCTAAATTCCGAAATTTAAATAGCTGAACTGACCCTTTGCACCACGTGATTGTAATGTGTTTATGTCCAGTGTGTGAGAGAATACGTGTGATTCACTTGAGCGTGCGTGTTGGGTTCAGTTCGCGGCGCTTCACGATTCGATTCACGAAATTGGGTAAAGCGCCTATGCAGTATACATTATTATTATTATTATTCGATGGAAAGTTTTCCACAACGTTGCTATAGGCCAGACAAGCGTGTTGAGGCTTGAACTGAAGCACTTCCGTTTCTGTTCGAAATTTTCTGCAAAGGTTTCTGTTCGTGCTTTTTTGTGCTCTGCTCAGAATCTCAGATAATATGATGACACGTGTGCTTGCGTTTTGCCATTGATTAAACGTCACTGGCACGTTCCCCACAGCATTCCGAACTGATCTGATTACATTTGGCATGTGGCACGAGACATTAATCCGCCCCGCATCTTTGGTCACTCTGTCCCAGAGAGCCACGTGAGTTATACAGACCTATTTGACATTGATGGCTTGATCGGCTCTTACACCTGCATCGCATGTTCTGATATCGCATGGCCCCATCTCGTGCCGCGTCCTCATTGGCTGCTCGTGCTCACGTGTCTGATCCGTAGTGATGAATGTCTCACGTGACATCAGTGACAGTTTCAACACCAGTGAAATGGGGGATGCAAGTCAGGATAATCACACTAGATGGAGTTTAAAGACTAAAAAAAGAAAAAAAAGAGAGAGGTGACAGAAGGGACGGTTTTATCAAGTGTTGGCGTTCTGTCCGCTTGTTAGTGTCAAGATTCACTGGTAGAGGAAACGATGTGGGTGCCGCTATCACTTTTTAATCTACAGCTGGTGTTTCAGAAATACAAGTATACGTTCGCTGAACAGATACCTATACCAGATCAGCAAATGCTATTTCCTCCCACTGACTCCACCTCAGTCTGACCTCACACCGCTGGATTTGCTTCCAGGCGTGTTCCTTGTCACAGAGCGAGAAACAACCCTCACCCCCCAACAAACAAACAGCAACAACAAAACAGCAACAACAAACGAACAAAAACAATAACAAACAAACGACCACACACACACACACACACACACACACACACACACACACACACACACACACACACACACACACACACAAAACAGCAACAACAACAACAACAACGTCGACAACACACACACACACACACACACACACACACACACACACACACACACACACACACACACACACACAGTGTCAGAACTCAGATCGCTGTATTTGATGGCTTTAGGGTGAGTGTTTTGAGGTTTAACGTCTTTTGTCCACCGAGAGATGATTTCCAAGACGGGGAGCACTGGCGAAAAAAACTGTGGTAAGACTGAAACTTTTTTTTTTCTTTTGGATTTTTTTCCTCTATAATTAGGGTACCAGTAACACCGTCTGCCCAAAGTAACCTTGTGTTCCCTTTTTGTGGGGTTCCATCACATTGACAGTATAACCGTTGGTCTACGCTCTACCAGCCGCCTATACTACATCCCGGAACCCCCAGTAAACTGGAGGTCGTGAAAACTGTTACCAAGCTGTCATACTTATTACATGTAAGTCCACAAAACGGCCCGGAACCCCCAGTAAACTGGAGGTCGTGAAAACTGTTACCAAACTGTCATACTTATTACATGTAAGTCCACAAAACGGCCCACTTATCACTGATTACATCCCCCAGTTGACCTTTTGTAAGTCCGGGTTGACCTTGACCTTACCGGGAGGGATGGGCAAGGTGGGGGTGGGGGGGAGGAGAGAAAGGGGGAAGATCGTAGGCCGCACTCCCGCTTGACTGGACAGTTGTCCGGAGCAACAGATGGTATCCTTCACAATCCTGCTGCGTAGAAATCTTATTAAACCCTCTCTGTGGCAGGCATACGTAGGTGGGAGCAAATGTCGGCTCAAATTGTCCGTAATGTGAGTAAAATAACAACGCTGGGCGATAACTACACAACGACAACAACAACAGCGTGTTTAGCTGGTTGGATTTTTTGCTGTTTAGGAGGAACAAGGATCGAGCAGTCATGACGCAGGACCGTTACTTTCCCAACCCCCCCCCCCTTCCCCCTTTGTGCATAGACAAACAGGCATAGAGAATGACAGACACCACTGGAGAAGACTCTCCCGAGTCAATGACTGAGAGACTAAAATAGTGCATGTACTTCAAATAGGTGTGTGTGTGTGTGTGTGTGTGTGTGTGTGTGTGTGTGTGTGTGTGTGTGTGTGTGTGTGCGTGCGTGCGAGATATCATCATCATCCAGCAGGAAATTATCAGCGTTTGATCTCTCTCTCTCTCCCTCTCTCTCTGTCTAAATTGTCTTTTTTAATTTTTTATTTCACTTTATTATTACTTTTTTCTCAGTAGGTAGTCTCTGTAGCATTAGCAACGGCAAGTTTGTAAACTGGCGAATTTCTGTCAAAACTTTTTTCCGTTGATAAATAAAGTTTCATAATCATCATCGTCATCGTCATCATCATCATCTCTCTCTCTCTCTCTCTCTCTCTCTCTCTCTCTCTCTCATATCACACACACACACACACACACACACACACACACACACACACACACAGTCTCTCTCACACACACACACACACACACACTCTCTCTCTCTCTCACACATACACACACACACACAGTGACACACAGTCTCTCTCTCTCTCTCTCTCTCTCTCTCTCTGTGCGGGGGACGAACAAGGGTGGGGTGGAGCGTGGTGGGTGACTGATCGAGTGTGTGGGTGCGTGCCCACAAAAATTAGCCCTGTACTACGGCTCGCATTACCGCCCTCCTCAGCAGACGATGGGACACGCGACACCATTACTCTCTAATGTCGAAAACAACAAGATCAGTCGCCAATAGGCCATGTGTTACACTACGTGCTGTGTATCGCAGTGCTCTTGGTAGGCAACCAACATGGCGGAGGGAAAAACGGGGTGCCACCGTGCACAGTGCTCATGGTAGGCAACCATCATGGCGGTGTAAAAACGGTGTGGGGACTCCGGCTGAAAATTGTTGTGCTACAACACTTTTATCCCCTCCGGACTGAGGTTTAAATATATGTGACTAAGAGATTTATTAATTTATAGACGTTACAATTAATTTCTCACGATTCAATTTTGCTATGTCCATGATCTTTTTGTGACTGTAATTATCACTGTACAGTTATAAGCGCTTAGCGGCGAAATAGTCTTTATTGCTCTCTCTCTCTCTCTCTCTCTCTGTCTCTGTCTGTCTGTCTCTCTCTCTCTCTCTCTCTCTCTCTCTCTCTCTCTTATAAGCGATCATTTTTATTTTACTGGCGCAATTCCCCTACAAATGAACATACTTTAATATAACATAAAATACGAAATACTGAGCTCATGAATTCCACTGAACGTCTGTATATCTGAATATCTTAAAAGAAATCGCTGAAGGAAACGTTTCAGCCGTTGTTTCCCCGCCTCCATGTATGTCAGTGTACCCACCAGGCTGACAGAAAGCCCATCCTATCTGTAGCAGCGAAGGCGAGGATGTAGGCGTGTGATAAGTCTGAAGATGGGCAAAAGAACGCTGTTACAGCAGAAGCCTTTGCAAACACGCCGACTGTTGGATTAACCCCATTTATGCCCGAATATTTAGTTTTGATTGGAGTGCTAACTGACTTTGCAACTGTTTACCGAACGGAATGTCACAAACAAACAATTTTCCCTGAGTAAGGAACCACTTCGTGTTTTTTTTTTTCAAAGAAACAAAATACAGTTTAAAAAACAAACAAACAAACAAAAAACCAAAATACACATGTACAAGTATAGATCTTCTGTTATGAAAGGGACGCTAGGCATAAACGGGTTAATCTTTGGTTACAGTTTCATTTTGTATTGCAGGCTTAAGGACAAATTGAGCGTGGAGTCAACTGCAGTGTGCCAGTGTGCTAGTTTGTAGTAATTTTTGTTGTCACGAAAGAGCGTGATTTTTGTGATTTTCGTATTTGGCAGGGCAAGGTGCATGCCAGGGGGTAGCAAGAGGAGCGGGCAAGCTCCCAGTGAAGCTGGGGCATTTTTGCGCACAAGAGAGGCAAAGGTGACACGAGTGGATTTTGGTGAACTGGCTTCCTGGACTAAACGGAAAGTAGACTAGCATTACTCCAGTGAGGCCTGAGCAGAAAGGAGACATTCATTTGTTTTTGAACTCCCGTCAGGTGCGTGCCCTGGAATGGTCTGTGCATGGTAATTTTTATTCTGAGCTGAAGCATTTTTAGGGGTGACTATGATACCTGAGGCTACTAAGGAATATATATGTATATAGAAGAGGAACCAAAGGCGTCGCTAAGGCCGAAAGCATGCGCTCAATCAGGTCAATTTTGAAAGTAGGGGGAGTAAGTAAAGCTGATAGCTCTACCTATTTTGGAAGTAGGGGAAGTAAGTAAAGCTAAGAGCGCTGCCTAGATCTAGGAGATGTGTGCTTTGTATACCATTGGACAAGTCTGCCTTGCCCTCCATTGGCTACAAGCATATATATATATATATGCATTTTGAAGCTTCTTTCGTTTGTATTATTTGACCTGAATAGCCTGCGCGGTGCTGCATAAGTGCAAGAGCTAAGAGTTTCTGTACACAGCATCTATAAATCACAAGTGACATTGCAGTCACTGGAGCAGTGAAGGTTATATAGTTGCGTGTGTGAGCACAATACATATGCACCATATGCACACCACCAGCCAGATGTTGTTTACCAGCCAGTGTAATAATAATGAATGTCTCTACATGAACTGTGCGGTAGTGACGGTTATGCAATATCGAGAATTTATTGGTGTTTGGGTTGTCGTGTTGTTGTTTCATTCCGCTAGTTTTGTGTTTACTTATTTCGCACGCACGCACGCACGCACGCGCACACACACACAGACACACCACAACACACACACACACACACACACACACACACACACACACACACACACACACACACACACACACACAACACGCACGCACGCACGCACGCACACACGCACACACACGTGCACTAACCTTTACTTTGTTTGTCAAGTATACAGATGTTTAAGTTACATTATTAACTGGTTATAACAGACACAGGATAAAAAAAATCTGCTATTTGATATCCCTTTCAAGTTTGAAAAAAAAAACCCAAGAACAAGAACACAACAACAGCAACTTCAACAACAACGTGAACGACAACAACAACAACAACAACACAGAATACTGTAGCTATACACTTAGCTTCGATCAGATTGCAGACAGCAGAACTGATCAAGCATGTGTTGGTGCTACATATGATAGCAGCTTCAACGCTAAGAAGTACAGTAAACTGGCCACAGCATCATCATCAACAACAACAACAACAACAACAACAATCTTATAATGATAACATTTTGGAAACGAAAACTTCTTTACCATTCGCCGAGGCGTTCCCCCCTCAATATTTCCAGTAGTAAGCCTGTTTATAGTGCGACTGAACAAACAAACAAACAAAAAACAAAACAAAAAAAGGCGCAAATGATTTTGGAACAGCCAGAACCGGGTGTGTTGGAGGAGTGTTGTTGCGGCCCTATGTTCCCCACGGAATCAAGAGTCATAAGAAGAAGAAGATGATGATTTTGGTTTAGTGCGCCCATAAAGCAAGGGGATTATACAAAGAAATCTTATACATATTCTACGGTGTTGTCTGGTTTCACGTTATTTTGGGTGCGCTCGGTCAGCATTAGTGTTTCTTAAGCAGCAGATAAGCCTCTTTCAATAATATTTCAACTAAAGCTGGTGTTTTCGACTGGATGGCTTGAAAGGCCAACGTCGGTACGTTTTGAATACTTACGTGGGAGGCCTAAAGCTTTCAGCTGCAACACATGACACTGTATCGATTTCGAGAGAGTGGTGTGTGTGTGTGTGTGTACTTCACGGATATTGTCGGTTTTTAAGGCAGAATAGCTTGCCGCTGTCACCATGCTGAAAGCAGTGACACGGTGTTGACATGTATATATACCTGTGCAGTCAATAAGTCGATGTAGTCTTAACTTCAGTACGTGTGTTCACAGTCTTACCTACAACTGTTGTTCGTTGAAAAAAGTGCTTAATCGTGTGTTTGTCTTTTCTTTCTTTTAGCAGACGCGATTATACTCTATATACAACAGAATTACGAAACATTGGTAGAGAATTATAGCTTCTTTTTTTTAAAGGTGGATACAGCCCTTTTCAAAGGGTTAATTCCATGTTTGCTTATGTTTTGGAACAGTTTCGCTCGTGAGTGCGCCTGTACGCTCGAAATACTCTATCGTGATGATTAGTAGAGTTCTTAGTGCGATACAGTGTTGTTTACACCTTGCGCGAGCGGTCGAACATTCAAATTCTACGACTTGTTACACTACTGGAGCGTTTAGTGTCAGTGGTCGCTGCGTCGTCTAGTACGCTTCTATTGGCTAAGTGCCGGCATCACAGACGTGGATGGATGGGTGGGTGAGTGTTTAGGAATTTAACGTCCTTTTCCACCACGTAAGGGTGATGTTAAAGACGGGGCAACGAGAAAAAGGCCAGCACAAATATTTGGCCCTAGCCGGGATTCGAACTCACGACTGAGCATTGAGAGTCCGACCGACGCTCTACCATTCGGCTATCCCGGTTCCCCTATCACAGACGTTGTCACTGTCCAGGTAACTAAGTGGTGTGATGATAGACACCAAGAAAACAGCTCAGAACGATAGGTAAGCATTAAAATTGGAGCATTAGCCCCTTTAATAAGTATATACCTTTAGGGACTTTCTCATGGGTGTTTCATGATTTGATAGTAAAACTACAAACGCTTTTAAAAGCCACTGCTCTGTGGTGTGAGTTGGTGCAAGGTTTCGTCGGGATGACAGGAGCTGTGGGTTTGGGTTCACGGCTATAAATCAGCATACATGAGCAGGGAATTATTCAAAGAGCCTAGGGCTATAAGGGGCTCGTCTCCATCGCCCTCTTTATACCGTATCTCATAGATAGTGATTTTGTGGTCGCTGCCCGCATGCAAAATCGGGAGTTTAAATGCTGGGACTAGGAATGAATTGTGTGCTAATTAATCTCTCTCTCTCACTCACACACACACACACACACACACACACACACACACACACACACACACACGCCTCTCTCTCTCTCTCTCTCTCTCACACACACACACACACACACACACACACACACACACTGACTAACACCCTTCATCCTATTTTCACGGACCGAGACAAAAAAAAAAAACCAACCCAATCTCCTTACTGCGAAATGGCGATTCAGTAAGCCGGGACAATTCGCACTCTTCTCTATGATTCAGCAGAATCAGCCAGACTTACATTAAACCTACAATCCACGATCAGTGATAGCCCTACGTCAGCGTAACAGTATCATCCCACGGAACAAGGATGAGGGACTTTTTGAGGTAAGCTGAGAGCAATCCACGTACGTAAGCAGACTTAGTCATCACACAGCCCACTATATACCATACATCATTGTGCCAATGACCTGACTTAGATCTATACTCGTCCCCGCAGACGAACGGTCACGAACCAACGGGCTTGTCTAATAGAAGACTCGGTTCTTCCTTGATGAAACTGAGAATATCACCGACTTAGAAGAAGAGGCGTTTCGATATGAGAAGGTGTGTGTGTGTGTGTGTGTGTGTGTGTGTGTGTGTGTGTGTGTGTGTGTGTGTGTGTGTGTGTGTGTGTGTGTGTGTGAGAGAGAGAGAGACTGACTGACTGACTGACTGAAACGTTTATTTCAGGATAAAGACTTGTAGGCATGGTCTGCCTATCTTACAAGCTGTCCTGCTAATCTAGGAACACTAGAGAGAGAGAGAGAGAGAGAGAGATTTGGTCCGGCTGTAGTGGCTAAGGCATCCGAGCCTTGCTGGTCATGAAGTACATGGATTCGGACGAATAAACATATATAAAAAAGATTCTTTATGAAGAACAATTTGCAAATTTGAGTAACAAAGGAGTTTGGCCTAGTGGTTAAGGCATCCGCTCGCTTGTCTCGAGGCACAGGGGTTCTCGTTGCCCCGTCTTTGATATCACCCTTCCGTGGTGGAAAAGGACGACACGTGACACTCCAAAAACACCCACCCACCCACTCCATTCAATGGTGTTCTTCCCGATCTGATGAAGCCAATAAACCTAGACTTGGAATTTATCCTGGTTCTTTCTCCATTCATGATATTATTTAGGCCATCACAATGGTTAAGAATTATGCATAGACCTACTGCAGTATCAGTTTTGACCCGAAGCTGACCTTCCACCCAAATGACTGAAAACAACGCCTTGTCATGTGACAAGGACTTCCGGTGCCATACTTCGCGTCACGCCAAAAACTGGCGCAGGCCAATCGCGAACAGCTGTAGGAATAGATAAGGACGAAGGATGTTAGAATCAACTCACCGACTTTGTTTGGGCTAGAACCTGACTGGGCCTGAATTGTGAGGCAAGCTGCGTTATGTGTCTTACGGATAATAATAATAATAATAATAATAATTATTATTATTATCATTATTATTATTATTGTATAGGCGCTTTACCCAATTTTATGAATCGGCTCAAAGCACCGCGAACTGAACCCAGCACGCACGCTCACGTGAAGCACACGCATTCTCTCAGACACTGGACTGACATAAACACATTACAATCACGTGGTGCGAAGGGTCAGCTCAGCTGTTTAAATTTCGGAATTTAGAATTGCATTCATTTTTCAAATTTGGTGGGCTCAACATTTCCAAATACCTTCACCCACACGCACTACACCTCCTCCTCCCCTTCACCCCCCCCCCACCCCACCCTTCGCACCCCCGTCCGCCGCAACTACCAAGGGGGGGGGGGGGGGCACTTTTGCTGCTTGGGTGTGTGAGAAATCTTTGTTGTAAAATTTGAAATTTGTCTTTTGCTTTGGTTAACGTTGTGATTTTACCCTCTGACACCATCCACCTGGATAAAACATCGATTTTCAGTTTTAAATCAGTCTATCCATCAATCCACCCATCATGCAAATCACTGGCAAACAAAAGTGCCTCGTGTATACATAGCATGTATATATACGCATATGTAGCTGCACATTTTGAAATCGTGATGCCACGTGCTTTATCCTTTTTCTTTCGTTTTGTACACCAGTATTCGTTGTACGTGTGGGAAAAACGCATGCACCTACGATGCACGAACACCGATTCCCACTGCACGGTCCGGAAGAGGAAGACTTCCAGACGAGACACACCGTTCACCTTCTCTCTCCTCCCCTCTCCCCCCTGCACCCACCTACCTACCAGCCTGATTCAACGCTTACACCACACGGCGCGACAAAACGTGAGGATTCAACGTACAAAGGTGACAACAACAAGGAGGGAGGGCATAACACTGACTGACGAACTGGACACGGAAGTCGTCGCCCTTGGCGTGTGGCACGCGCCACTGAGGAACGTCTGCTGTCATATCAACGGCGTGCTTGGTGTCAAGAACGTTGTGGTGGTGGGGGGGGGGGGATGGGTGTTTAGGAGTTTAACGTCCTTTTTCACCACGTAAGGGTGATATCAAAGATAGGGCAACGAGAAAAAGACCCGCACAATATTTGGCTCCAGCCGAGATTCCAACTCACGACCCGAGCATTGGAAGTCCAACGCTGTACCATTCGGCCATCCCTCAGAATTCTGTGCTTCTTAAGAATGTTCATAATCAGTATGTCGCAAATGCGTCATTAAAGTATGACATACCGGAAGTTCCAGAGTCACGTAATATTGGGGGGGGGGGGGGGGGGGGGGGGGCGGGTGTCGCTGGTTGGTCGTGCGTTTAACGTCCTTTTCAACCACATTAGGGCTTCCAGCCTGGAGTCAAACTGTTTTTTGTTTTGTTTTTTTTTTTGTTTGTTTGTTGTTTCTTTGTTGTTGTTTTTTGTTTGTTTGGTTTTTTTTTTTTTTTTTTTGGGGGGGGAGGGGGGTAATATAATCAAAACTATGTTTTTGATTCTTCACTCAGCTGAAAGAGGGAGAATTACTGTGATTTCGATGATTGCAAAATAAGTTTTCAGCTTGTCAGCTTTATTCAGCTTTGGAATGGTTGTTGTTGTTCTTGTTGATGTTGTTCTTGTTGTTGTTCATGTTGTTAACGGTTGTTCTTGTTGAAGACAAAAGTTGACATCTACACTAACTGAACTGCGAACGGGTGGTCCACGAACTAAATCCCTGATACTCGCCATCATGCATGGCTCCTCTATACCACTTCCGCATGATACAGACAGAAGTTGGTATGTCTGGAGGGTGGGTGGGGGTGGGTGGGTGTTTGGCGGTTTAACGTCCTTTTCCACCACATACGGGTGATATCAAAGACGGGGCAACGATGAAAAAGCCAGCACAAATATTTCGCCACAGCCGGGATACGAACTCACGACCGACCCGAGCATTAGAAGTCCAACGCTCTACCATTCGGCCACCCCGGCTCCCCTGGTATGTCTGGAGGTCATCTCGAGTTCATCAATGTGTGTTTAGCCGCCAGTGACTCCATCGCGATCTCCATGATACATGCCATGACATTGCCGTTGTCAGCTTGGGTAGTATATAATACAGTCCATTGTGTTGGAGGTTTGAGCAATATACCACCGGCGGTCATCGCTTGGAAAGGTTTTAGAGAACAAGTCAGCCGTGTACGCTTACAGAGAGTTATGCATACACACAGATGTCCTGTTGTAAACACTGACGTCGACAGATCAGAAGTGGACCATGACATGCCTGTTGTTGCTTCCATAATAATGATGCGAACGTCGGGTGATTTTCTACTCGGATTATGACTCTTTTGCACGACACTTGTAGGTCACTGAACGAAAGGTCGGGAAAGTTCTGTTAAATATGAGTTAGTTAGTTAGTTATTTGGGGCTTAACGCCGCGCAAGCAACAAAGACTATTTCGCGGCTTTACAGAGTCCCTTACTGCCAGGTCCTTTAAAACATAAAATATGTCCAGCTTAAAACATGATGTAAATATACATTAAAAATGTGTGTGGCTTAAACGAGGTCCTGTACAAGACTAACTTTTTTCAGACTAAAAACAATATCACCGATTATGTTATGCTAAAGACTATATTTTATAAAAGAGGTTGACCTTCAAGAAATTGAAGATGTTGTCGGGGTGGGGGGGGGGGGACGATAATGATGAAGATAATGACGATTAATATGATGATGATGATGACGACGACGACGACGATGCTTCATCTTAACTGAGTACTCACGGCACCTCCTTGCACGTGCCAGAACCACTTCAAAATTCAATCTTCAGTGTGTGATTTTTGTATGTTTTTATGGAGATGCCGATTCTAAATTTAATTTTTTGCCCTTTGCTGTGAGTCCGAAGACATATTTCCATTTTATATGTAAGATTTAATGGACAATGAAATAATAATGATAATAATAATAATAATTATTATTATTATTATTGAGAGATTGAAAGAAACATACATCGCGTATCACCTCGCCGGAGTACCTTAATTATCTCCAGCAGAAATACTGTTTTCAATTCTCTACTGATACATGTAACTATCGGCTGTTAACAAAGACAACAAGAAAAATACACAAGGAAGACAACTCCTACGTTTTTCTATCTATTTACGTGAACTGCGATCAATTAAAAGTAGATACGCGCGATACATGTACTTCCAAACCTAATGCGGACTGCCAATCCTTTCGCCCTTAGTGTCAACGACCTGTCGACCTACCGACCTCCCAACCTTAAGATACCCGGCGTTATGTCCTCAGGCTGTGTTCTATGTTTAGCCGCAACTGCCACAGGCAAGGATTAATCTCGGGACTGCGCCTTAAAAGTGCTGATAGCTTGATACTGTATAATTATTGTGTATTCAGTTCTACTGCACTTCAGGAACACTATGACGGGGTACCAATGCTTGAAATTGTTTCCTGTAAACTTTGACAGTAGAGACAAAAGAGAAGGCGTGGGGTTTTGTGATCTGACATAAGACTCCGAGGTCCTTAGTCTTCAGGAAAATATTGTGTATTTTCTTTTTGTAATTCAGTATTTCTTTTGGTGATTTTTCCACGAAAAGGAAACAAAGCAGTGTGGCTTGCCTAGCAGCCTGCCTGAATTGAATAGAGCTCGCTATTTAGGGCCAGGTGATATAATCACGTAACACATGGACATGTACAATCATGTCTATATACAGTATAAAATTCAGGTCACAGTTTGTAGCTGAACGGTGACAATGAACCAGCAGTCTCTCCCTCTCCCTCTCTGTTCACTTTGTTATTGGCCTCAAGTAACTATTATACAGTTAAGAACCTGGCACTATATATTTTTCTAGCTTTAAGAAAAAGACAACAGTTGCTCAGCTGAGTTGATATACTTCCTTTTTCACTTTGGTTATTTTTTTGTACATGTATTGATGTGTATAAGGATGTCTGGATGCCACTCTCAACTTTGAATGGGCCTAAAGCCTACCAATAAACAATTCTGAATTCTGAATTCTGTGTGTGTGTGTGTGTGTGTGTGTGTGTGTGTGTGTGTGTGTGTGTGTGTGTGTGTGTGTGTGTGTGTGTGTTAAGATGACCAACAAAATCCAACGAACGTGACCTGGCTTGACTGGCCGTCAACCCTCTATTTCGTCACGCGTCCCGGGTCAGCGTCATCGTGCATACACGTCCTCGTTCGTTGCTGACAGTGACAGTCTGCGTACGACATTCAGGAGCGCCGCTACTCATGCGTGACGGAAGGGTCGTGTAGCTTCGTCTTCTATGATCCCTTTCGGATCTGCTATATACAGCTATGACGAGCGCTATTCGCCAGGGGTAATGCTAGGCCACAGTTAGATCTGTTTATCCTCCTCAAACCCTTCCCCCTCAGCCTCAGCCATAATGTCCCCCAACCGGCCCGGTCGCGGTATCTTGATGATGGTATCCTCCCCACCCCCCACCCCAACCCCCCTCCTCACAGCATTGTACTGTATTGTATTTCAAGTTCATGGACGATGGTAAATATACATCGTACCAATGTTCTATATATACTGTGCCTTGTGGTAGAGATGTGTTGTTTTGCGTCTTATATGGATGTGAATTACGCTTGTGTGCGTACACTGTTCCCCCCCCCCCCCCCCCCCCCCTATGGGCCATGACTAAGCCTCTACTGAATAAAGCATGTAAGTTTGTCATTGTCATTGTCTGGTGGGACTAACAACAACAACGACGACGAAAACACACACACACACACACACACACACACACACACACACACACACACACACACACACACACACACACACACACACACACACACAAGAAATAGTAGGTAAGACAATCGTTGCCATCAATAATATATATAAAACATGGATCAACTAAGGTGCACGTGTAACCTTGGTCAAATTCGTCTCGATTTTTGTTTCAAGTTCTTCAACTGAATGCCGGTGTCTGACTACACAAGACATAAGACATAAGATATTTTATTCAATCCCATACCAGTACTATAGTGCTGTTGTGCCCGTGGTTCGGCGGACTGGAATAGAAGAAGAAATCTACCACTGGTGCTCGTCATGCAGGAAATGGCGTAACCTCTTATCGTTCCGTGATTCACCAAAACATTACGCCAGACGCCCAGAAAATCCATTCTCCGCACCACACAGCGTGAGTACAGCACAACTGTCCTTCCACAAACCTCAGACTACAGGAGGCAAGTGACAAACTCTGTGGCGTGCGGAGAATGAAGAGGCCGGAAGGCGTGGGGTGCCACATGTCCCCGACACCCAAGCCCGTGCTGGAGGACACGTACACCGCCTCTGGTCATGTCCGCGCTGCACGCCTTTTGCCGCTTCATTCAGAAAAAGCTTTCCCGCCACCACCACCACCACCACCGGGGTTGCTTTCGGAGATGGGCAGACATACATCATTCATGGCCATTCATTGGCTCCATGGCCGCGTGCTATCACTATCAGCAAAATTCTTTCTAGTGTCGTCTGGACAAAAGAGCCTAGGCGCTTTGTCAGATCCACGGCACTTACGTCCTTTTTTTTTTTTTTTTTTTTTACCTGATGTCGATAAGAGTTCCCATAGCCCATCACGACTGTTCAGTCTGTGACTGACTAGTGCAAAAACTGAGGCTTGGTAACACAGTTTTGTCTGTGAAGTTTCGTCAGACGTTCGATTTTTTTTTTCCGATTATACGAGGGCCACTCATTATGTTTAGCAACCTGGCTTTTCAAGAACACTTACAACCAGTCTGTCTACTCAAGGTTTTGGAAGAACCTCCCATCAGCCTGTACACAATTTGCCATCCCCTCAAACCAGCTGTCCATGACACCCGACCACGCTGACTGGGGTAGGTCCAAAATGTCACCCTCGAACAATGCTCGGGCATCTTCTGCACTCCGAACTGCTTTCCCTTCAACTGCCTCTTGACGGAAGAAAGCAAAAAACAGTCACAGGGGGATAAGCCAGGGGAATATGGTGGGTGGGTAACCAGCTGAACATTATTTTCGGCTAGACAGTCCAGAGTTGCAGCTACTATGTGGGCGCTGGCACTTTCATGATAAAGCAGTAGACCTTTTTTAAATTTCTTTTTTGGCCGGCTGGTAAGGGTCTTTTCCCCCTCCCCCCCCCCCCCCCCCGCACACTTTCACACACAAGCTGCAGAAGTATCCCTTACCATGCTGTGGACTGGACAGTACGTGCAGTTCGAGAATCTTGATCCTCCGTGAAAGGAACCAACGGAACCTGCTGTGGACTGGACAGTACGTGCAGTTCGAGAATCTTGATCCTCCGTGAAAGGAACCAACGGAACCTGCTGTGGACTGGACAGTACGTGCAGTTCGAGAATCTTCATCCTCCGTGAAAGGAACCAACGGAAACGTTGAAACTTTTCTAGCTGGACGTCAGTGCTTGAGCTATCGTGGTTACAGATGATGAGAAACTGCCCCGCGTTAGTCCCGACGTTGTGGGAAGCAGGTCATCGTGTGAGAGCTGTCCCAAACATGAAGCACGCACAGGCAATCTAGATAGTCTTGAATGGCCAGAGGAACTCCTTTCTCAATGGTCTTGCCATGTTACACCCATCTGCCCGTTCCCAGCACAAGTCGTGACGATGTTGTCAGCGTAATGTTTATGGTATATAATTATGGTCCATGCTTAGGTTAAGGTTACCAGAGGTTGGAGAAAAATACGGGCCACCTTTCGGGTGAACTAAAAAATAAAAGAAAAGTCAGTAAAAGAAAATATACGATAACGACTGAAATCGAAAAGTGTACGAAAATAGAAGAGGCGGTGAATGGGTGGAGAAGGGGTGGGTGGGGGTGGGGAGTTAACGTCCTTTTCCACCACATATAGGTGATAGGGTCGAGAGGGGGAAGGGAGTCGAATGCCAAGCACTTGTAAACAGAAAATATCATTATGGCTGACAAGCGTAAATCCCGCATGTGTCAAGCACTTTTTCCTTGTACAATACATGCACACGGTAGACGTTTTTGTTCGAACGAACATGAAAAAAAAAAAAACTCAAAACACAAGCCGGATAAAAATAGGGCAAAGGCATACATGTTGTAGCCACAGGTCACACGAGAAACACGGAAAAACACTCTGACAGTTCCCGGTTTGTTCCGACGAAAAGCACTCCGTCTGTCTGTCAACTGAAGGCTTATAGTCCCCGCCACTTGTGTGATTGGGGACTTAATATTGTATTTTCAAAAGGTTTTAAATTTTCTTTTACTAATTTTTGAATTTTTTTAAATTTTCGTTTTATGGTAAGGGAGGGGAGGTGGTGCCGGGCGAGCGCCGAGCGCTCCTAACCCGGCTGGGCAGGGGCCATTGTAGTATGATAAGTATGGGTAAAGTTTTTGGTCCCAAAGCGGTCCCTATCTATACAGAAAAAAATATTTATTGCTTATTATTTAAAACAGGCTGTCCCGATGGTGTATCGCCTAGTAGCGGTGGGATGGCTTGCGACGGTGCTCCAATGACCCCCAGAGCTGTATGGGCGGGGGCTTCGGCCCCTGGCAGGTTCAACCAGGCTCACCAGGTCCGCTGTGGGGTAGAGGCCAGACGAAACGATACACCGTGGTCCTCCAGGCTGGGGGTTGTGCGATGGGTTAACTACCCTCATACAGAAAAAAAAAACCTTAGTTACAGAAACCATTTAAAACAGGTAACATTCACGATCACCTTAGATCTTTAAAAATATGTTACAGGAGTTAAAAATATGTACAAGGGACGTCGGCTGGGAGGTCCTGCGGCAGCAGGGACCATAGGCCTCGACCAGCGTTAAAAAAAAAAAATTGTAGGTAATACTTGATTAAATAAGGAAATGTTAGTTAGTTAGTTAGTTAGTTAGTTGTTTGGGGCTTTACGCCGCGCAAGCAACAGAGACTATTTCGCGGCTAAAATAAGGAAATGAAATAAGCAAAAAGGAAAAGTACTCCCGTGTGACATCAGCCTGTATATCATCCCCTCACCCCTATCACACTACCCCTGAGTCTCGTCTATGGACGAATAAGGGTTAATGGGTCATGAAGATCTATGGCAGTGGGCTAATTAGTGTACATGTTATCGGGGATGAAACGTGTCAGTCGCCGACCAAGATCACATTATGCGTCTCGTGTGAGACCGGAACTTGAAGGAGGACTCGACACTGAATAGTAAGACGATGACTGACACAGATACACGTACCACTGATTGTTGAAAAAATGGAGCAGTCAGTACATTAATTATTTACTAAAGCATAAGATCCTTTCTTTTGCGATTGAATGTGTTTGCAGCAGGGTAATGTAAATTACTATGGAATCTTTAAACTCCACCGCCTGTTTTGATGTGTATAAATGTGTGCGTGTGGATGTAAAAACCGCATTGAGTGCTTTCCTGAGCAGAACTCCGCGCTCTACAAGTGTAAAATATTATTATTATTATTATTTCTAGCGTGGCCATTTTCACCTTCAGTCAGTAGAGACAAGTGGGTGAGTTTTCAGGCTTAACTGACGTAAAGCCGCGCAAGCCGAGACAAGTGGAAATAAGACACAGAAGAACAGAGGAAGAAACACGGCAATTCTGTGCTCTTTAAACGCAGGAGCATGTGTCGAGTAAGCCTGCTACACCTGTCCGTTCGCATGTATGTATGGGATGTCAGTTTCAAATGTTCGGCAGATCTTCTGTCTGGACATTGCATCATTAATAATAATAATAATAAACTTATATAGCGCAGTATCCCCACAAGGTGAACTGAAGGCGCTTCACAAATACCGTCTAAACTAAACTAATAAAACAACAAAAGTATGCAACACGAACTGACAGACAGACAGACAGACAGACAGACAGACAGACAGACAGACAGACTCTCTCTCTCTCTCTCTCTCACACACACACACACACACACACACACACACACACACACACACACACACACACACACACACACACACACACACACACATGCCACTCCACCAGCACTGAAGAGGGCTCAGAATGGGTATTCCCTGGAAGGCGACCACCTCAGTGTCCCAGACGGAAATCATACCTCCCAGTTCCCCAGATGTCCGCCTTCCACAGGTTTTACTGTAGCATGTGCCGGCGCCAGCTTTGTACAGTTGAAAAATATCCACTGAGATGGATTCGGGCACCCGGGAAAAAAAATCCAAAACAATTGCCCATTGGTCCCCCTCAATAAACACAAAATATTCCGATCACCGAGGGGGAAAAGAAAAAGGAGAACGGGGATAGGTTTTCATTGCACGGCTGCTCCTGTGACTGGCATTTTAACATATGTAAGTGTTTAATTATGCAGATATTTCATCAGTGTTATGCAGAAAGTCTAGTAATCAGTTAGGCACGACTGAATATCCTTACTTGTGTCAAAGTGGACAAATCCGTGTAGAAATTTCCCTGCTACGCCGCTCTACGTTAATGGGACAAAATGAGATACATTCCGCACCACTACAATACCCATATACATGTACCATTACTTCAGTAATGAAAACTGTACTGACGAATGAGTGTCAACTTTCGTCAGTGTGTGACTCATCACCTCAAGTCTCAATGGCCGGCAGCCTCGTCAACATAATAAACTGAACAGCTAATCAGCCGTATCAGTAGCCACGCTGGAAAGTGCGTGTGTGTGTGTGTGTGTGTGTGTGTATGTGTGTGTGTGTGTGCGCCGATGCGTGCGTGCGTGTGTGTGTGTGTGTGTGTGTGTGTGTGTGTGTGTGTGTGTGTGTGTGTGTGTGTGTGTGTGTACGGACTCTGTCCGTGTATGCGAGCGCGCACTATGATACGGCCGATCTTTTTTCAACTTGCTGACGCCGCAAAGTTGCCGTTAGGCAAGTTTTCGGGCGTGACGTGTTTTATAGCTACATGTATTTCACTTGGCGGTGAGGCGCACATATCTGTCCTCAGGCAGTGTGATGCAGCAGATGAGTAGAATCGTTCAATACTGAAAACAAAGATTAATCTCAGTCGGCTTACCATGATAGACCGACTCCACCCATTTCCTTGACGAGACTGAGTTTGTCTTGTAAAGTCTGTTCGACTCAGTAAAGACGGACAGAGAATACGCTTAGTTGTTACATATGTGCTGAAAAGCTGAAATGTCACTATCGTATTAGTAATCGTGTCAGTCCGGCCCGCCCGGCGTCGCGTTAGCTTGGCTGTCACTAACGGCGGTTCAGTCAGCATGACTGATTTCTTATGACTTGTTTATTTGCCATTTACTTATTCAGGTGTAGTTGCAGTTGTTGTTGTTTTAAATTATTATTGTGGAAGGGGAATAGCATTGTTATAGTGAACACAGTCAAGTTCTATGTCGAGAAAAATCCTTTCCGTGGCATTGTTGCGTCTGTGGATGGCTAATGGGAGGTAACCCCTGCAAACTCCAGTGAGAGAAGGAAGTCAGTGTTGCTTCCCATACATCAAGCAGCCCCTCTGCTTAGACGACCGGCATAATTTGTCCAGAGCTGGTTTGTGATTGTTTGGTTATCGTTCTGTAGATCTACTTCTCTTCGCGCCTCATGTCTGTTTTACCTAGTGTGTGTTTGTGGGCTCTTTCTGTGAACTTTTCTTCATGTCATCAACTGAAAGTGAAAGCAAAGCCGGATCTTGGAAAGTGACTTGGGTGGACCTCCGTGGTTTATCTGACGTGTTCCTCGTGTGCTGGCACTAATCTTATTAAAATAGCTGGAATCCACGACATTAAGTAACGTCATTTTGGAATCCCGTTCACAAATGATGTTACTGACTGTGTAAAAATGGAACACGTCGCTGGAACCACACAAACCGGACGTTAGTTGGAATTCCTCCAGAGTGACTTCCCTTGATGTCATCCTGAGCGACACCTTCCTCTGCATCGATTACCACGTCACTCCAGGGGTAAAAAACACAAACACAAGTGCCCGTCTGTTATCGTGGTCATTGAACAGTTCCTCTGTGGAATCTGGAATCATCTTATCTATCTCAAAACCGCGCTGTTAGAAGAAATCTCAATTTACACACGTGCCCTGCATGTGACATCTGTCGGCAGCAAACGGAAGCCATTAAAGTTGGTTGATCGTGTGTAACTTCGGGACTGCGAAGTTAATGCTGGAATTTCCCATTCTGTCGTGTTTTAGAGAGTTTCATGAGTGACGTTGCAACAATGTAATCGACAGGTTCTCGGCAAATTTAATTTGTAGCGTGTTGCGTGTTAAGTCTTCTCATGGAAACCCCGAGATGGGATGACTGACACATTTGCCGAAGTGGCAGAGAGAACTCAGATTGTGTCTGAACACGACCCACGTAAGTAAAGTTTCAGAATGTTCATACTACACAGACTGTTGTTGTTGCTGTTTAAAAATATATTTCCGTGAGTTTTGTACCATGTACCGTGATATCGTGCATTGTTCACGTGGAACTAAGAGCTGGACGTCTGCAACGGGGTAGGATTGATCAAATTAGTATCTGGGGTTGTGGTTACCATCTTTGGTACGCTATTTGTATATATATGTATATATTCACAGTCACATAGATGCCTCTGGAAGATTTCTGCCATACATGTTCATTCTAGTTTTCTACTGCTGGTGACCACCTGCGAGCAGTTCATTGGGCGAGCAAACTTTGTATACATGTAGCCATCTTCCGATGAGTCCGTTGATAATTAATTTTACCCAATAGAGATGCACTACAACTATAAGGACGTGTGTGTGTGTGTGTGTGTGTGTGTGTGTGAGTTTTGAGAATTTGCACTTCATCTCCAACATGGCTTTCTTGCTCCAGGTGACCTGTAGTGGAGTAGTACCACCACAGCTGACCACAATGGCGATTCCAAATGGGGTGTACATCGTGCAGGGAGAGATCTCCCTGGTTATTACTGCCATGCGCAGGACATCCCGCTACACCTCCCATGGAAGACACGTAAGTTTTGAGTACAATATATGTGTCGCTGGTGTTCGTGTGAACCTGTTTGAATCACCCACTCCTGCTTTTGGGAGACCATTGCACTTTTGCAGGGTTGCAAAGTTCATGGTTTTCTGATGGCAACATCATTGAGAAGTGTGTTTGTGTCTCTGTGTGTGCTGTGGGGAGAGGGAGGGGGGGTCTGAAAATATGGATTTGAAGGAGTATTTTTCTCATCTGAATAATTTGAAACGAAGCTGATTGTCTTCAAGATGAAATAATACAGTATTTGTTTATTTTGTCATACATCATATTGTTTTGTTGTTGCTAGGGTTTTTTATGTGTGTGTGTGTGTGTTTTTTTTTTGTTTTTTTTTTAGTTATCATATCATTTGTCTTTTTCTTTTACAGCAAGATGATGATGGCGATCAGTTGCTGAGCAGTTTTTCACAGTTGAAAGATGTGCTCAACACTATCACAGGTTTGTATACATTTCTTTTTTCACTTTTGCAAGAAAACAGTGGTTGCACATGCACTTCTTTCACTGCATTTTGCAAGATGATCTCTACTACCCACATCTGCATCTTGGTTTAAACTTTAAAGTTAAGTAAACTACTAAAGGCCATGTAATGAAGTCAGTTTAGTTAAGCCTGTACTCTGAGGTCAGGTGCTGATAGTTATTGTGCAAAAAAGAATGGCACTCATCATCAGATTAGGTACATGGAGCATGTGTTGACATTCTAAAATGTTAGAAACTTGTGCCCATGTCATTGGGGGTGTGATTTGCATTATGTGGGGTTTTATGTATTTGACTTTAAAAAAAAATCTTGTAAGTTTCATTAGTTTTAATACAGTTTGTCTTATACCTGTCCTTTCAGAATTGGATGAGCTGGAGGCCAATGTATTTCTGAGCCCCTTCCTGGAGGTGATCCGATCTGAAGATACTACAGGACCCATCACTGGCCTGGCACTGTCCTCCATTAACAAATTCCTATCGTACAGTCTCATAGGTGGGTTCTGACTTAGTCTGCGAGTGCAACATCACAGGTCCACGCACATTGGGATTTTTTAATTCTATGGGATTTTTCATTAGAAATATTTAATACAGTAAGGATCGCTTTCGTGCTCTTCCCACACTGTCCCAGTTCAAATCCAACCTGAAAACTCACCTTTCTCATCAAGCCTTTTACAGCTCGGAAGTCTGCGACTGTTTCAGTGCCTTTGTCTGTAACAGTGTAATTGTATATCTGCGTTAGGGTGTGGGTGTAAACTGAATAATTCATTCTTTCTTTCTTTTTTTTTAGATCCTGCATGTGAATCAGCTGGTCCTGCCATTGAAAATATCGCAGATGCTGTCACCCATGCCCGCTTTGTTGGAACAGATCCATCTTCAGACGAAGTGATTTTGATGAAAATTTTGCATGTAAGTGTTCTTTCTTTTTGTTTTCCATTGTTGGGAACAAGAAATACGCTGTTCCAGTACCACTGTTAACGGCAGACAGTGTTTTTGTAATGTAGTCCTGACTTCAGCCTCGTGATGCGCATGGTGGAACAATGACATGGAAGTTTTGGACCTCACGAAAATACCAGGTTCACGTTCTCAAACAGATCAAGCACATATTAATGACAAATTATGCTCAGGGTAATTAGTCTCACGTCACTTCCCTGTCCATCACACTACCCATCCAGGCTAGCAGTGGGAAACGGGTCTTCATAGTCCGTGCCGCAACACACAGAGTCTCCAACACATTTAGGCCTTGCCCATCCACCTGCTCTTGCTGGTTTGGTTTGGTTTGGTTTTTTGTTGTTGTTGTTTTGTTTTTTTTCCACTGAAGTCAGCAGATCTATGATTGATTTCGTTGTTAATATGTGCAGGTATTGCGCACCTTGTTACTGTGTCCAGCTGGTGTTCTCCTGACCAATGAGTCTGTCTGTGAGATCATGCAGTCCTGCTTCCGCATCTGTTTTGAAATGCGCCTCAGTGGTTAGTATTTGAGTGGCTTTTTCTTCTTTTCTTCGTTGGTTGGTCTTGTTTTTTTGTGCGCATGTTTTGATCACAACTTTGCTAAAGTTCTTCTTCGGTCCCTGTTCTGTGGATTTTTTTTTACATTACATTGCATATATTACATTGATTACATTACATTTTTTGCGAAGTCCCAGTTCTTTATGAGTTCCTCAGATTCCATTTTAACCCTTGGTTTGTGTAAATCTGGAGAAGTTCTGGTAGGCTGTTCACTTCCTGAGAATGAACTTACTGTTTGTCCTTAAAAGCTTACTTCAGAGCACTTCGCGTTTTCATATTTAATAGGTGCCTCCCCAAATTTGACAAATTTTTTTACTGCCTACTGATATCTTTATCATTGATGTTGTGAACAGAGCTGCTACGAAAGTCAGCGGAAAACACATTGATGGACATGGTCCAGCTGCTGTTCACACGCCTACCGCAGTTCAAGGAAGACCCAAAATGGAGCGCCAACATGAAAAAGGTATTGTTGGTATGAGAATCTCCTCCAACCTTCCGTTTGTGCCGAAAGTTGTAGAATGCTTCTTGGTGTTTTAGACTGATGTGTGAATCTGTAACTGTGCACATGTTTAAGGTCTGTGTTCATAGTGAGTTCTGAGAGGAAAAAAGTGCCACTTGCAAATCTCGCTCTTTGCCAAATGAGTAGATGTTCCTTTTGGCCACTGCGACCATTCTCGTGACTTTGCGGCTTCTCGTAGTAGAGAAATACAGTCTTTCTTAGGCCTACCACTTCCAGACCTGTGCTACACGCCGATTGACAAAGTCACTGAAAATAGCCACCAACCAGCGCTGTCTAGTCAGTGTTCAGTTCGCAATTAAATAACTTTGTCTGCTCAGTATGCGGTACGCTTCTACATACGCAGAACAACATGTCCACCAACCAGAGTCACCACCAAGGTTTTGGATGCTATATTGTGTCCCTAGTGACTGATTCTGATGCACAGATTAAGTGCATTCTATTAAAAGTCTCTACAGCGTTGTTGTACACCTGATAAACGTGTGGAGACTGTGAGTGGTTTGATGCTAGTCCCCACCAAGACATCCGCAAACCACGTGGACCTGGATGTGTATGTTGGAAGATGCGCCTTTGGCAATTTACAGTTGAACGCCACTGGCTGTTTTGCAGCTCAAGATGAGAACTGGAGGCGTAGACCAGTCTCGCATCAGCAAGCGGAAGCGATCGCCCAAACCGCGCAACAAACGGATGCACCAGTCGCCGGCAGCACAAACTCAAGACCCCAGCAAACCACCTGCCCCCACTACAGTGCCAGAAATCTCTGAGACAGAGGCACCAGCATCAGCGGTGTCAGCTGAGGGATTCGAAGACCTGACGCCCGAGAGGCTGGCCACGACGCCTGCTGGTGGTGACGGGGAAGGGGTGGTTGACATCACACAAAGTTTCCAGGTGGGTTTTGTGCAGCATCTGTTGTTGCAACTTTAAACTTGCTCTTGAGTGATCTAGCACAAAGCATTCGTGTACACTATGTATGAATCATTTCTGTTACTCTCAGCTGAAGTGAAAGATTTGTTTAGCTGCATTTAGAGTGGCACGTGCCCAAAAAGATATTTATGGCCTGATTGCATGGGCATGTTGTTCATTGTTAGTGTTTTCCATTTATGTTGCAGTCGTATCATGCTGATTGAGCAATCAATTGATTGTTGGGTTGAACTCTGTGTGTATGTGTGCCACAATTGCTGTGTCTTTTATTGTTCTCTTTGGCATTATTTTCAAGCCATTTTATCTCAAGTTATCTATTTCCATTAACTTTGTAAGCGCTTTGAGCTCGCTGAGTGTAAAAGCGCTATATAAATATCCATTATTATTATTACTATTATGGTGACTGATTTCAGGCTGCAAGTATGGAGGAGAGTGCCACATTATCAGCAGAAGGGGATGTAACATCACCCGAAGGGGGGCAGCCTGATTCGGGCCAGTTCGAACCCGGACACCTGCAGGAAAGAAGGGAGTCAGGGGAGCAAAGCTCACAGATTACACTCACTGTGCCAGGCCAGGACGGAAATCTCAAGGTGCTCTACTTTATTTATTTCTTTTTGTGTGCGTGCATGTGTGTATGTTTTAACAGGACCAGTCTGGTAGAGCATTGGACAGTGCTTGAGTAGCGAGTTTGGCTCCTAGCTGGGAGGCCCAACACCCCCCCACCCCTCCCAAAAAAAAAAGAAATTGTGCATACAGGTATGTTTCAGCAGAACCAGTCCGGTAGAGCATTGGACAATGCTTGAGTAGTGAGTTAGGGTCCTAGCCCAACACCCCCCACCCCTCAAAAAAAAAAAAATAAATAAAAAATTGTGCAGGCGTTTCCATTATTGCCCATGCTTGATACCACTCTCAACCCTGGTAATGTTTAGAATGGAATATTCCAGGCTGCCTCTATGGCCTTTCCAGGGGAAAGATAATTCAGCAAAACCAGGGTTAAGTGATGGAAATGGCTTTTAAGCCCCAAAGTAACAACAAATCAAAATGCATTAAAGAATGTGTGTGTGTGTGTGTGTGCACACTAGAAATTTTCCCCTTTCCGCCAATTCTAGACATAGACTTATTGTTTTGGAAATGGTTTTCAAGCCCCAAAGTAACGACAAACCAAAATGTATTAAAGAATTTGTGTGTGTGTGTGTGTGTGTGTGTGTGTGTATGCAGTAGTAATTTTCCCCTTTCTGCTGATTCTAGACATAGACTTACTGTTTTGCATAGGAGTCAGCACTCTTGATTTCTTTTATTTGTCTGTTCAGAAGGTGGGCAGTGAAGCTGAACTCGGCTCGGAAATGAGCTACACTTCAGAAACTGCAGACGACAATGAGTCAGTTAACTCGGCAGACACCTCCTCCACTCATGAGGGAGAGTTTGTCAACCCAAAGGGAGTGCGCTTTCTGCAGCACCAGCAGCAACAGCAACAGATGAGAGAAGGTTGGTAATGATTTTAAAATTTTTTTTTTTACTCTCATTATATCATTGCTGGAAATTTCAGTTTGTCTCCACAGGTTTTTTTTTTTTTTTTTTTTGCAGAATACTTGCTGAATTCGTAATCTGTTTGAAATTAAAGATAGTTTTTCTATCTGCAATAGGAAATCATGCGTTGAAAATAGAAAAGTATATACGCGTTCCATAGCGTAACTTCCTCAAGTTACACACAAGCAATATTCCTTCTCACGTCAAGTCCTATCTTAAGACACATCTACGCTGATGCATTGTTCAGGAGCGTGCAAACGTTCTCACATCACTGTTTCATTTTTCATCTTTGTCTTGCTGTACAGGCATTCCTTTGATCCCGTATGGTCTGCCCTGTGTGCGTGAGTTATTCCGGTTCCTGATCTCCCTGACCAATCCGGTCGACCGGCACAACACAGACGTCATGATCCACATGGGACTCAGCCTGCTCACTGTTGCCCTGGAAACGGGCGCAGACCACATCAGTTGCTACAACTCCCTACTGTACCTTGTCAAGGACGAATTGTGCCGCAGTTTGTCTATGGTGAGATTTTTTTTTCTTTTAAATTTGGATCCCACACTGGATTTCCATGACTCATTTCCTCATCTTTTTCTTTGTCTTTTTCCTTTTTTAGTTTCTGTTTTGCTTTTTTCCTGTTTTCATTGTTGCTGGGTGGAGGGAAGCTGAAAGACCCAAAGAGAAACTCTCTAGCGATTAGCCTTTGCTGTTGGAGCCAAGAATAATGGATATCACATATCAGCTTGACGTGGCATCGAACCCACCCTTCACCATGACAGCTGTTCAGTGATGCACCTGCTGCACTACCTCTCTCATCACTGTTTACCTTCAAGTCCTGTCCATATTCTCGGGTTTCAAGATTTTTTTTATTTTTTTTTTTTGTTCAGCTTCATTGTTATTTTCTGTGTATTGAGCTCTTGTCTCTGTGGTTTATAACTGTTCTGTTTTCTCGTGTGCAGCTGCTGCAGTCAGAGCGTCTGTCACTGTTTGCTGCTGCCCTGCGTGTCAGTTTTCTGCTGTTCGAGTCCATGCGCTCACATCTCAAGTTCCAGCTGGAGGTAATAGAGATGCCACACTCGAAACTTAAGAGCGGAAAACGTGTCTGACTTGTAGAGAAAACATGACAGTTCTTGTTTGATCCTTGCTCAGTCTAAGCAGTAGGATTTACCAGACAATTTCAGTTTAAAGTTCAGGAATAAGGATAAGGATAAAAGTGAATTGTGTTGAGAAATTTGCCTTGGGATGACAAGTGCCATTAGCAAGGGAAGTACATGTATGTCCAGTGTTTGGTAGCTGCTATCAAGATACACAGCATGACAGCTTTGACCAGTGATTGCATCCACTCAGAAAACATTACTGTCATTGTCTTCTTGGGAAAGGGCCTGACTACATGGATTTGATTGTTGCTTTCACCCTTTTGAGATTTTTGCCGATGATTGCAGATTTTCTTTGTGTAACTGTAAGCATATAATTGTGCGAGTTTGTTTCTGAAGACTTAGTGCTGTTGCTGCAGAGTATGTTGAAGGCAGGGTTTAGCTTACCAGTCTTTTCTAAGGGTTTGGTTGTAGAAAGGCTGTGCTGGTCGTAGGCCTGATGAAGATTTGTTACCATTGTGTGATGTTCCCTACAGATCTACCTGACTCGACTGAGTGAGATTGTGGTGTCAGAATCCCCCAAAATAACGTATGACCAGCGTGAAATCGCCCTGGAGTCCATTGTACAATTGTGGCGCATTCCTGGCCTTGTGACCGAACTCTACCTCAACTATGACTGTGATCTGTACTGCTCCAACCTGTTTGAGGAACTCACCAAGCTCCTCTCCAAGGTCAGTTTTTCTGGTGTGTGTGTGTGTGTGTGTGTGTGTGTGTGTGTGTGTGTGTGTGTGTGTGTGTGTGTGTGTGTGAATGTTGTCTTTGTAGATTCATCTGTTTGTGTTGGTTTCAATGCTCGGGTCGTGAGTTTGAATCCCGGCTGGGGCCAAACATTTGTGCTGGCCTTTTTCTCGCTGCCCCATCTTTGATATCACCCTTATGTGGTGGAAAAGGACGTTAAACTCCCAAACACCCACCCACCCTGTTTTTGTTGTGTGTTTTCTTTCTTTATTCTTTTATTTGTTTGTGTGTTTTTGTTTGTTTGTTCGGGGTTCTGTGTGTGTGGTTTTTGTTTGTTTGTTTGTTCAGGGTTTTGTGTGTGTGTGCGTTTTGTTTTGGTTTTTTGTGTGTGCATGCTTGTAAACTTGATAGTAAGTGGGTGTGTTAGTGAGAGAGGAGATGATCGAGCTGATGAAGTCTGATTTGACACAGTCATAGGAGATCATGTATAAATTAGATGTTTATTTTACTGGAATAGGCAAGGAGAGAGAACTGGCACTGTGATTATTGTAGGTCTCAAGAGTCATTGTGTTGCATGTTGCAGAATGCATTCCCGGTGTCCGGCTTATTCACCACACACCTGCTGTCCCTGGATGCCCTGCTGACAGTTGTGGACAGCATCGAGCAGCATTGTCATCGCCGCATCCTCTCCGGTAGATCTGCGCCAGCTGCTGAGGGCGATGTATCTCAGGTGGAAGGTAATTGAAGTATATATCACTGTCCAGAACAGTGATGAAGAGCATTGGTGCTGTAGGCTAGTGTTCGACCGAGTGGCAAGCTTTGCTTTCTTGTGTTTGTTTTGTCCTGTTCTCCAATCATCGCAGCTCGTCCAGAGACTGTCCCAGGGCTTTTCACACTTAAAGTGTATTCCTAATCTGCAAAGCGAAGTCCCTCACAAGGCTTAAAATCTTACACCTTTGCCTAAAAATTTTCCTCACCCCCAGAAGTGTCTTTCCTTCTCTGAAGCGATATGCACCAAGCTGCACACGTTTTAGCCTTGATTAAAAAAAAATCCAGGGGAGCATGCCCCCAGACCCATAGCATAGCACACCTGATTTGCTCATGGCTTTGCATCTTTGTCACTGAGTGCGACACACTTTTCCTCCTTTGGATTGTGGACCGTTTTCAGCCCTGCCCTTGGGAGAGTTCTGATGAGGCAAACCCTGACGCTATAGTTTAACGACTAGCTCCTCTTCATCGGCTCTTGCCAGTTGTCAGAAACATTCCTGCGCTAACACCGTGGTTTGTTGTGGTTGTTTTTCTGTGGCTGCTTACACTCAGCCCGGATTCTTTGGACAAGGGACTCACATAATTTAGCCAAAATTAGGAAACAGGAAAGTATATGTGCATGCCAGTTTGCTATGTATGTTTGAAATAAAACAAAGTGTTGCTGTATTGTAGTACACCAGATGTGAACAACAGTTACAGTGCGTGCTGACTTGTGACTGACAGGTGCTGCAGCAGGCACGGAGGGAGAGAGTAGGATGGACTCTTCAGGAGCGGCAGAGCCTCCGCCCCCGAGTTTCCGAGGTCCGCCCACTACTGGCTTCAGCATGGCTCAGTATCTGCTGCAGAGACAGGAAGGTCAGTTCTGCTGCACTCACCGCGCGGCATGTCCATTTTAACAGTTTGTGCGACACACATTCTGTTCGTATCTTAATCTACCATTGTACAATGCACTTAATTTTTTTAATAATAAGTATTGTGTAAGCACTTTACCCAATTTCATGAATCGGCTCAAAGTGCCGCGAACTGATCCCAACACGCATGCTCACGTGAATCCCACGCATACTCTCACACACTGGACATAAACACGTTACAATCACGTGGTGCGAAGGGTCAGCTTACTTACTTACTTAGGCCCTTGGCTCCACGTGGAGCATAGGCCATCGACAACCCTTCGCCATCGCACTCTGTTCTGGGCTAGTCTTGCCACTCCAGTCCAGTTGGTCCCCTGCTTACATAGCTCTGCCTCAGTGTCCCGCCTCCAGCTGTTGCGAGGCCGGCCTCTCTTCCTTTTCCCCTGCGGGTTCCATGTCAGGGCTTGGCGTGTGGTGCTGGATGCTGGCTTCCTGAGGGTGTGTCCAATCCAGCCCCACTTCCTCCGCAGGATCTGCTTGGCCACTGGTTCCTGCCCCGCTCGCTCCCACAGCTCTTCATTCCGGATCTTCTCTGGCCATCGGATGTTGAAGATGCGCCTCAGACAGGTGTTGAGAAATGTCTGGATCTTCTGCTGCATCGTCTTCGTTGTCCTCCATGTTTCGCATCCGTAGAGCAGAACTGACTTCACGTTGGAGTTGAAGATGCGAAGTTTGGTTCTTATGCTGACAACTTTGGATGCCCAGACGTTCTTCAGCATGACCATTGCTGCCCTTGCCTTGCCGATTCTGGCTGTGACGTCTCGGTCTGTGCCTCCCTGTCCATCAACCACACTCCCCAGGTAGACAAAAGACTCCACCTCCCTGATGGGCTCTCCACCGACTGTGACTGGTGTGCTGGCAGTGGTGTTGATCTTCATCAGCTCGGTTTTCTTCCTGTTGATCTTGAGCCCTGTTCCGGCTGATGTGGCTTCCAGGCACGTAGTCTTGTCCTGCATCTGGCTGTGGCTGTGAGACAGGAGTGCCAGGTCGTCCGCGAAGTCGAGGTCATCCAGCTGCGTCCAGAGTGACCACTGTATCCCGTTTTTCCTGCCTGCTGTAGTGGTCTTCATGATCCAGTCGATGACCAGGAGGAAGAGAAACGGGGACAACAGGCATCCCTGGCGGACTCCGGTCTTCACCTCAAAGCTTTCTGACAACTGGCCGGCATGGGCAATCCTGCAGCTCATGTCTTGGTAGGTGCACTGGATCAAGGAGATGATCTTCCCGGGAACTCCATAGTGCCTTAGCAGCTTCCACAGCGCCTCTCTGTCTACACTGTCGAAGGCCTTCTCATAGTCTATGAAGTTGATGTAGAGGGGGGAGTTCCACTCCAGTGACTGCTCCACAATGATGCGTAGGCTGGCAATCTGGTCAGCGCAGGACCTGTTCCTGCGAAAGCCTGCCTGCTGGTCTCGGAGCATGGGGTCGACTGCCTCTCTCATCCTCTCCAGTAGAATTCTGTTGAGAACCTTGCCTGGCACTGACAGGAGCATGATCCCTCGGTAGTTGCTGCAGTCCCTGAGGTCCCCTTTCTTTGGCAGCTTGATGACGATCCCTTCTTTCCACTGGGCTGGCACCTCTTCCTTCTCCCAGATCTTGCTGAACAGGCTGTGCAGCATGTTGACGGCTGTCTCTGTGTCTGCTTTGATGGCTTCTGCTGGTATCTCGTCCGGCCCTGCAGCTTTCCCATTTCTCAGTGTCATGATGGCTTTCCTGATCTCCGCCTTAGAGGGCTTGTCGCAGTTGATGGGTAGTTCTGTCTCAGCTGGTGGGATGTCTGGTGGTGTTTCAGGGATGGGGCGATTTAACAGCTCCCTGAAGTGTTCTGCCCATCGCTTCAGCTGTTCCTCAGTTGTTGTCAGTGGGTGCCCGTTCTTGTCCTTCACTGGTTTGTCTGTCTGCTGAAATTTGCCCGCGAGCTTCTTGGTCACCTGGTACAGGTCTTTTAGATTCCCTTGTCGGGCTGCTTCCTCTGCTTGACTGGCCAGGTTGTCGATGTAGTCCCTCTTGTCCTTCCTGGTGCTCCTCTTCACTTCTCTGTCAGCTGCTGTGTATTCCTCTTGTGCCTTTGCCTTAGCTCTTCTTGTTCGGCTCGTGTTCAGTGCAGTTTTCTTCTCTTTCCTAACTTCCAGCTTCTGGATGGTATCAGCAGAGATCCATTCCTTATGTTGGGTCTTTCTCTTGCCAAGGACCTCTTCGCATGTGTTGTGCCAGAGTTTCTTGTTGTGTTCCCACTGTGTCTCGATGTCCATTTCACTGTCTTCTATCAGGTCTTGCAGTGTCTGGAACCTGTTGGAAAGGCTGATCCGGAATGCTGCTTGTGTGTCTGTGTTCCTGAGAAGTCCAACGTTGTACCTGGTCCGTGTGCTGTTGGCGTTGGTGTGCCTCTTAAGCCGAAGTCTCAATGTTGTTGCAAGGAGGTGGTGGTCTGATGATACATCGGCACCCCTCATCACGCGCACATCCCGCCACGATCTCCTGAACTTCCGGCTGATGCAGATGTGATCAATCTGGTTCTCCGTGACATGGTCCGGTGATCTCCATGTGGCCTTGTGGATGCGCTTGTGTGGGAAGATGCTGCCTCCTATCACTAGCTGGTTCAGGGCACAAAAGTCTGCAAAGCGCTCGCCATTTTCGTTCATCTGTCCCAGTCCGTGTGTTCCCATGGCGTTCTCATAGCCTGTGTTGTCTGATCCAATCTTGGCGTTGAAGTCTCCCATCAGTATGGTCATGTCCTTGGCTCCTCCTCTATCTATCACTGTCTGCAGTTGTTGGTAGAAGTCATCTTTTTTCTCCTCTTCCGCATCATTGGTGGGAGCGTAGCACTGGATGATGTTCAGCTTGATGTCTTTTTTCTTGGTGATGAATTTGGCTGTGATGATGCGGGAGTTGACAGGTTCCCAGCCGATGAGTGCCCGCTGTGCCTCCGGTGCCAGCATCAGGGCCACGCCCTCAGTGTGGGGGGCTCCATCCTCTGTGTGTCCAGAGTACAGCAATTGCTCTCCCGATGAAGGGTCAGCTTAGCTGTTTAAATTTTGGAATTTAGGATTAAATTTATTTTTCAGATTTGGTGGGCTTGAACATTTACAAATTTTCTGTTGTTTTCGTTTGCAGACCCTGGGAGGAGAATGATGAGAGAACAGAGACTGGGTCCTCAGATCAAACCCAACCGCCTGGCCAAGTTAACAACAAGAATACCCTCACGTGAGGAGCTGACGGAGCTGAAACTGAAGAAAAAGGTACATACAGTATAATAAGAGAATGCCTGCAGATAAGTATTTTTCCTGTTAAATTCATTTTATTTTCATTTAGTTTTGGTTTATGTATGTATTTTGATGTGTATTTTTATGTACTTACTTAACTTGGGGAGGGGAGGGGGGGGGGGGGGGAGTATTTTATTGTTTCTTTTTGTATTTGGACATGCAGTTTTTCCCGACAAGGTCAAAACCAGGATTGTTTTGGTAGGTGATATCTGTTGACTATGGCATACGCGAGAATGTGGTTTTAGTTGTACAATCATGTTTATCTCCGCTGTTGTCTGCATTACCCAGGCCTACATCCAGGGGACAGAGCTGTTCAACCAGAAGCCAGCGAAAGGCATAAGCTTCCTGCAAGAACAGGGGCTGTTGTCGACTCCGCTCGATCCTGGCGAGGTGATCACCTTCCTCAGGGAGAACCCCAAGCTGGACAAGAAAATGATTGGGGAATACATCGGCTCCAAGAAGAACAAAGTTGTGTTGGAAGCCTTCGTGAAGTGAGTTGTGTGTGTGTGTGTGTGTGTTTGTGTGTGTGTGTGTGTGTATGTGTGTTTAATATCAGGCTTTACCGAAAACATTTCAGCATCCACTTTCCATCAGGAAATTCGTTTGTTTTTATAGTCCCCCCACGCCCCCCCCCCCCCCCCCCCCCCAAAAAAAAAAAAAAAAAAAACCCAAACAAAGCAACAAACAAACATTCAAACAAAGAAACAAGCAAACCCCAAAACAAAGAAAAAAAAATTAAAACAAAACAAAACAAACAACCAGACACAAAATAAAGTAAAAAAAACAAACAACCAAACACAAAATAAAAGAAAAAAAACAAAACCAGCAACAACCAAAGACAAAGAACTTCTTGTTGTTTTTCTTGTATTGAAGGCAGCTAGCTTTTATGTTGAGCTTGTCGTTGTGGTTTGAATGTTATTATCATTGTCTCGTGCTAGATCCTTCAACTTTGAGGACATGCGTATCGATGAAGCACTGCGGCTGTACCTGGAGACTTTCCGACTCCCAGGGGAAGCGCCAGTGATATCTTACATCATGGAACATTTTGCTGAACACTGGCATGTCAGTGAAGATTGTTTTTTTTTCTTTTCATTTTTCTTTTTTTAAATGAGATACTCGGAGGCATGCATAATAATAATGTGACAGTAATACAAATGTACTCACTCCCCTCTGCCTCCACTCCCTTCACTATTGGGGGGGGTTGGCTGGCTTCACAGGTGTTGGACTCTAGACCAGACGGTCCTGGGTTTGACTCCTGACAAAGCCAAAATTCGTACACACTTTTTTTTTTTTTTTTTTTTTTAACAGTGCTCCTTGTCTTTGAAATCACCTCTGTAATCAGTGTTCAGTCCGTTTGCCAAAAAGAATTTAGGTGTTGTTGTTTTTTTTTCCTGATTTCCAAAAAACGATACAGTTTCTTTTAACATTGTCAGAAGGAAAAGTGTACCTGATTCAGAGACCCAACCAGATTCCATTTTTGTTTCTTTCTGTCCATTACGGTTAATCTTAAAGATTACATCAACAGCGCTAAGCTTCACTCTATAGTTGCATGAAGTCAAAATAAACTGTTCCATTTCTCTCCAGAAAGCATACCACACTGGACACTCATAAAGAAAAGGTGTTCTATATAATCGACAGAGTCTGGATGACTCCACCCTCGGTCTGACTGGTGATCCATGACAAAAACAAAACAAAAAAACCCCAACTCAAAACACACCCAAAACAGAATTCAACCTTAAAAAGGCCTCCGTGGCGTCTCCCGGCACATTTTCCACTGTATTTGGCATGTCCAAATACAGTGACATCTGAATGGTGCATACATGTGCATGTCCAGTACCCCTTCCATCAAAGCAAAAGTTTTGTGTGTGTTTACGGCACATGCAACACAGTCGAGGGCGGTCCGATAATTCACCTACATCTGAACGCAGGGCCCAGTAGAGGTATACAAACTCGGCAGTTTTGACCTGATTGACGCAAAATTCCCCATAGCTCAGCAAAAACTAAACATGAACAGTGAAATAAAAAATATGTATAGTTGGGTCTCTGAAAACAGCACACTTTTTTTAGCTTATAGACTTTTGATAAAGTGAATAGTTTCAGAGATATCTTTAAAACAAAAACCAAAAAACAAAAAAAAAATACTTTTATCGGCAAACAGACTATACAGAAGGTGGAAAGTCTCTAACACTTTTTCACAAACCCCTTCAGTAATGTGGACTTAGGTTAGAAACTTTCAGTGATTTTATCATTCACATTGATGGACTTTTAAATGATCATCTTCCAGAAAAGCAATGGTGAGCCATTCTACAACACCGATGCCGCGTTCACCCTGGCATACGCTGTCATCATGCTGAATGTGGACCAGCACAACCACAACGTGAAGAAACAGAGCATCCCCATGACCATGGACGTGAGTCATGCTTCTGTCCTTTAAATCATGTGAATATCATCATCATCATCATCATCATCATCCTCATCCTCCTCCTCCTTGTCACTAATGTCAGGGAGCAGGAATAACCAAGTTGGTAGAGCATTGGATCCTCAGTGCTTGGGTTGTGGAGCCGATCCCAGGTTGGAAGGCAAAAATTCCTGCTATTTTTTTCTGTGTGGCCCTGTATTTGATGTCTGTATCGCCATTACATGTTGAAAAAGGATGTTAACGTTCAAACAACCAGCCATACAAATTATCAGTCTTGTCTTTCTGTGTCAGGGGTTGGAAAAACACTGTTAGGACAGGGGTATTCATCAGGGTTTTTTGTTTGTTTGTTTGGTTCTTGTTTCTTTTGCATGGTGATCACGTGTGTCTGCTTGTCCTTACGCGTGATTTGTGCCATTGGTTAGTCGTTCTGCACTCAGTGCATCTGTCTGTTATCCTTTTCAGCAATTCAAAAACAACGTGTCAAAGGTGAACGGTGGGAAAGACTTTGACGAGGAGATGTTGGAGGAAATCTTCACTGCTATCAGGTGAGACAGTTTGTATGTGTGTGAATACCGGTAATATCATTTTACTTAGATACTGAAGGGGTTTTTTTGGGGGGGGGTTTTCAGTTTTACTTCAAGTGTTTAAGTTTAGTTCAGTCAGTTTGACATTTTGTTATTTGAAAGTTGCCGAGTGTGCTCCTGTACTCCCGTCTTGTGTCTTGTGTGACAGTTCAGGTGTAAGGGAAAGATGTGTTGTGTTTGTGACTTTTACTCCTGCTGTACATAATGCAACCCCCCCCCCCCCCCCCCCCAAAAAAAAAAAAAAAAAAAAAAAAAACACAAAAAAAAACAATGAATGCATTATTTTGCAGGAATGAGGAAATAGTGATGCCGTCGGAGCACACCGGCCTCATCAGAGAAAACTATATATGGAAGGTAAGCTTGCTCTAAGGTGTGTTGTAAAAGGTGTTCTGGTTCTGCCTGAGTAATATGATTGTCAGCAAACAGCTGACGTAAAATGCAGTATCATGTAGTGAACAAGAATTGAGAAGTCATAGCTGGAAAAACTACCATTTTTTCATACATCGGTAGATTTCAGTTTAGGTGACAATTCGTCCAGATGCTGGCTTGTAAGTTGATTTTACAATACTACTGAATGTCAGTATTTTTGGTGTGTTTTTAAAGAGTGTGTATGAAATGCTATAAGGTGACAGCATACTAACTCTCTATAACACAGATTCTGCTGAGACGTGGGGCGACTAAAGAAGGGGTGTTTCTGCACGCACCTACGGGCGCCTTTGACTCAGAACTGTTCACACTGATCTGGGGGCCCACTGTAGCAGCTCTGTCTTTTGTTTTCGACAAGAGCACGGACGAGTCCATCATTCAGAAGGCTGTGTCAGGCTTCAGGTATACAAAAACATTAGAATTTTTAGATTTCTAGTTATTTATCAATATATCGGCGCCATTACGAATATATTGATTCATTCAGATGATTTGAAGCACCTCAGGGTTTTTTTATTTTTGTTAGCTAATTTTGTCGGGCATCTTTTATCACCTACACTGGAGAATTTGTGTACTGTCCCTCCCCTGTATTATGCGAATCTGAAGTTGCATATAGTTTCCCTCTCTTGTGCGAAGATTTTAAGTTCTGCCGTTTCTTCTAAGCCCATCTCTGATGGTCCCTTATTTGTAAATTACCGACTACTGTGACCTGCTTGTGCACTTCTTCAGATTATCAAAACATTGTGCTGCTGATAACAATATTCTTGGCTTGGCCAGATCATAGTGATAATAGCCTTTAACCTTTATTCCTTTGGCCTGGAATTGTCTCCCTCATTCTCTCAGCCGGTCACCCTCCCTTGAAACTTTCAAGGAAAATCTTAAAGCCCATCTGTTTTCGTTCGTGAACACCATTTTACTGTTTGCATCGTGTTCTCAGTATGTTCGTGTCATTGCTCCTAGGCCCTGACATCATGGCTGTGTATAGTTTTGTATTTATTTTTTCATTTTCACCGTTATTTTACCTTTAAGTGCTTAGAACTGTTACTTATTAATAGCTTACAGCGCTATACAAGTATTATCATCATGACTATTATCAATACTTTGTTGTTTGCAGGAAATGTGCAATGATCTCGGCTCACAACAACATGAGTGATGTGTTTGACAACCTGGTTATATCCCTCTGTAAATTCACCACCTTGCTCAGCTCTGCAGAGGCAAGGAAGAATTCTTTGTGTATTGTGGTTCTTTGTATGTTGACTTTGATAAGGAATTGCACTGAAATATTTCCTTCTTTTGCAAGAGCATGTCCTTTGCTCTGCCATTTGACATTTAATTTATGTTCACCTCTAATCAGTGTTGTACATCCACAAAAACATCTATAGGACAAATGTCCTGGACCATATCAAAGTAACAGGACAAATGTCCTCTTCAGAACAAAACTATCCGGACATTTTTTTGAGTCATTATTTTCCTTGCTCAAGAGCATCTGCTTCCTCTTTCCTCCCCATTTCTCTGTCACTTTGAACACCCAGTCTGATTCCCCCTTCACATCCATGGGTGCTTCCATCTGCACCCGCATTAGCATGGCTTGATTGTCTGCTGTCAGCCTGTTCCTCTGGCAGCTGAGTTGCGTAACAGCAAGAACTTTGCAGCCTGCAGACTTGCTCTATAGGGCTAGTGTACCGTGTCCGAGAGGTATTAAAAACCGATCGGACAATGACCGCGCATCGTAGAAAATAATGGGACATTTGTCCTCTTGACTATAATTTGTACAGGACATCCTGCATGTTATTTCAGACATTGTCCGATGTCCGACGTGGATGTACAACCCTGCCTCTTGCTGAGATGAGCTTTGAAAATCTGCTTCACCATGTATTGCTTTGGATGCTGAAACATTTCTCCATTTTACATGCACGTATTCTGCCTTTTTTTTTCGTGAAGATTACTTTTGGTGATGAGATTTGTATGCTTCCAGTTTCACTCATTTCTTCCTCTCCTTTTTTATCCCCCCTCCAGAGCCCAGAAAGCATTCCTGTGACATTCGGCAGCAACTTCAAGGCCCAGCTGGCTGCAAGGACAGTGTTTGGTTTGGCCCATCGCCATGGTGATATTCTGCGAGAGGGCTGGAAGAACATTCTAGATTGCATGCTCCAGCTGTTCCGGGCCAAACTGCTGCCCAAATCCATGATTGAGGTGATTTTGTGTTCTGTGCATTGACGTAGTCGTTGAAATCTGGTGTAATTGCATTTTGAGTTTGACACAGGAGGAGTGTACAATGCGTGTCATCCTGTGTGTTCTCAGAATCCAGTCATGCCAAAATCCCACGATGATGTTAACGTCCACTCACGTGCACTCAGTACAGGTGAAGTGATTCTTTGTAGGCTTGCTCATAGAGTCTTGGACATTACACAGACCTGACTCAGATGATGGATTTGTGAAGACAGAACCTTCCTTTGTTACTGCTTGCATACAGCAGCAGCTGAAAGACTGACAAGAAGACGAGGGAAATGTTTTGTTCCATTGTGTTCAGTGGTTTCAAAGTTTCCTTTTCTGTCGACAGGTTGAAGATTTTGCTGATCCGACAGGAAAGGTGTCCATACTGCGTGAAGAAACAACAGCAGTGACAAGGTAATTTATGATGTTTAAACTGGAACCACTAAAGTGATGTGCTTATCACCATGCATTTGACTGCAGTAAAAAAAACAAACTTGTCTGCTGCTGTTGTCAGAGTTGCCTTTGTTGTGAGTGATTAGTTAAAGGCCCATCTTTTGACAAATCTGTGCTTACATCCTGAGCTGTTCTGGTGGTATCTATCACTGCACCACTTGGGCACCTGCACAGTCACAGCATCTTACAAGCTAGCACTGAATGAGCAGAGGGCTAAAACCACAGCTACTGCAGTGTAGCTGTCACCCTTTGACAGAGCAGAGCTCTTTGGATAGGTGTGTTTAAGGAAACCCAAGCAGTGAACTTAAAACCAAACCTTTCTCTTCACAGGACTGAGTCCGGAGTACTGAGCACATTTGCGTCGTACTTCTCCCTGGCAGACACAGGAGCTACAAAAGGTCCCACAGCAGAGGAACTGGAGGCTAGTCGCCAGGCGCAGAGCTGCGTCCTGGACTGTCACCTCGACTCGCTGGTGGCCGACACCAAGTTCCTCAGGCATGACTCCCTTAGTGAACTAGTCAAGGTAGGCCAAATGTGATTTTTAACAATTTTATTTTTTTCAGTACTTTTATTGTCTGGAGGAAACACATTTCTAGAGTGCAGTATTACCACCTTTTTCGAATTTTGGCTGGGGGAGGGAAGCATGAGGACCCAAAGACAAACCCTTGATGAGCAGCCCGGGGGCTAGGAAAAATGTTTGGGGTTTGGCTCAGTTTGGGGTCAAACCCACATTTCACTGTAGCGGCAATGATGGCCGCTCAACAGCTCACCTGCTGGTCAGATGTGCTGCCTATTTGCCTGTCTAGTCAGTGCTTACTCCAAGGCTCCCAGATCTAGCAAAGACGCATACATCGATTGAATTGGGTTTGATTTTTGTTTTGTTTTGATTTTGTTTTAGTGGTGTGGAGTCAGCAGATTGCAACTGTATTGCATATTTTCCTTTAGTAATGTAGTTCATGTTTTTACATGCTGTTTCATAAGTGTGCATGGTTTGTGGAGGTTGTTACAACACTGCTGTCCCTGTGTGCAGGCTCTGATCGCTGCATGTCAAGGTGTGGAGGAGCAGGGAACGTTGGGAGGCCAGTATGATGAAGATGCTGGTGTTTTCTTTCTGGAGCTGCTAGTCAAGGTTGTCCTGCAGAACAGGTGAGCTGGTGGCTTGATCTTAAAAAATTTACTGATCACTTGGGGCGGTCGGTGGTCTAGTGGTTAAGAGACTTGTCACCAATGCGAGAGGTTCGTGTCCCACTCGGGGCAAAGAATTTTTCCTTCTCGTATGTGGCAACGCGATCGTTCAGGCCGATCATCGGGGGTTTTCTCCGGGTACTCCGGCTTCCTCCTCCTCTGCTTTGGAAATGTTCAGCCCACCAGATTTGAAAAAGAAATGCAATTCTAAATTCCGAAACTTAAATAGCTGAGCTGACCCTTCGCACCACGTGATTGTAATGTGTTTATGCTCAGTGTGTGAGAGAATGTGTGTGATTCACGTGAGCGTACGTGTTGGGTTCAGTTAGCGGCGCTTTGAGCCGACTCATGAAATTGAGTAAAGTGCCTATACAATACTCATTATTATTATTATCATTAAAATCAGTGTACATCAGCACTGTCGTAACATTTTCCTCCCATTATAAATTTCTTGGTAGAGTCAGCCATGAAGAGGGTAACATTACATCAAAATGTTTTACTCTTCATTCATCCTGCTGAATTTTACCATGGGAATTCCAGTTGGATGTCAGATGTCGCCAAGAAGAGACAGATGAATCACAGTGTTTATTTTTTTGTTGCTGCTTTCAGATTTTATGTGCAGTTTGTTTGTTTGTTTGTTTGTTTGTTTCAGCAATTGTATCTTTAACATGAGTATATCAGATTTATTGTATTGCAGGGACCGTGTGACAGGCATCTGGACGGCAGTGCGCGACCATCTGCTGTGGGTGTTCATGCGCTCTAGGGAACCTGGTCTGCTGGTGGAGAGGGCGGTTGTGGGGCTGCTGCGAATGGCCATACGGCTACTGCGACGCGAGGAGATGGCCAGCCAAGTAGGAGATACCGTTAATTCATTTATTTTCATTTTGTTTTATTTGGAACCGCACATGTAAAGGGAGGTTCATCATTTGAGCATGAGATTGCCTCCTAGCTATGTCCTGGATCTTCTGTTCAAAGCGGTCGACCAAGATTTATGCAGACAGCAGGGGTCTAGAGATGTTTGTCAGTACCAGTAAGGGTGAATTTTCATGATAAAGGAAATTCCACAAGAGATCTACAATTAGTGAGCCATTGCTTACCAGATCCCCCCCCCCCCCCCCACACACACACACTCACACTTTATTTGGCCCTTTTTCTTTCCTTCTTTGTGTGTGTGTGTGTGTGTGTGTTGTTATAAATAGGTTAAAGTGTGCCATGGCTGCGCAACTTGGTTGTAACTTGTATGTAAGGGGAAGCATGTAATAGTGTTCATGCTTGGGACATGTTGCTTACCTGTCAGGTGCTGGGTGCCTTGAAGATGCTGCTGGTGTTACCGGGGCCTGTGCTGCACTCCCTGGCTCGTCAGGTGACGTACGGCTTGCACGAGCTGCTGCGCACCAACGCTGCCAACATCCACACGGCCCATGACTGGCACACGCTGTTCACCCTGCTGGAGGTGGCTGGTGCCGGAGCCAATCCACCACCCTTCATGCAGGCGCCGGGCGATGTTGATATGTCCCAGGTGCTGCACGATGCAGGTATGATGATGGTGACACAGGTTCGACGATGACAACTGGGGTATGACAATGATGTGATGACAGAGGTTAGACAATGGTAACTGAGATAAGATGATGTTAAATTAGTGATACAGGTAAAATGATACTAGCAATGACACTGACTGATGATTATGGCACGAATTGTTGTAGTCCGGTACAGTTTACCTTTTGACAAGAGCGGAAAGAAAATGACAGGTTAAACCAATAAATAATTTCTTATTCACGTCTTTTTTTGTGACATTGTCCATTTTTGTGTGTGGTGGTGGTGGTGTTCACACAAACCAAAGCTGACATGAAACTTGGTATGGAAAAAGGAGCGTGGGTAAAATTAAAAACAAGTGTACTTAGAAAAGCACAGGAGATATATCCATGACACAATTTAGATGGCAAATGTATCTTCTGACATCCTGTGTTTTGAAAAAAGCTTTGACTTCCGCATAATTCTGCAGGTGCTCAAAGTGATAGTGAGGTTGGGCCTGATGGCATGGGGTCCGCAGCCGCCAGTGACCGTGGCTATACATCAGACAGCGAGCTGTATGAGACTGCCAATAGACACCAGCATCACCGCAGCAGTCCAGAGTTGGCCCTCAGACCAGTGCCAGACAACGGCAGCTGGATGCTGGTCAGTGTCACAGTTCACATTCAATGTGTGTGTGTGTGTGTGTGTGTGTGTGTGTGTGTGTGTGTGTGTGTGTGTGTTGAGGGGAAGGGGTGGTTGGGGTAGAGAAGTAAATGGTAGAGGGGTCCTGGGGACATAAATTTCAATATTACTCGAACATTATCCACAGGTAAACCGGGAAGAAAGTGGTACCCCCAGTGCCCTGCCGGTGAACCAGTACAGCATTGAGCTGCGTGAGGAGCTGGTGAGAGTTGACCGTCGGGCACTTATGAAAGCCGCTGAGACTCTGGCTTTTCTGGTTCGGGATGCAGCTCATGTCACGCCACACAACTTCCAGAGCTGTGTGCACGCCATTCGCATCTTTGTGGAGGCTAGTGTCAATGGAGGTGAGTGCTCTCTTCATTCCGTGTGTTACGAGTTAGCTTTGGTTCGTTGTGACCAGCAGTCGCTGATTTGCTGTTCATGTGTTTTCTTCTGCATAAGGCAATGAGGGAAAGGTTAGCACATGGCTCCTGGCTGAGATTTGAACTTCATAAACAACGAAAGTTCCATGTGCTACGAGTTCAGCTATCTGGCTGGCCTATCTGTTGATCTTTTGCTCACGTTTTGTATGGCTCAAGAACAGAAAGACAGCTTTCTTTGTGCTTGTTGTATTGAGATGCTAACCAGGGTGTGCCTGCTCTGTATGAAGCTGTAGGTGTTTAAGACAATATTTTCATTAAAACTGCAGCACATGAAACTAACGTGCCCTTCGTGCCATGTTCACAGGTCATCACCGGTCCCCAGTGCGTTCACACTCCATGCGCGAGAAGCGAGGCGGGGGCCACCCACACAAACCTCCGCAGCGTGTGCGCCACCAGCGCGACAGTAAGATGAAGAAGTCCAAGTCGTCACCAATCCAGCTTGGCCAGGCGAGTGCGTCGGACGATGAGGGGGAGGAGGAGGCGGCACTCACCAGCCTGCACTCCCTCTCCATCCAGCTGCTGGACCTGATGCACACCCTGCACACTCGCGCGGCCTCTATATTTGCAGCATGGGCACAGGAAGAGCGGCAGAACAGCGAGAGCGGCGTTGATGGGCAGCACGTGGACGCGGCCACCGGCACATTGTGGGCAACCTGCTGGTGCCCTCTTCTGCAAGGTATTCAGTTCTAGTCAGTGTACACGTAGTTCTAAGTGTTCACTTCAGTACGCCTTTTCAAGATTACAAGGTCCCACAGGAGAGTTGAAATAGTTGCGCATGTGAGTGTGCATGTACACTCAAAATGATTTGTCTTAGTGGTACGTAGGAAATGCACACATAAACTGTATTCCGCAATAGTACAAACACATCGTACGGTTGTCCCAGCATGCATGCTCTTAAAGAAGATCTTTCAGTTTCCAACACATTAATTTTCTTTTTTGAATCAAATTGGTGGTTACTGGTAACACCCACTTGATATGCCGTGGTCATGTCTTGCACAATTTGCAAATTGAAACAATGATGATGAATTCACTTTCAAATGATTTGCTGCCATGCAGGGATTGCCCGTCTTTGCTGCGACACAAGGAGACAAGTACGGAGTCAGGCATTGACGTACCTGCAGAGGGCGCTACTTGTCCATGACCTACAGACATTGTCTGCTGTTGAATGGGAAGCGTGCTTTAACAAAGTAAGTTTTGTCTCTGCTTTCTCTCTCTTTTTTTTTTTAAACATTTATGTTTATTTATTTTTAGTTCTGTGCTGTCACTTCAAGGAAATTCTGAATTTTGCTTGGTAGGAAAGCTGAAGAACCAAGAGAGAAACCCAATTCATTTAAACGGGTTTATTCCATCTTTGCTAAGGCAACGTATGTTTTAGAACAGTTTCACTCGTAAGTGTCCCTATACACTCAGAATACTCTATCTTGATGATAAGTACAGCTCTTACGCAATACAATGATGTGAACTCTTTGTGCAAGCGGCTGAACATACAAGTTCTACAACTGATGCGTTCAGCGTACTGCAGGGATTCACATCCATTTTGGGTTCAATAGGACAAATGTCCTGGTCTCAACCAAAACAATAGGACATTTGTCCTGAAAAATAAAAAACAATAGGACATTCAATGTTTTCCAATCTTTTAATGATCAACGTGCTGAGGTGTCTGTTCTTGTATACTATATAAGTGTCAAAGCCAGGCATGCACGTCTGCTTAATTGTTAAGCTAGGGGTGTGCAGGGGAATGCTCCCCAAGATTTGTTTTAAATTACACTGAAATATGTGGAAGTGATTCAGTTTAAGTGCTTCAGACAAGGCCGGACTGACTGAAACCGTTTTTGATTTTTTGACAGGCCAGAAAATTTTTAGCCAAAGGTGGAAATCCGACAAAAGCACGGTGGAAGATCTTAATCCCTGACTGTTAACCATATGGCTATCTTGATTAGTCCCTCCTCCTAATGATATCACTAGTATTGATTTTTCGTATTGATTATCGTCTTAAAATAGACTCCGGGAAAATCCGGTACTCGCAAGTCAGGTGTACCACAGCCCGCGCACGATCATTCTAGGCAAATTGTTGGTAACTTAATCGTCGTGTCTGGTCCTAAGAAACGATCCGTAATGCATTTTTCGTTGTGCTGTTTTAGTTTTGCGTAAGAAAACACAACCGCTCAATGCTTTCTCGACGCCGGCAAAGAACGAATGGATGCGAGAGCCCCTGGGAAAATCCGGTACGCGTACGCCCAAGTCGGACGATCATCATACGTGTATTTTTGTAGCTAAAACGTCACGTCTGCCCCTCAGAAACGATCCGTATTGTATTTTTCTTTCTGTTGGTTTAATTATTCAAGTAAAAAAAATCCAAATGAATCCTTCATCGGCGCGAAGATCGCACGGATGCTAACGGCATTCGTGAGCTGCAAACCGGCGACCGCGCGCTGGTCGTTGGCGCTTTTGATTGGCTGACTGACGAGATCGGACGACAGCCATTGGTCAAACTAGTTTTCTTCTCATCCAGGTTCAATCACGCGATAACGCCGAACGGAATATTACACTGAGATGATTATCGGCCACCGTGTTGTAGCCTTCGTTCGCTAACCAGTTCAGCGGGGCCGGTTTCGGCCAAGCGAAACTCGTCCGCGGTTTGCGCAATGCTGTGTCCGGCCTTGCGAAAAAAGAATAGGACATTGTCCGCTTCTGTCGTCAATGTAATCGGACATTTGTTCTGAATCTCCCCAAAATAATCGGACATTTTGGAAATTAATAGGTCTATGTCCGATGTCCGATGCGGATGTGAATCCCTGGTACTGTTTGTATTTGAACCAGTTGCAGAGAGTAAGATGACAGCGATGATGAATGGATTGGTAACCTTTTGCAGGTCCTGTTTCCACTGCTGACCAAGCTGCTGGAGAACATCAACCCCCAGGATCCATCAGGCATGGAAGAGACTCGCATGAGGGCTTCCACTCTGCTCAGCAAGGTGTTCCTGCAACACTTGAGCCCCCTGCTGTGTTTGGCAACGTTCACAGCGCTCTGGCTGACCATCCTGGACTTCATGGAAAAATACATGAAGGCAGACAGCAGTGACTTGCTCGTAAGTACATTCTGGGGCACAGGGCACAGAAGAGGGCAGATGTAATTACCTCCCATCCCCCAGCAACCGCCACCATCACTTGAGGGACTTGAGGAACAGATTGTGGCTTCTGTTACACAGTCTGGATGGCTGACTGACTAGCACATTTGCTGCCTTGTATGCTGAATATGAACTTTATTCTGCCTTGATTTGAATTTTTCTTGCATAAACCTTTTGATTTTTGCATAATTTAGTATTACATCATTCTCCAGCAGTTTGTTTATCACCATGTGTATCAGAGATCACAGAGTTTGGTGTGAAAGCTTTCACTGCAGTTGATAGCACTTACCATGCACACAGCAGGTCAGGAGATTGGTCACCGTCTCTTTCTGTCTGCGCAGTCGGAAGCAATCCCTGAGAACCTGAAGAACATGCTGCTGGTGATGGAGACAGCCAGCATCTTCCGCACAGACATACAAGCCGAATCACAGCTCTGGCGTCTCACGTGGGACAAGATAGACACGTTCCTGCCTCACCTAAAAGAAGAAATTTTCAAACCATTTGAGCCAGGTGACTACCATGAACTGCAGACAATTTTTTCATGTATTTGTTTATTTTAAAAAAGGTAGTTTTGAGATGGCTTGGTAATTAAGTGAAAGCCGTGTAGGCATCTGGAGGACTTAGTTGTTTGTAAGTTTGTCCATATACAGTAAACCCATCAACACAGATTAATGAGCTTATTAGTGATACGCAAACCGTATATCCCATGTACTGCCAAACAATCGCCTAGCTGACAGTGCAGCATCCTTTATGTACTGTCTGTATTGGCAGTTATATTTCACTGAGTTTTTTTGTTTTTGTTTGTTTTTGTGTTTTACATTTGAACAGTTATCAGTCTGTCTTAGTGCTAAAACAGTTTCTGCACAACTTTCATCTTACAGAGCCCAAAAAGATTGACAGGTGTGAGAATACAGAGGAGCCCTCCGTCCCTCCAGCCCAGACTGTTGAGGGAGGGGATCCAGCACAACCGACAACTGATGTGTCTGGTGCAGATGTCCAGCAACCACAGGGCACACAGGTGGCGGACGTACCACTGGAGGGTGTCACAGTAGTTCCTGTAAATAGCCAACGTACGTGTTCACAATCAGCATGTCCTGTAAATAGCCAGGGTCTGGATTTAGACCCATCAGGTTGGGATTTGATGATAAATAGTCAGTCTGTATCTAAACCGTCAAGTCCTGTAAATAGTTCCAGGTCTGAATTTATAAAGAGCAAGTCCTGTGAATAGTCAAAAAAGAATGAAATTCAGATACACTTGCCAGGTTTTTTTTTGTTGCTGTTGTTTTTTTGTTTTTTTGTTTAACAAAATGGTTTCATTTCATTTGATTTATTCAATCATTGGTCATATTTTTGCAGCCCCATCATCTCAGCCAACAGAAATTCCGCGACCAGGAAGTCCCCTTCTGAACCAACCTGAAGAAACTCAGTCTGGTGCTTCCTACATCCTCCACCCACCCCTCCCATCAGTGGCCTCTCCCAGCGGCACAGCCCTCACTGGCGGCTCAGGGGTGGGAATGCCAGGTGTCCACATCCCCCTCCTGCTCAACCCAGACATCCTTCAAAGCACCACCATACCATACATCTCACCACAGGTAGGTTGGGCACACATCTGTAACTTGAATGGCTGAACTGCCACTTTGCCAAGACAGCACAAGCAAATGTACACAGACATGCACACCACTCACATTGTTAATCTGTGGAAAAGGAAATAAAGAGAGGAGTTATCTGAAAATTAATTGAGAACTAGAGAGAACTAGTGACTGAACTTTTTGGATGGGGACACAACACTTTCCTTACCGACTAATAGGAGTAGATGTTTTGAATGACAGACCCTTCTTCACCCGGTACATCCATAATACTGTGGTCTAGAGGGGTGGCTGATAGATAATTGACTTTCACGGGTGCTGTCCTCGCAGATATTTGCCGCTGCTGTTTTGAAAAGAAATTTCTGCTTCTCTGCAAGACATTTTAAAAAATGGCCCCACGTGACAAATATGTCATCCATAGTGTAGTCATATTTTTGTTACACTACAGTGATGTCTTTCAATATAAGCAGCATGGATGGTATTGCATTACAGTTTTGTTTTTCTTGCCTTTGCAGAAAACTGTTGAAATGGCTGATTCCCACACCACAGATACTACTCGGTAGTGGTAGTGATCAGGAGTGTATATGTGTCAGTGTATGCATGTCTGTGTGTGTGCATGTGTGTATATGTGTGAATGTGTGTGCTTGGGATGAGAGACGGACAGCTTTGTTGAGCATCAACTTGATAAAATGAGGCTGCATGTGATGATTTTATTTTTTATTATTTATAAACCTGATGCATAAAATATGCAGGCTGTGTGTTAAATTGGAGTTGTTTTCAATGTCTGATCCAGATGTGTTGGGGGTTGCTCCATGGTTGTTGACTGTAATGTCTGTGCTTACATGTGTCTGTTACTGTAATTACATGTATATATTCATATCTGACGTAGCTTCTATTTTGAACCAGTCCAGTCTCTCCTCTGCAAGATGCTTGAACAAGCTTGGAGAAAGAGATCATTAGCATTTGATGTATTTCACCCTCCCATCTTTAACACTGGTTGTCATTTTAGGGGAATCCTCTTCTCGTGCTAACTATATTTGGTAGGACATGTTTGGTCACATTTCATTGAGCAATACATCTCCCACAGGGGTAGTTCTGTGTGTGTGTGTGTGTGTGTGTGTGTGTGTGTGTGTGTGTGTGTGTGTGTGTGTGTGTGTGTGTGCGCGCGCGCGCGCATGCGCGTGTGCAGCAGTACGTTTCATGTTATAGTCGCTGTGTTTTGGGAAGGAAGCCTATGTGAGAGACGAGTTTTGTTTGTGTGTCTCGTGTGTAAAGTTAACCAGTAAGTTGACTTCATATACACAAGTGTTCAATCAAAATATTTTTAAACATTTGCCGTACGTTGTCCTGACTCAGACTGCACTTTCAGGCATTGGCAACTAGCCAAGTAATGCGTATTCATAATCAGCAATGTAGTGCAGGGGCCGAGGTCACGACGCGAACGCAAATTTCTTTGCGCAAATGGGTTGCGGATCGTAAGTTCGTACGTGGCTACGTGAAAACTATCTCTTCCGCTAGTTGGCCGGTCACGACGCGCACTTACTGGAAACGGTGTCAAGTACGGGTTATTTTTAGATAGGTGTGGGACCCCTGGGATTCCCACGGAAAACACCATCACGTGGCCTGCACAAATTCTCCTTCCAGCGTGAAGCGTGAAAGAGTAGAGGGGGTGTGTTCAGTACGCGTTCACTACAGAGTTTTTGATCGAGTCATGTTTATCTGCCGTAGCGTCAGGTTAAATGCGTGGCATGTATGTGGAGAGTGTGATCAGGAGAGCATGCAGGTCGCATATAGACCGCTTCCTAGCAGTCTCTATCTCAACATTGGACGGACTACAACGAGTAGAAGCATTTACTGCACGTACAAACCGTATGTAGCAGGCTCACTGGCAAGCTGAAAACCAACGGAATGAAATCAAAGAACAACGAAAAACGAAAAAGGAGAGGATAACAACAACATCAACAAAACTCTCCACATACATGCCACGCATTTAACCTGACTTGCTACGGCAGAGCAGGGGTTATGAAAGCTGAAAAATCTTGCTAGTCCTTCGGGCTAGCAAGATTTAAAACCAACTAGTCCGAAACCATTTCCACTAGCCCAAAAATACATTTTGTCAAATATAGACCTATTTGTAAATAAAAAAAGATTCACAACACTTTTATCGTGGGTAGAAATGATCCAGGATAAAAAAAAAGAGGAAAATTTTGAGAGGAGTGGCGAAGCCACGTCTGCGTAGCGCCAAAGGCGCCCTACCTAAGGGGGTCCGGGTGTATGCTACCCCGGGAAAATTGTTTAAATCTAGATTAAAATCTGTGCAATCTGGTGCATTCTGACTGCAAAATTGCGCATAATCTGGAATGAAAAATTTCAGAAAATATATATATGCGATTTTTTTGTTTTATCATACCATCAAGCAACTTTGTTTTTGTGGTCTTCATTAGTCTTCATTCAATTTAACACAACCCTTGAAAGAGCATGTTCCCCACCATGGCAATGCTTGAGGTCACTCATGCATCATTCAGACTACTCTCAACTTCAGATAAGCCATGACAATGATTTACATCTCTGAAACAGATTTTTGTTCTACAGTAGAGCCTCACGGCAACTGAGTTGGTCGCTCAAGTCACAGACACTCACGGTGGTGTCCGGACCACTCGAGTCCCCGGGAGCGCATGTCAACCGTAGAGATCATGGCATAATAAATGATAATTGGTACAAGCATAAATGTGACTCAGTAGCAGAGTCTGGTGTTTCTGTGGAGTCTTTCAGCAGTCAAGATTGTGTGACTTTACCTAACTTGAATTTGCGCGACGGATAACGTGTCCGAACGACGTACACTGACATCACGGCGTTGCCGATGTGCTGTCATTCAAATCACTGAGTTTAGTCCGTTTGAATTGCAGCGGCATCACAGTCTCTCCCTTTCTCTCACCGTCACCATGGCAATCACACACACACACACACACACGTGTCCAAACGACGCACACACCGAGACATCCCGGCGTTGCAGATTTGCTAAGTGTCAAATCGCTGAGTTTAGTCCAGCTGAATTCGCAGTTTCCGTTTTCTTTATTGTCAAACACGAATTAGTACCGACCCACACGATACCTATCAAATATCCGCCTTAATTCGCTCACACGCACCGGCACACAAAGAAACACGTTCAAACGCGTGTCTTGTGAAAACAATGGTCAGTGATTTGACAGGTGTAAAGGACGTCGGAACTGGCGGATGAGGTGATAACTACCGCAAGAGCTGCAGTGGAGCTTCGGGGGCGATGCGCTAATTGCCCTGTCTTTGTCCGCGGTCACGCGTGCACAGTAGGGGGTGGGCCACACAAAATTAATTCGCTGTCTTGCCAGGACCCTAGCGAGGGGAGATTTGCACCGTTCGCGGAAAGCGTACTACTGGGAATTTTTTTTTCCGATAGAGAGAGAGAGAGGCTCGCTGACAGTACCTTGTGCATTCAGCTCTGTGAAAATAGAGCAAGCTTTGCCTCGTAATCTCAACTAGTCCGGCGGGCCAGTGGTAAAACAATTTAACTAGTCCGACGGTATTTTCACTAGTCTGCGGGCTTTCGGACGAGTCTTTTCATAATGCCTGCAGAGAAACATGACTCGACCATAACTCTGGATTCGGAATCCGCACATTTCGGGTCCACAACTGACACTGTGTGACAATGAATGAGACCTGCATTGACAGGCATACGATCAAAACGGTGGTGGCTGATCAGTGAGGACTGACCGAGTGCGTTCAGCACTGAACTAGTAGTCCGAAACACACACAACAAATGTTAACCCACAAAAAGGAATAAATCAACCCACGATGTGTGTACAGCCGGCCATACAGGCCTTTGCATTGCAGGGTGCGTAGTGAACTGAACGCGCCCCCTCTACACTCAAGTCGTCCTACAGAAGATCGCACAATTCCAGCAGGTCTCTCCTCCTAAATCTAAACCTTTGAAGCATGTCCACATCGTCGTACAAGTCAAAAGGGTTAGTACGATCGCGGAACACCCTTTCCCGTCGCAATGCTCTTCTCATTTGCAGTTCAGGTAAATCAAGCGGGCCGCCATTTTTCAGATTTACGCAAAGGCTACGGCACCTTTCCGACACCCTTCTAGGTGGTGTACAATACGCAAGGTTTCCGAGCGGCCGTAACTTTGCGCAAACGTCATGACCACCCACTTTTATCACAAATCGTAAGTTACGGACCCTCGCGTGCGTAAATCGGTGGCGGAAAAGTTACGAACGCGTCGTGACCACGGCTCCTGTACTGTAAACTGCCACTTTTTTATTTGCACTGCACACGCATTTACATGCACAGATATTATTCATTATCATGTTGCATATCAACGTGTTTATCTTTGCTATCAAAATTCACTGACATTTTATGTTGGACTTTCTCTTGTGCTGTAGTTGAATCGGTTGTTGTCAGCGTGAACTCGTTGACTAGTCTTCTAGATCTGAACATTAACACAAGGAGGCAAGCTGTCATGTTTTGGTTTTATGTATACATTGTATATACTGTATATATATATATACATTTACTGTTCAGCAGGAAAATCTATCCATACCCACATTTGTCAGAATGGAAATGCTGGGGATGTGTGCGTGTCTGCAAGTTTCACCATGACTTTTTACTTAAATGTAAATTTATACAATTAGGTTTATTTCTGTATAAATGTCCAATACGTGATGTCAGTTTGGAATAATTTTTTTGGCATGACAAAAGAGGTAAGCTGTTAACTCTTTGACGACGAAGCACAATTTCTAACAAGCGATTTCCTATAGGAAATCGCGTGTTAGAAATTGTGCTTCATCGTCAAAGAGTTAAAGGCAAAGTTTGTTGCACATGTATCATTGTATGTCATCCGCTCATGACTTGCCACATTCCTCAAGTCATCTTCCCTAGACCTTGTAGTTTGCTGTAGATTAATCATTAGCTCTTCCCCAGTGCCAGTACTACATAAAATGAAGTCGGTGCATATATGTGTAAAGAGACCAGTAATATATCGTGCCTCAAACGTAATAGAGTTTGAAAGAAGTTGACCTGTACACCTCTCACTCACCTATGATGCAATCCACTAGTTATGTAAGCACTTGTGCACAAATTCAAATACTTTATAAGAATTTGCTAAATATCAACCACCTTGTCTTGGGCAGGTTACTTTTTAATGTAATTTGTGTTGGAATTAATCCTGTCGCTCCGTTTCATTGTTTAGACTCACAGGAATAATTTTTTTCCCTTCTCTCTCTCTCACTGAAATGATCTCCATGAGTGTTTGAAAATTGTGCTAGGATTTCAAATGGTGTTGTGCCACATGTACCTTTTGTGTCAACAGTTTCGTGTTTTATGAACCAGCATCCCAGTAACTGACATAATCAGAATGTTTCATGCCAGTGTGATGTTTTTGATGTGTATAATATTCTCTGCGTTGCTGTTCGGGTGGTTCAGTTTTGTTCTGTTTTGTTTTAAGCAGAATTCAAAACATTTGTATAGTTATTGCCTGCATGCACACAATTTAAAAAAAAAAAAAATAGCAGCAGCAAATCAACTTGTCCGAAGATTTTCACTTTCATGCACTAAAACAATATGCCATTTGATTGCCGAAGGCACATCATTTCCAGCAAAACTTTCAAACTGGGGTTTAAGATCTTAGATCCTTATTGTGGCTAGTACTGTACTTTCAATGTAGTTAGAATGCGATAATTTGTAACCTCCCTATTGCCACACACTTTTGACGCTGTAAACCTAGTCATTCAGTGTGAAATATGCATACACTGTGTGAAATTTCCAGTGAAAATGCAAAATTAATGTTTGAAATGACACACAGCCATATTAATTTCATTTATACTGTCTAATGATCTTATTTTATGCTTAGTTATTTCCGAATACAGAAAATATGCAGCACTTTTGAGAGTGCTTTGCTGCAAAAATGCATGTTTTTAAAAAAAAGTGTTCATGCTCTGCAGTGAGATAATTGTGTATTTTCATGTATTAATTGAAAAAGAGCTGATATTTTATTTCCAATCTGCAATAAGTGTTGCGTTCCATAAAAAGTAAATCAACAATGAAGCATTTGCAACGAACATTTGTCAGACAAAGCTTCTACGTACAAACACACGCTACTGAAAACTTACACTGTGTACAAATTTTATGCAGATGTTAATCTTGGCAAGTTTGTGGTTTCTGTAATTGGCAGATACATTGTTAACGATTTAAATGTTTTCCTGTTGTAAATATTTTGTGGCGTTAATTGAGACAAAGCAACTTATGTTGTAGGAAAAAATATAACAATGCACTTTGTTACTGCTAGCTCAGTTGTGGGGTGTTTTGAATTACCAGGTAGTTGAAATGGTAACAGTGGTGAGTTTTAAAGTGATTCTATTGTATAGGACAATAATGTAAAGGTTTTAGGTTGTGTGATGTACTTTGTGTACCCTCCATCCATCGTTCCTGTTCCAAATACATGTGACATAAACACAAAGAGCCGTTGTGTCGTTTCTGTGTGCCTGGTGGTCTGCAGGAAGTATAGGTACATTGTAGCGTACAAGTGCAAGGATGGAGGTGAGGAGATAAAAACTCAGATTGCCTTGAAATCCAGCCACTTGAAAAAACAACAACAAAACATCAACAGTGACATGCATAACAGAGACAGTTATACAATTTACGAATGGAAGCTCACTACATGTAATATGGAAGTCAGGAAGTGATGTCACAGTGAAACAATGGTGAATCTGATGTTAAACGAAATTTGTTTTTGGTCATGACGGCAATCGCTGTATGAGCCATCGAGGATTCCACTTTTTCAGGGGAGGTAATGTCACTAGGTTCATACCGCCGATTTCAGATGAAGCGATCGAAAGGAAACGTTGAGAACAATGAACACTTTATCGCACAACCACTAGTACCGCAAAGAAACAGCAAAAGCAAGGGGAAGTGAGAAAATTCCAGGTTAGGTATAGTATAATCACTATTTATTGTGATTTCGTCCGAGCGCCTGGTCACACTGAGTTAGCTCTTCTAGCCCATAAGCATCACTGAGTAAAAACGGGCCAATCAGAGGCTTCGGATGTTCCAAATTCGTTCATATTGCCTCCCTATGTGTACCAAATTGCGTTTCTAATTCGCCTGCTCGTCCAATCAGAATCCTTTGTGTCAAAACCATCTCTCTACCGCAACACTGACATGATCACTCGACTCTCGGGGCTCGACTCACTTCAACGCTCCGACGAAATGAAATCATCAGTATAAAAAAAAAACAAAAAACTGAAATGTGTCGCACAGCACACAACTCGCGGTCGTCCTACTTTGTATTTACGGGGTCAGTTTTAGGTAGTTATGACAGCGACATCCCCGTACCGGGGGCCGAATCGTTAACACTAGGCCCCCGCAACCACGGCCAAGTCGGGCTAACCGAGACCGAGCCGAGATAAGTAATAGCTAAGAAGGAAAAACATTAAAATACTCGGTGACAAGGAAAGTGGACAGTTGCGAACAACCTTGAGGTCCCCGTGCTATTTCAGAATGTGCACAGAAGCGAGGAATTCTGTCAAATTCACCGGCACAGTGAATTTTTAGCATGGCTCGGAGATTATTGTGCGTGGGAGTGATTTCCCTTGAAAACAAAAGCAGACGTTTTTTCCCGGGGGAATTTCGGTCACACCTGTCAACAACATCGTCTCCTCCAAAATCAGGGTATGGTATTATTTTGTTATGCTAACAACATTATACAGCTTAGCGAGGCGTTTCCAAATAATTAAGTGCTCTTGAACATTATGCAGCGCGAAATTAACGTCTGCTGTAAAGGACGTTAAACACCCAAACACCCACGTACTTTCTCTTTCGTGTAGTTTACAAATAAAGCTGATGAGCATAATTGTGAACGGAAAACTGATAAACGGTAAAGCATCAGAGCTGGTTCTGAAACCTGTCCTGCAAAGGTATAAGTAGAAAGAGAGAGAGAGAGAAATTTATTTATTTAATTATTTATTTTAATGGTCATAACCAACTGACACTATAGGAAAGACATTGCCGGCGCGGGAGAGATAAAACTTGATGCAGCTACAAAGAAACTGCCTCAACGTTCATCTTTTCTGTTATTAATGCCTGAAACCAAAGACAATATGTCATACCTGTAGCGTTCTCAGAGAGCGTTGTCAGCTGTTTGTAAACCACGTGAAAGATAAAGTACAGGCGTACAGCAGAGGGGTGGGTGGGGGGAGTCGGTGGCTCAACGGTTTGAGCGTTGGACTCGAGATCGAAAGGTCCCGGGTTCGAATCCCGACAGGGTCAAAATTTGTACAGGCCTTTTCACGTTGCCCCACTTCCACTGACTGTGAACTGGATCTGTTTGTGTAACTTGTCCATTACAGTCAAGGATACATAAACTGTGGCCGACCTGGCAGTCTGACTGGATTGGAAAAGTGTTCAGCTGGACTGTACAGTTAGGGTAGCTATCCCCATCCCCCATAACTAGCCCCTTAGGGCCGTCTGCAATCACCTCGTTGTGGCGTGGACGATAAACCCCAGCTAACCAAAGAGGGGTGGGTGTTCGGGTGTTTAACGTTCTTTACGGCAGACTTTAATCATTTTCGCGCTGCATAACGTTCAAGAGCACTTGATTATTTGGAAACGCCTTGCTAAGCTGTATAATGTGAGCATTACAAAATAATACCGTACCCTGGTCTTAGTTTCATTGTAGCTGCATCACGTTTTATCTCTCCGGCGTCGGTAACGTCATTCCTTTATGTCAATTGGTGCGTCTTTGCTAATTGATTCTAAACTTCAGTCATTGCTTACTATATAGCATTTTCTACCTATCTCTAAATGTGCCTTCGTAGCTGCTGACAGTGACTTTCTTAATTATCGCCTGTTCACAGGATCATTTATACTCTTAAAAGAATGCAATCTTTTCATCAGCTTCGCAGCAAGCAAAGATCCTCGTATATAGGATCATTGCAGCAAGTTGGTTATGATAATATTATTGTTTTCTCTCTCTTTAGTATGTATACCTTTGCAGGACAGCTTTCGGAACCGATTCTGATGCTTTAGGCCTACCGATTATCAGGTTTCCGAGTCAATTCTCATTAGTGGCCATCAGCTTTATTTGTAAACTACACGAAAGAGAAAGTACGTGGGTGTTTGGGTGTTTAACGTCCTTTACAGCAGACGTTAATTTCGCGCTGCATAATGTTCAAGAGCACTTAATTATTTGGAAACGCCTCGCTAAGCTGTATAATGTTGTTAGCATAACAAAATAATACCATACCCTGATTTTGGAGGAGACGATGTTGTTGACAGGTGTGACCGAAATTCCCCCGGGAAAAAACGTCTGCTTTTGTTTTCAAGGGAAATCACTCCCACGCACAATAATCTCCGAGCCATGCTAAAAATTCACTGTGCCGGTGAATTTGACAGAATTCCTCGCTTCTGTGCACATTCTGAAATAGCACGGGGACCTCAAGGTTGTTCGCAACTGTCCACTTTCCTTGTCACCGAGTATTTTAATGTTTTTCCTTCTTAGCTATTACTTATCTCGGCTCGGTCTCGGTTAGCCCGACTTGGCCGTGGTTGCGGGGGCCTAGTGTTAACGATTCGGCCCCCGGTACGGGGATGTGACAGCGACTGACCCGCGCTGTACCGACTTCCCGATTCCTGTTATTTCAAGCCGCATGGAAAACATTTGGTTGTCTCCACAGGATGAGTCAAGAGACACAAGCCAAAGGAAGATTTGTGTCAGACATTGAATACATGGTTTAAACACTGCTATGAACCGAGAGTAACATGCTCCTATGTGTGCAAGAAAAGGTTTTGTTTTTTCGTTCCGTACGTCTGTCTCTCTAGTTTGCGAGCACCAGTGACATATATATACTTTATATTAACAACAAACTTGTTTCTCATGCACTTGTAGTTATTTCCATCCCATGTGCCACCCATTTCTTCCCCTTTAAATTGTGAATATATATATATAAGGTCTATCTCAAACCCCACTGGTAGATAGGGACGGTGTGTCAGTTGGGATGTGATCAACTGGACATATAGTACTGGGTCAGTGCTAATAATCTGCACGTGCCCTGTATCAAAATTCAAACTGCAATTTGATTAGCAGACAATCCCTTGCCACCTGTGAGCGTTCATGTTATGCTCCCCACGTGGGGCATTTACTGATTTAGCCTAGTATTGTGCAGAAAAGATTTTTTTCTAAACTGCAATTCCATTTTTATTTTATTTTTTAGCTGTTTGAAAACAAGGAGGTGATGCAAACAACAGCTTGCACGTTCTTGGGAAGTACAGGATCAACCACACAATATTGAAGCACCAGAAATTGGCTGGTTGCTCTTAGATGCCTTTGGATTTTTTGTATCATTGGCTGATGATGTCCTTAATGTCAAGAAAGAAAGAGTGACCCAAGGATGCCATTTCCGCCACCGGCCAAATTCGCTCTGGACGAGTCTGGTGCAGTACATGCAGACCTTTCCAGAGGGACAGGAGTTAGGTTTGCATTAATTTATATGAACTGAACAGTTAACAGGTTCTGCTTCAGATTCAACCTCACAGCCAAACTCTCATCTTGATCCTCCAAGTCCAGTCATGCCTGTTCAACCAACAGAAGCTGTCTCCAGAGCAACAGGTGTGGTGGGTGAGTGTGTCGGACTGTGTTTTTGCTTCTCCTGCTGCAGCTGCTAGTCAGTATCATCAATCTGTTCCTCGTGGATGTTTTGGTTTGGATAGCATACCCCGTTTGAAGTTAGTAGCTCTAATATTATTTTATTTAGTTCGATACTGTGTTGTATCACATAGTATTTGATAGTGTGATGTAGTATTAGCGTAGTGTATAGTGTAACATTGTTTGGGACCGATGTAAAGTGGAGTGTCATTTTCAAGTTTGCTGTGATCGAGGTCAAACAGGCTTGCTTACTTAGTGTGCTTGCACTTGAAGATGATTACCTCCATCTTCCATTGTTCATAGTGTTCAGAGCACTGCAACAGTATAACCTGTGGATGGATCTGTGCCTTACTTCCTGTGCATCATCATATGGCTTTCTCATATTACCTAGCATTAAAACCTCCATTGAAGGCAAGAGTCCAAAAATAATAGGCAGTAGAAAAGACAGTGTCAAATTCTTCTTTGTGGAACTTTTAACTTCTTTTAACTGAAGTTGAACATACATTTAAGTTTAACCTTTTCCTACATTCCACACCAGACGCCGAAGGGCAGCCTCCTGACAAGGACAGACTGGGGACCAGGTCCAACTCTCAGTCCAAGCCACCATCCATCATCATCCCCAGAATCAACACACAGAACTATCGTGGGTTTGTCCTTGACCCTCACATGGACTCCAGCTTACTACAATACCTTGGAACAGGCTGATGTGGACGCATCTTTCCTCAATTACGACAATCCTGGCTTCAGTCGATGTAAGCATTTAAAGTTATGTAACTTATAAATAAAATGGAAACAGATGGAAAGCAAAACAGTATTTTTCATGCAAAGTTAGCTGATGAAACTAATAACTGCAACTTTGAATATGCAATTTGCCTTGCAGCATGCACATACAACTGTATTAACAACCACTTTCTCAGTGGAATTTCTAGTTACAGATAAGATCACATCAGACTTGTCTGAAGTGTTTTGTTAGTGAAATACGTGATTTTGAAACTTTTTTTTTTTGGGGGGGGGGGGGGGGGGGGGGGGGGTGGAGGGGGATATTTGATTTTTTTTTTTAACATGTACATGTATTTTGAATATTTCTGCCCCAGGTCCATGACAAATCCATCTGATTTATAGGCGTTTGTTTGTAAGATACAGGTGTATATATAACTGACCGCAGCACAAGCTAATTTGTTCCCCATTATCGGCTGCACTTAATACTTTTAACCTTATTTCCAGGAACTAGCCAAGACAGAGAGAAATCCAGACTGATGACATTGCTTCCAACCCTTCGCTGAATTTTCACACATAAGCAGTGCCTTAGATAGGGCGCACAGCTGGTTCTGTGATGGATCATTCCATTCAGCTTTTAAATCTTAATGCAGCTGGACTTCTTCACAGACACTGGCACTGGCAATTCAGTGTCCATGTTCTGTGTCCTCAGTTTCAGTTTTTGTTGTTGTTGTTGTTTTTAAGGTCAGTGTATTAAACCTCTGTTAAGTCTGTCTGTGTGCATCATGAGTTCGTTGCACTGCCAAATTGTATGTAAGCCGAGGGGATGTAAAGTGTGTGTGTGTGTGTGTGTGTGTGCTTTAACTCTTTGACGACGGAGCACAATTTCTGACACACGATTTCCTATAGGAAATCGTGTGTCAGAAATTGTGCTCCGTCGTCAAAGAGTTAAGCACAGCGAGTCCTTGGAAGTTGGAGAACAGTGCTCTATAAAAGCTATGTATTATTATTATTATTATAATGTATTTGTCTTCAAACTGTGCAGTTTGACATTTCGCCTCACGTACAACACATTATCTGTGATGTATTATTTACACTCCCATGCATACTTGACATGATATTCCTACTGCTGGGGCACAATATTTGTTGGTTGTATGGTTGTAGTGTTGTTTGTAATGAATGCATGTTGACCCAGATGCATGTACTTCTGTAACTCTAGCGCTGCGACCTACATCACTCAGTGAAGAATTGTATGTTCATTTGAATCAGAAATCACATTTGATCTTTATTTGTTTCTTTAGTGTTTTGCTCACTTGTGTCCCACTTTGTGACTGCGTGCAATTACTTGTACCAGAGAGTTTAGATAAGAAATAATTATAAGACTGTTACTGCAATACAAAATCAAAAAATTTATACTCTTCATGTGTTTGTATATCATGCAGGGGCGTAGGAACCACGGGGGCCCTGGGGGCCCAGGCCCCCGTTCGATTTTTGGAAGGGGGGCCCGAATATCTTTGGGCCCCCCTTGCTTTTGATAAGAGGAGAGGGGGTCCACCAGTCAGTGGTGGGGCCCACATGCTCTGCTGTCGCAGGACACAATCCTTGGCAGTCCACACACACACACGACACACACACACCGGCACACACACACACACACACAAACCTCCCCCCCCCCCCCTTCTTCACCCCAGCCATATGGCTCACCCGATGTAGTGGGCCCCCCTTCCTCTCAGCATCTTCCTACGCGCCTGTCATGGGTTCATCTTCCATAATTCAGTGCAATATGTCTTTAGAGATGACCTCATGTTTGAAATAAATGTATCTGTGATGAATCTGTTTGAGTTCCCTTGGTTTGTATGCAATGTCATCCCCATCATTCACAGTCACACACACTGACATGGATGGGCCCATGGTGACTGCATGATGATGATGTTCAATTTTGCGTCCTTTGCACTTTTCAGTTGTTTCTGTTACAGTTGACTTCTTTAAGATGGTTATTTTTCTTTGATTGATTAATTTAGTGAAATAAGGGTTTTCAATTGTCATGTTTATTTTGTTTTTGTTTTTTCTTTTCGTCGTCCATCAGTTTTGTTGTGTCTCTCTCTATCACAGTTTTTGGAGGCCGTGGCCATGTACCACATAGGGTCATAACTTACTGCAAATATTGAAGTGCTGGCAGTAATAGACAACATTTTCAGGCTTTGTGTGTGTGTGTGTGTGTAAACTGGAATGTTAAAAACTGCGTTGTTCCGGCGTGCACCACAACACGATAAAGCGCACGGACGCGCGGCGGTACCCCTGCGCCACCGAGACCCCCAACAAGCACGCGTATCCACAGAGATTCCTGGAAATCCTTTCTGCCTGTGACCAAAACTTTACTTCCATAACACGACAGATATTCTAATGAACATTTCCAATACAGAGTAAGTTGAAAGCAGGCTCAAATTTCTACGTATATTCCCTGACCCAGTTCCGACTTGACGAGCCAGGGCCAGTCAGCGTCGTACGGATGCAAGTTCCACGAAACTACTATTACCTCCCCTTTGACCGTACGGACGTCTAGGTATACTTGCAGAAAGAGGCCCATCCCCGTACTGGCACAGAAATATATATTGGTGATTATTTCCCACCGAATCGCCACTATTGTTTACAACCAGGTAGTCACAATCAGGGACTACAGAAATGTGGTTATTATTCATCGGTAGACGGTGTATTTGCCTTGGATACTGCTAAACGGCAGCACGCCGCCAGGCTACTAGACTGACAACATTAGTCCCTCCGAGTCAATCTACGGATATGCAGTCGTCTTGATACTGCACCGGCTGCCCCCTCCCCCCCCCCCCCCCCCCCCCCCCCCCCCAGGCGGCCTTTATATCAGTACATGTAGTTTATTTCATTTTACTTGTTTTTATTGTTTGAGCTGATACCGTCGTAGACTGACCCACCTACGATCACAACATTATGTGCTGTATGCAAATAATGGTCACTGAAATTGTGTTTTTGTTCATCAGTGGCGCGGCCGGCCCGGCAGTACTTGATTTTGGTCACCCGGCGTCTGTTGCATCTGCGTCAGTTTCAGCCGTATGAAATCAGCCTGAAAACTCAGTGACGCGGCCGGCTTCAGTTTTCCGCGCCAAGTTCCATCTGGTAAAACCCAGTACTATATGCCGTATGCTTCTTTCCAGTTCCTGTGTTTACTGAGGCGCGTTTAGACCGCAGTGTCCAAATGGGGCGGTACAGACTTAATGCTTTCGCTCCCTGCCTTTGAAGTTGTCGATACAAACCACATGGCGACCAAGCCATCCTGCACACAAGCGCCTTTTACGCTAGCGACAAGGAATGTGCCGCTCTTCGGGTCAGTCGTGTCAGCCGTTAGTGAACTTGAAGTTTAGTTGCTCGGTTGCTGAGACAGAAAACTGACAACCCAGTGGTTTTAATCAAACCCGGACAGACTCGAGACGGGATGCACTAAGTGTGGTGGCCGTCAGTGCAAATACCGGCCTTGGAAGATAAGAGCGGACTCGGAGATAGAGTACAGTTTGTCACAACTGAGCTAATCAGTTGAAACGGTGAGCGAGTGTCTGAAAGTTGACAAAGAAAGAAGAAAGCGGTGTGATCCACAGTCAGTCTTCTTTCACAACTCAGTCTTGCACAACTCAGTCTCTAGTAATATCTTCAGCACGGTTCAGTAGTCGAGGTGTACGGCTTAGCACTGGCACTCAGTCGATCCCAGCGCTGCTTGTGCTGACTGGAGGTGGAAACTGATGCCAGTGAACAGTTCAAATGGTCGGCATTACTTGCCGGGTCAGCCGGCTGCCTCAGTGTACATCAGTTCTATTATTCTGCTGTGTAATGGTAAAACCATACAAAATACACAGTACGTATATTTGCCGTCCTGATGCAGATAGGTAGGCGAGCATGATACAGGCAAGGAAGCCAGCGCAGACCAAAACCAAGGACGATAACCGGTGCTATTCAGCTCTTCCGTGGTGGCTCAGTGGGACCACACTGAAAAGCTACGTGCTGACGTCACTTGTCATGACTTGCACAGCTTAGAATAAAAGTGTGAAATCATGTCCTACCGTTGTTATGGTATTTCATCCTTCATGCCTCAGCCGTAGGGGCGCTAGGTGTGTGTGTGTGTGTGTGTGTGTGTGTGTGTGTGTGTGTGTGTGTGTGTGTGTACATCAGTAGTTTTTGACTGCATGGGATGGGTGGGGTCCAGGTTGGGGGACTGGAGTGGGGTTGAGTCAGTGATGGATTGTGTGTGTTAATGGACGGAAGAGAGGGGGGGGGGGGTAGTTGGAGGTTTATCATTATCAGTGATAGCTGAACGACATGATTTGAAATAAAATCTATGACAAGGATACTGAAATTTACATCAAAACCACGCGCAAGCTTAATGTGGACGACAGATTTCTGTTCAATCCTCTCGTAACGGTCCTCATAGACAAGTAGTTCATTTTGTCATCCAGTCAGCTGATACTAGGATTGTGGTCACTGTCACCTCTTCTAACTAATCATGGGCAATGACAGCGACCTAGTTAAACTCAGTCAGGATAACCCCCACAAAATGCGATGCAGTGTCTCATTTGTACAGCCCAAGCCGACGAGCTGTTTACAGCTCAGCTAAAAAAAAAAAAAAAAAAATGACACACACTGACACCGGCACACACACATATACGCGCGCGCTAAACTGTAATTTACGCATCCCCTAAATTCTGCGCTGAAATTCCAGCCTGTGTCTGTTTACAGGGATTACAAACAGCTCTTGGTTATGACAAATGATAATTGCGGCAATTAAAAACAATAGCTAGATACAATGGCGGTGCGTGTTTTGATACTGTCTGCGCTGTGGGTAGCAGCAGGTGTTCCCGACAGAACAATTGAGTGGATCTGCTTTACGCGGCAGTAAGCTGACCTGGTGTAGATTTGCCAGTATGACAGGAAATTTGTTGTGCACCTGCCACCGCGGCTATAAAACGTACAAACAAATCACGATGACAGACTCGTTAACGTTTCGTTTTGTCGGAAAGCGGTCGGTTGGGGATGTCTCTCTCTCTCTCGGCTCTCTCTGTACGTGTGCGTGCGTGTACGTGTGTGTGCGTGTTTGTGCATCCCCCTCAACCCCCCCCCCCCTTCCCCTGTTCCATCCCCCTCCCTTTTCGAATGCATCACACGCCGGAGACGATAATACAGAGACTGTCAAGCACAATTCCGTCACGCCTTACTGTCAGCATGAGTTCGATCCCTACAGCGCGGAGGGCATCGGGGACTTGTGTGCAAAGGACTGCCTCCTGTGTTCAGAGCCGAAGGAGGCGGGCACACGGTAACACCCAGGACGTGACAACTCTCACCTGTACCCTCCCAACACCCCAGGGGCGGCCAACATCAAAGGGCCGCCCAAGCCTTACCGTGGGGACGGGTTCAGGTATGTACGGTAGTTGATCAAGTCAGTGGGACAAGCGTAGGGAGGAGTTCGTAGACGGACGGAGTCGTACGTATGCCTTGTCTCAAGTTTTCAGTGGCCGGGGGTGTAAACTGAAGGGGAGGGGGCGGGGAGGAGGCCGAGTGGAGGAAGTAGTCTCTGATTTCAATCAACCGTGCCGGCACTGCGGACTGGTAGTTTTAGGTGGCATCTGATTAAACGTGAAAATCCAGTCCCGACCCCTCACGTTGCCACTGAGCCGGCGACACCCCCGGTGTGGTCCCCTCCTTCCTCAATCCATCCGAACACCGTGACTGCTCTCCAGTCACCGTCTGCGGCCGTTCTCTCCTCTGCGGCCACTCAGTCCACTAAGCTTACTGACTGACAAAACACACACACACACACACACACACACATCACGAAACTGACCCCAGAACAGAGGGAAGACAGCCGCTAGTCAGTCACTGCCAGTGAGCCGGCCGCGGTCTGTCAGTTACGGTATGGTTCTCGAGTCACGCCGAGCTTGCTGACCCGACATCGAGTCTTTCCGGCGTTGACAAACGGCTTCTCATCCCACTGATTGACTTTTCAGTACACGGTTGAATCGTGCAGTTTCCATTCAATTATGTTTAGCTTTCATTTTAAGTACTCGTTCATTCAATCGATAGTGATCCGTCCGGATCATTACGGCCGTATCGACTGAACAGCGTCTGCTCCGCGCATGCGCTGTCCTTTCACTGATGTACAACTGACTTCCGTCCCCGATAGGCCTAGCGGTTCTTGCCCATACGCATCACTAAAAGGGGCCAATCAGAGCCTCAGAATGTTTCAAATTCGTTTCAAATTGCCTCCACACGTGTACCAAATTGCGTTTCTAATTCGCCTAATCGTCCAATGAAAATCCTCCATCCAAGTCGGTGAACACTACGTATATGTACAGTTTTAGCCACGGGTATCGTAAGAGCGCCCGGTTAGCTCAGTCGGTAGAGCATCAGACTTTTAATCTGAGGGTCAAGGGTTCGAGTCCCTTATTGGGCGACAATTTTTTTTCTCCTCTTTGTTTATGATACAGACGTTAACTTTTATTTATTTTGTTTTTTTTTAACATTTTATGTATTTTTTAATTTTTTTACACAAATTTTTATTTTATTTCTTATTTTTCATTTATGTTTGGTAACTTTTTTTCATTTTGTTGTAATTTTTTAAAATCGTTTTATTGTTTTATTATTATTATTATTATTTTTACAAACACCTTTTTATTATTATTTTTTAATTCAAACATCTTCTCAGTCTATTCATGGTTTTATTCTTTGTATTCTTACCCAAAAAAATCATACCAAGCTTGTAAACGTACAGTAACCACTAGACTTCACACACACACACACACACACACACACACACACACACACACACACACACACACACACACACACACACACACACACACACACACACACACACACACACACTGACGTACATACACACATAGCCTTTGTCCATAAGTTTCCGAAAGTGCACATTAACGACCAGTCAGTGATTATGAATATTATCGTACCGGGAAAAAATAACAGAAAGATCAGGTCTGTTCTGATCAAACGCGAAGACTTTTATCAATGTATTCATTTTTCATATTATTTGTTAATTTGTTAGAAATTGTTGCAGAAAGTTTCTACGTGCTGGAGCACACTGAATCTTCATTGAAAACGGCTACTCGTGGAAATTTTAGTTTGTGTTTAGGTAAGGGTTAGCTCTAACTCGGGGAGCCGGGGTGGCGGAATGGTAGAGCGTTGGACTTCTAATGCTCGGGTCGTGAGTTCGTATCCCGGCTGGGGCCAAGTATTTGTGCTGGCTTTTTCATCGTTGCCCCGTCTTTGATATCACCCTCCTGTGGTGGAAAAGGACGTTAAACCCCCCAAACACCCACCCACCCACCCTAGCTCTAACTCCCCCACCCCCTCCCTCTTCCACCTAATTATGTTTTTGGTCAGTGTTGACAGTCTCTGTCTCAGGATTAGACTCTGTGTGACATGTGCTCTGTGCTCCAGCCTGCCACTTACCACAAAAACTACACTGTGCCTTCCATTCATTAAAGGGGTCGGTAGCACTTAAAGCCTGTCCTCCAGCGGCCAGCCGGGGTTACAATCAAGACAGATTTACCACCGTTGCCTGTTCAGTGTTCGGTTTGACTCGACACCCACCTCACCAGACGCTCAAACTAAACAGCCGCACTTAACCACTGTGGGGATAATCAAGTAAATGGTTAAGGCACAGGGCAGTTAAGTAGTATAGCTGGTACGTGTGTACGCTCTTGGGATGTTTGACACGTTCGTTCACAGGTGCCTGTTGACGCGTTTAGCACCCAGGTGTCACGAAGCTGTAGGCGTTTTTCAAAGTGAACGATACCCCCCCACCAGAGCACAATCATCATGGCAGGAGGTGTTCAATCCCTGCTTGAAGTTTCTCAAGGGCCAATCCAAGGCGTTATAATTACCCTTTTACAACAGCCTCACCAGACGGGGGCTAATCAAAAAGAGAGACTGGTGGTAGGCCTACTTTCGACAACAGCCCGGCTAGACTTGGGCCAGTCCAAAAGAAACACAAAGGATGTTGTTGACATACGACGCCTCGTACAAGTGGTGTCTTACCGCATTGTTGGAATTATTGCCGAAGGTTCTCTCCACCGTTCTTGTAATTTGGTTCAAAACACCTATAGTTTGCTAATTAACGCTGACTTTAAACAGTTGTCTGGCCAGCGGCTTATCTGTCACGAATCTCGGCCAAAGTTGGACAAAGCCGGCTCAACCTATTCAGTGACCAGTCCGTCTCGCTAAGAAACGCAATATTTGGACAGCGGCGACTACTGAACTGGTAACAGTTTGCTTTCGCTTCTGTCGATTTATCCTGCGGGAACCTGGTTATGCAGGATACGGCGACTGTGTAGGTAATCCGCCAAAACTGGCAAATCTTACAACTCACTCTGAGTGACCCACTGGCAGGTGTGTCGAGATTTCCGGGGCTTTGAAACGTTTACTGCTGGTTACCTGAGTCTCAGAACTTGCGAGACTGCAATTTGGGATATTTTGTCTTTTACACCTAGTCTGAGTCCGTCTAGTATGAATGAAGAATGAATGCTGTTTCAAATGTGCCGTCTTGGGGTCCAGTCATTCAGAGGGCTTTGATAGTTGACATGAGATTCGTCACAAGAATCCTGATAAGTGATTATAGTCTTATCAAGGATTACAACAACAGTGTCACACACACACACACACACACACACACACACACACACACACACACACACACACACACACACACACACACACAACTTCTCAGTGACATAATCAGTTTACTGATTTCCTCTCAGTGGTGTGGGATCTATTCCGCATTTAAAAAAAAAAAAATCAGTTTCCCCCTAGTCATTCATTGTATACATGTAATTTGTATTTTCCCGTCTGTGGCGTTTGTATTTTCTGTCTGTCTGCTGAGAGTCAGTGGTGGACTGACAACAATCTGCGAGAATTGAGATGCAACTATAGCTGTACCTCAAGGCGTTAAATCAGCGCGGGATTGAGGAAGGGGGGGGGGGGGGGGTCGTCAGCAGTGGTGTCTGTACCCAGCAGGGTTCCCGTTGATCCAGAAATTGTCACCCTGACCTCCCTGATGGTTTTCATTCACACCCCACGCTCTGAACGACACCTCCACGACTGGCACCCCCTCTGCACCCCCCCCCCCCCTTCCAATCCCCCTTCGTCCAGTTTAGGGAATACCGCCCAGTTACCCAATTGCCCGCCTCCCGTCCCGTCTGGCGTGATCGGCCGGAGAACAAAGCTTAATTCAGTCAACAGGAGTGCCTCCCGCGGCACCGACGCCCTTGCCACAAGCGGAAAAATACCCTGTGTAAAACCTGTAATGCTAATGATCAATCGGTGGGGGGTAGAGACTGTGATAGGGGGCTTTGGGCGTTGTGAACAGACCACCCCCCTGTTTAGTAACCAGTAACGTGATTGCTTAAGCTGCTAAGCACGTGTAAGGACTGGACGAGAGAGGTGTAATCCCGCCGACACTCAGACAAAATAAGCACTGATGCCTCAGATGGTGTCGAGGTCTTGGTACACCCGCAGGCGACTGATGAGTGCCTTGCTCGTGGCCGTGACTAACTTGGGCCAGATTTTGCGGTTTTGTTCATTCTCATTCTGTCAGCAAAGACCGTAGGTGTCAGTCTCCGTTTAGTAAATTTTCCGTTTATTTTTTTTGTTCATTCTCAGTTTTGTGCATTTTTCATTTGTATATTTTCTGCTGGCTTGATCCATTTTCCGTTTTGGCGATTCCGGGTCCCCTATGCGGCCTTTCACCCCCCCCCCCCCCCCCCCCCCCCGCCGCCCTTTTTTAATTTTTTGTCTGCAGTCGGTATGAATGGTTACCAAGCAAGGTCTACGGGTGGGTGATTGGGAAAGGGGACGGCCACCCCAACCTTTAACAATCCAGCTGAACACTATTCATTTCAGGCAGACAGACATTTCGCCCACACTGATTCTGTTTTTCCCTTGACAGTGATGGACAAGGTCGGCATAAATTCATGTTTGTTTCAGTCTAACCTTGCCTTTGGACCCTTTGGTATTCTGATTCATTTGCAACATGCTGGCAGTCAATTCTGTTCTGGTAAGTGATCAACAACTGAGCTTCAGTCACGGTCACAGTGACAAACAGAACCCACATGACCAGAGAGAACGGGTGAAGTTACAACTGGAAGTCCGCGTTTTAGCTGATTTTACTCCTGCCAACTACTGAGTGCCAGTGATCCACCTGTTGCAAATTTATCGTGACAGCCGCGATGAATAATTTTGATAACTCGTCCAGCCCACAGTGTTCCAGCAGGCGTGTCCAATACCAAACACAGTCGTGTTCACCGGGTTTGATTGTTTTGATGAATATCAGTGACACTGACTGACTGGCAGGGTTCCGACGAAATATTAATATGGAATGTAGGTCATGGAAATTGGCGATGGTTTGTTGCACGTGCAGGTGACAAGACTGGGGTCTGATACGTCAGGTGTGTTTGATAGTCATCGGTGTTGGTAGTGTGGTTTACAGTGTGTTGCATGCACTGTTAGTTCAGTAGCCGGCCGTGATCACTGAAACGGTCAGATAAACTGTTCGAAGTGCCAATTGAAACTGAGGTTTCTACGTCAGTACTGTGACTGACATCTATACAGAACTTGAATCAAGCTGGTTTTAGTATTATCCAGGCTCTAAGGGGTTATTGTTGTTGGCGGCTTTGCTTGTCATAACTGTTACCACTGCTGGGTATAGAAGCCCAGCTTGGCCCAGTGGCAGTACATAATTAGACTACATTACCCTTTTGCTGATTCTTTTCACTCAGGCTGGGGAACTGCTGAGGACAAAAAAGACTGAAACCTAGGCCAAGGTGAAGGCGCAGCACCCTGCTCGGGGACCACAGGGGCAATACCCCACTTCAGAAAACAAATTTTAGCCTTTTTCAAAGCACCCAGTAGCCTCTCCTGCCCCCCCCCCCCCCCCCCCCCCAGACTGATGTGAAATACTGCCGTGATACTGACATGCAACAATTACAAACTAAAGTTAGAAAGTCCCATATGGCATTACATGGATCTTGATACAATATGCTTGTGTGTGCACTCTTTTTGCTCCTTCCTTTTCTTGGCTGAAACTTAGATTTTTTGGCTGAAAGGATAGGAAATTTGGCTGAAAATTGCCAGATGACTGACAATTCCCCAGCCTGTTCACTGATTCGAGTCGAGTCAAGTCCATTCAAGTTTTGTCTTATCTTCAAGGGGTATTCCAATACTGACTGGCACAGAAACTAGTATACGTGTGCCATGCAGTGTGACCAGAAATGTACACGTACGTGGTAGATCCGGCTTTGACCGTGCAGCGGCGTAGTGCCGTCGAAATGGGCGGACACTGTACCGCATAGGTCCAATCTTAACTGGTCACACTTGACCCAGTACATGACTCGTGCTAGTCCGTGGGCTGTTCCATGGTACTGTACGATGGCGCCAGTGATGTTACTGTCGAGGGAGACAGTACATAGACCGTATACTAATGAATAACAGAATAGTACATGTAGCATCATGACGCCAGCACACTGAGGGTTTCTCTCTTGAACGTGCATAGCATATTAAGTGGCGTCACTGACGATTATCATCGACGATTCATGACAACAGTACATCATGTCATCTCTGTTCTGGTCAACATCTTTCTCTTGTTAAAGTGCAGGCACTGACATCGGGGACTGGCCCAAATTCTGCCGTGAGAGCCCCTTCTTGTGCAATAGCGCAGCTGTTTTCTGTGAGATGTGCGCCCCGCCTCAGCTCCGCCCATACATGCGGGCACGCGGTCTCTAGCCGGCTTGACTGACAGCACACACCGCCGAGCGTGTTGTAGTGTGTCCGCGGTGGCTCAGAGGGCCCAACGGCGTGAATCGCTGAAGAGAGCCACGCGGAAGGACTGTCTGCGCTGTGAAAGTTAGGCAGAGCTGTGTGTGTGTGTGTGTGTGTGTGTGTGTGTGTGTGTGTACTAAAGGTAGCATACAGCATAGTACATATATATATAGTATGATGTGCCAACGATTAAAAACCGTAGTGTGCTTGTCATGATAACTGACGTTTCCAAGATCTCGTGCTGACATCCCAACAGTTCACCAGGAGAACTTGACTGTAACTGTCTTATCAGGAAGAATAAGAACTGAATTGGCATACGTACAGACATAGAAGGTTCAGTGCCTTGCAAACACTCTTTGCATGTAAATGACCAAGAAGACCGACACACATTCTTTTTTAGCACACCGCAGGAAACGGTTGATTGTCATATTGAGACAGAGAAAAACTGATTGTGACAGGTATAAGTGAAGAAGCACGTGTATTTAAATCATTTGACACCAAGCAGCGGACACTGACTGGTGGTTTGAGTGTGAATGACAGCCGTTGATGGCCATCGCGTTTTTACCGGACGTCACCGTCATCCAGGACTGGCAGTTAGAACAGAACAGCAAGGTACACGGTGCAGCACAGGGTATCGGGTTACGCCGCGTGTTTATTGTTGGCGATAAGACTGAGCCCTGATCGCTTTGATGTCGCCGTGTAATTGTCCAATCTGTCAACATCGGGATGTCAGTCTTTTCAGCGCAGCCCGATCTCAATCTGTTTTCAAACACCCCTACTCGTGCCACATTGATTGATAAGGTTTGCCATAATAATGCGCGGCGCTTTGATCTCGCCCCGCGCCTCTCCCCGCGCTATTAGTGTTAGCAGCATTCCTCGGCGTCCGTCCACGCTACAAGCTAGCCCTGTGACTCGAGATCCGACCCGAATCAACAGTCGCCCTGATCTCGTCAAACTTGGGATCTACCCTCGCCTACCGCCAGACACCAGTGTTTGGTTTGAAAATCGAGCAAATCCGTTCCCCTCTGTTTTTAGAAGGCGACGGGATCACAGCCTAACAACCGAACTGCGAAGGAAAAGCTCACTTCACAAGAAACATGAGTCTGTGCGCTGAGGCTAAGTTCTCGCTAAAGGGCCGACTACACAAAGCCCTCGCAGGCACGCTAGCTAACCCCTTGCGCAGGCCCCCGATGGCTCGTTCCTCAGCGCCTTTCATCTAGTTGCCTATTTACAAAGTGTACATTAACAGCACGCCGAGATATAAATCACCCGTGATTGACGGGCTAGTCGTCAAAATGACTGATAGCCCAGGCGCAGAGGTGTCGTCTGGCAGTCAGCCAACTAATCGCCCTGTCGGCCTCTGATTGGACTAATTTTTAACAGACAGCTGCCCGTCAGCCGTGCCAGCGCGCGGCGTCGCCACGCCCCGGACGCCAACGGACCAATGGGAGCGTGAGATCAGCCCTTGTTTACGATTTCATTGGCAAGCGGCGTCGCCGTTTCATCTCGGAGTAATTCACAAGTGTTGTCGGCTCGCGTTGTGTGTGTTGTCTCGTTGGGCGGCATGTTTCAATAAAACTTGCCTGGCACTCACCCCCTCGCGCACAGAGTGATTGACAGGCATCCGAGGCCAACCGTTGGCTGAAACGGCACGGGAGCCCGCTGGCAGTGTTTCGTTGACTACATCACTTTGCCCGGAGAACGTGCGTGGGTTTCATACAGTTGAAGAACGCGTCCGCTTGCTGTCACACACGCATAGCTTGTCTGGACTCCTACGCCCATCTTCACTCGAGCTTCACAGTTGTAGTACCAGCACCTCCCTACTTGGACTTCGAAGTGTGGAATCAACAACTTCGTCTTTTTAACAGACTGAAATATCTGTTTGTTTCTACACGTGTTGTGAGGCTTTGTCGGTGTGGTATTCCAGAGAAGTTCTCTCTCATGGAATAGCAGCAGTCTCGTAGTTTGCTTCCCGAGTTTGGAGTACCAACTCACTTTGCGCTGGAGTACTTTGTTCAGTACCCGGACTTCGCCATGCTTACCTCTGGTGTGTCTCAGTACCTTCACCCGGATTATCTTCAGCCTCTGCCCACCACGGTACGTGTTTGAGTATAGATTCGTGTTTCTGTTGAGAACTTTACGTAGTTTCGAAGATTTTTTTTAAAACTCTGTGTGTGTGTGTGTGTGTGTGTGTGTGTGTGTGTGACATCAACTTTGTGTACGTCACCCCCTAAAACATGCCCAGGAACAATACAAAAATGATAGTTTCGAGAAGACAGTAAGCTTTTATAGGAAATCGCCCCTTTCAGAAGGCCCGCCAGCGTGGCCCGCTGTTTTCCCCTCGCGCGAAGCTCGGCTCGGCGCGCCCTGGGCTGTCAGCTTTACCACGCCGCCGCTAGTTCACGGCTCTTCGCTGTGCCTAGATGGGTTGACCTCCCGGCTGTAAACGTAGCGAAGCTGTGTAGGGGGATTTGCAGCGAGGGGGAATATTTCCCAACATTAAAATTTTTGGACGTTAGCCCATTCTGGTTATGGTTTCTCAGCAGTTAGGGAGTAATTCTTGTGGCATTTATTCTTAGCATAAAAATTGGGAGTGTGCTGACTGACAAGAGTACAACAATTTCTTTTGGTTTCATTTCCTCAATGTAACCACTAACCAGTAACCACCACGTTAGACTGCCTGTTCTTGCATATGAATGGATTTGGACTTTTAAAAACGCCATGGCCGTTGTGATACATGTATTTGGAACACGAGAGATATAACATGACAAAATTAGAGAAGATTTTTTTTCTTTCGCTCCATTTTTTTTCAATGTAATTAACAGGAAAACATTTTTTGAAAAATGGCGTTAGGCTGTTCATACCATCTTGGCTGTCAGCTTCGCTCGTGAACATTTACATCAGCTTGTAGTTGTGCGTGTACTGTCCGTGGCACACCACCATAACAGCCTTGTAGTTGTACAGACTGTCATCTCGCCTTGGGAGCCAGAATAGTCGAGAAGTAGAGCGTTGGACTTACAATGCTCGGGCCGTGAGTTCGAATCGCGGCTGGGGCCAAGTCTTTGTACTGGCCTCTTTTTTTTTTTCTTCCTCATCTCGCCATGCCGCCCGCTGTAGACGCAAAATGTCAAGATTCCCCTCCGGTGAGATGGAAGAATGACTTTCACACCTTCACAGGTTCTGTGCTCGCGTCGCCTGTCACGTTTTCCGAACGATTAGCTTCCACATCAGTGTTGAGGAGGGAACGAGACGATGATGTCGTTGGTGGTTACTACCCAGCTAGGTATCTGGGTTTTTTTTTCCCTTCACGAATACGTTGCCGCCATTTAGCTATTTTAGGTTACAGTTTTGACGTTCTGGTAACATTCGATTCGGTTATAATCTCGACCTCAGAGTGTTACTCTAATGAGGACCAAGATATTCCTGTCTTTCCTGTTTCACCTTTTTGGTGGTTCTCAGTTATGAAGGAATCGAGACTGTCTCGTGGAATTGGGCTGATGATAGACACTGGAGGGCGTTTTTAGTTTTCTGGCTTCCCACAAAGCCGACGAGGAAAACGCGGTAGCCACGCTGATCAAGTTTGTGGCAATGACCGTAAGCATGAAAGGGGTTCATGATACACTTGGCAAGTTTTCCTCCTCTGTCTTTTTGTGACAAGATTATATGGCACGGAGAACACGTACAGTTCTTGATTCCGTGTTTGTAGTGGCGCTCCCGTATGCGCAGGAGAGTTGGTATTTTCTACTCTCTCCCTTCTGTCCATGAAATTGATTAGAGGGTATGCAGAAAGCTTCATGATCTCGGGATTAGTGAAGAGTCCCCTCTCTCTCTCTCTCTCTCTCTCTCGGCAGGAACAGTACGTCGATTGATGGAATTCGGTGTAGTTAGTCGATCCGCCACACCTTTCCATTCTAATAGGCAGGGTCAGCCAGTGGACTCAAAATGCCACTTGACGACTGGAAAAGGCATCGACACTCTATCATTGATCGTGAACACACATAACTGACGGAACTTGAGTACTATGGGGAAGGGAGAGAGAGAGAGAGTGTGTGTGTGTGTGTGTTGGGAAAGTGGGGAGGGGTGCTCTCTCTCTCTCTCTCTCTCCCCTCGACCTCGAAGTGGCACACACTCTGGTGTCTGTGCTGTCCACCCCCATCCCCATTACTGTGTTGATCCAATTGAGCGGCCATTCCTGTCCTTCAAAAAAAGACCTTCCCGTCTTGCTCGCTGCACTTCCTCAGACGGCGTTTGTAGCAGACGGCATCTAGTACAACGGTATTGACAGCGCGTCGCCGGGCGCGCAGCCACACAAATGCCTGCAGCAATCGTTGCACGTTCAACGCGACAGAAAATCGATGCGATCAATATGGCGGCTTGCAGGGAAGGGGCAAATAGTCGGGAATTAGCGCGCAATGATTAGCTTTGTTTGGCCTCTCCGTTCCCTCTCTTGTGTTCGGGGGACCTCGCTGTTTGATTTCGGTTTGTTGCCATTTTCCCCTTTGTGATCCGCCTGTCAGATTTTTTTCTGCTTTTTTTTTTTTTTGGGGGGGGGGGGGGTCCTTTCGTTAGCCCCCCTCCCCTCCCCCCTTTTTTCCACTCTCTTTCAGTAAGTGTCTCTCTCGCTTGCTCGCCCTCCCTCCCCCCCCCCCCCTCTCTCTTTTCCCGTCCTGCAGCGGTTGTTCTCGGTTCGTATGCATGCGTGTGTGTGCCATTTCTGTCCCGCGCTGGGTTGTCATAACTCTCATGATGAAGTGGCGTGTTGAGTGTAAACATGCGAGCACGAGACGGACATGTTTGGGAAGCGGTCGGCATGCGCAGAATGAGGCGATACAAATGCTGTGATGCACCGAACATCATAACACCTTCACCCCACACACACTCGTCTATCTCCCCCCCCCCCCCTCGTCTCGTCTCGTCTCGTTTCGTCTGCGCTCTCGCCAGTTTCTCGTTTACTTCTGACTAGCCACTCATTCATTTCCGGGAATCTCATTTTCACAAAACAATAAGGGCGCATGCTCTGTGTCATACAGGCGCTTTAACCAGTTGCTTCACTCGCGAACCGAAACCAACACGCACGCTTACGTGAATCACACGCATTCTTTCACACCAGACACCAGTGCATGACTTGCCAGTCGCGTGGTGCAAACGCCTGATCTGTCAAAATTGATTTCAATAATCGCTCATCGTCTTTTGCCCGTTTTCACCTCGTTCTTGTACCAGATAGGCTAGAATCGATCAAAATAATTAAGGAGAATTGGAGAATTCTTTCTAGTCGGGTCCTGTCATTCGTTGGTTTAGCTAATTGCTGGGAGACTTGACGTATTGACTGCCTGGCGAGGTTTCATGTCGCTATCGCTAGGTCGTCTGGTATCGACTTTATGTCAGTTGATGTACGCTCGATAGGCGTGTCATTTTGAGTGCTACCAGATTAACGCTTGTTATTCTGCCTTCCCCCCCCCCCTTTTTTTTCCCTCTCCCTCTGTGGTAATGGTGGCCGTGTGTCAGTGTGTGTGTGTGTGTGTGTGTGTGTGTGTGTGTGTGTGTGTGTGTGTGTGTGTGTGAGAGAGAGAGAGAGAGAGAGTTTATCGCGTGATGCGATTCGCGTATTTTCCGTACTCCCTCTTTGGTGTTCTTGTGTCGTGGGAGTTTCTCGTTTGTATTTCACCTCCAAGTAATGCTATCGTTAGCTTCGTTAGCACGCGTGGTCATGGGAACCGATTAGAACTAATAGAAGGAAATAGTTTGTGCGTATCTTCGTGCAACTCCCCTTCCTCGGCTTACTCCTGACCCTTCTTCGCTGTCAGTGTGTCACAGTGTGTGTGAAGGGGTGTTGGGCGGAGAACGATGGTTAGTTTTTCAACTGTTGGTTTAGCGATACAAAACTTTGTCACGTCAGACACTCGGATGATAACGGTCGTTCTGTTTCTTTCTCTTCAACAGCTGGACGCTAAGAAGAGTCCCCTGGCGTTGTTGGCGCAGACATGCAGCAGTATCGGCAAGGACCCGTCACCGTCCAAACCGATCATCCCTCCTCTCGACAAGAAGGACAAGGAGTCGGCCGACAAAAATGACCAGGACAAGCGCCCTAACTCAAGGGGCAGTAAAGGGTCCAGCGGGGAGTCTGGCCGCGACTCCAAGCCGGGCTTCAGGACAGTCCCACCTAAAGAAATCCCGCCCCTAGTGCCGATCGGGGGCAGCGAGAAAGGGTCGAGTTCCCTGGACAATGGCAGTGGTAGTGCCGGCAACCACGGGAGTAAATCCTCAGCCAGTGAAACCACCAGTCACAGCCTGGCCACGTCAGCCTCCTCATCGTCCTCGTCCTCTTCCCACAACATCCTGAGCAGCAGCAATAGCAGCAGCAGCAACAACAACAACAACAGGCCGGTCAGCGCCACGGGATCCAGTGGCCAGAGGTCGAGCTCCCGGGGCGGGAGTGCGAGAGACAGTAACAACGACTACAACGACACACCACCGTCTTCCGTCAGCGGCAACGCCACGAGACACTCGGCCTCTGCCTCTCCTCCCAGCAGCTCTTCGTTGGGGAAGTCGTCCTTGTCGGCTCCGCCAGCGCACAGCTCGTTGAGCAGCCTCCCCAAACCTTCCGTCACACACCCGTCCCTGCTCCCTGGCCTGTCTTCGGCGCATCACCTGGCTGCCGCCTACCCGCACCTGTCTCTCATGTCCGGTTTGTCAGTGGACCCCGCCATGCAGAGCTACCACAGCGCTCTGGCCGCTCATTCCGGTCTTAGCTCTCTATCAGCTGCTGCCGCTGCCGCGGCCGCTGCCCAGAACTCAGCATTGAAAGCAGGAGCTGGAGGATCGGCTATGTCGCCTTACGTGGCTTACGCTCGTGTCAGGACTCCATCTGGGGCCACTACCTTAGTGCCTGTGTGCCGAGACCCTTACTGCACGAACTGCCAGCTCACCCTGCAGAACTCACACCTCTCCAGTGCGTGTAACGCGCCAGGGTGCGCGCAGTGCGCCCACGAAAAGTCTCTCACCAGCCTCACCAGCAGTGCGGCTCTAGCAGGACTCGGGGGAGCCTCCCTCCCCATCCTACCACCCATCTCCTCAGCTGCCTCGCTGTCGAGCAGCATGGTGGGGTTGTCGTCGCTGCATTCACTGTACCCGCTGGCGGCCCACCAAGGACTTCCCTACGTGTGTAGCTGGGTGGCCGGCAGCGAGTACTGCGGCAAGAGGTTCGGCACGTCCGAGGAGCTTCTCCAGCACTTGCGGACTCACACCTCCAGCGTGGAGGCTTCATCCCTCGCTGCGTACAGCGCGCTCGGACTCCATCCAGGACTTGCAGCGGCCGCGGCTGCCGGCTGTCACAGTCACTACCCGGGCAGTTCGCTCAGCCCCAACTCCCTCCGCAGGACCTACCCGACCAGCTTGAGTCCTGTCAGTTCCTTGCTCAGTGCCAACCGCTACCACCCGTACAAGTCGCCCCTAGGGCCAGTGCCGCCTCCCGCCCCTGCCCAGGGGCTGCCCTCTGTCTCTCCCTACTACCCCTACTCCCTGTACGGGCAGAGACTGGGTGCGGCCGCTGTCCCATGACAACTAACCAATGGTGTGTACCACCAGTGAATGTGATTGGTGCAGAAACACTATGATAATGTGTGTTGTTACACTGACTGGTGTGACAGAGAACAGACAAGACTCGTGACAACACCTGAACCCAACCACAATGAACAGAGGAGACTAATTATTTCCTTGGAAATCCGCGATACACTTCAGTCCATGTTATGTGGATGACACTTTGGTTACATAATATTTGGAGATGGAGTTTAACGTTATATTATGTGAATGATGTGTTTTCTTGAGCTATTTGTTGCGCGCACTGACTGTTCTCTTGGTGGGAGAGATAGTATGAGTATACATCATACATGTGACAAGTGTGTGTGTGTGTGTGTGTGTGTGTGTGTGTGTGTGTGTGTGTGCGAGAGAGAGAGAGGGGGGGAGTGCTTAACACACATATGTTTTATACTGAAGACAAGAAGACAGGCACAGTAAAGTTTTAATCAGTGACAGGAGAAACTCTTCAGAAAAGGCTGGCAGAACAAGAACAAAACAAAACAAAAAATACACAAAAAAAGTGAAGGTCAGAAGAATGTTACTAAAGTTTTTGTAATGCTTTGATTACATTTCTACTGAAATGTGGCAGAAGAATTATTTTGTCTTTGCCGATTGGTGATAATCAAATTGCTGTGTAGGGGTTTGTAAGTTTAACAGTGCATAGGGTCTAGAATGTTATAACACTCAGAACGCGCGGTTGTAAAGTTCTGTAAGTCTGTGATGTGTGGATTCCCGGAATTTTTGTTTCAGTTTTATTGATAAGGGTACTGATAGTGATACTGATTGGTATGTTGGTAAGGGGGGGGGGGGGGGGTGTAAAACTGGTCTATTATTGGTAAACAGCAAATGAAAATGTAAAAAGAATTCACATTGAGTACGTAAGCCACTCACACATAAGAAGAGAAAAGATAGTTACTATGTGTAATCATGATGCTACCGTGTGTGAGACTGTGTCAATTGTTACCTTTTTTAATTCGCTTGGTCTCATTTATAGACAGCACTATTTAAAGCACTTTTTGTGAGGAAAGAAGAGAGAGAGATTGTGTGTGTGTATGGAGTAAAAATGTTGAACAAGAGCAGATTGGAAATGCTCAACCTTATTAATATTATGCACAGTTCCACCATCAACACTTTGTGAAAGTGTGGCTTATCGATCTCGTTTGATAAAATAAAATCGGGGGCTTGAGTTTTCCCGGTAGTAGACTTGAGTAGTGCGTACCACACCTATCATCTGTTGCATAAATTTATTACCTGTCGCATCTGTCAGCTTCTGCTGGTATTCATCTACTTCAGTGAATCGAATATTTCTTCCTTTGAGAACGCTTTTTCCTCGTGTACTGACTTGAACAAATTGAAGGGAAAAACAAAACGAACAGTTTTCTAGGGTGCGAAACGGTGGCGTTAACTTTCAGAGTTTATGTTAGAAACTAGCCTTTGGGCGTATACTCCCAGAAATTGGAAAAAAAAACTGTAATTGCAAAGTCTAGAAATAAAATCTACGTAAGAAACGGTTTCCTTTCGAAGTAAAACATCTACGTAACGGACATTTCGTGACAAGTTTCATCGAATACGTGCGAGAGTTTTCGCAGTGGTGCTTTCTGCTTACATATCAAAGGTCCGGAATTAACAATAGAGAACTTGAAATACATACGTGTATACTATACATGTACGCTAATACTAGAGGGAATGGGATGTGGATGAACTCCCGACGAGCACTGAGCAGGCACCATAAACAGCACTTGTTTCCGCTCATGCTCTCTGATTGTTTTTGTTTGTTTTTTTAATTTCATGAAAGAAAAAAAAATCACTTCGAGTTGTTTTTCAAACCACATTGTTCAGCGATGCTCGCGTGTTTTAACATTTTGTGTTCAATATCGCTTTTCAAAATGTCACCCTTCTCAGCACTGATACTGATAGGGCCTGCATTGTGTGCACTCATTGTATTCAAATTCATTTTCTCCATGGTAGACTATATGCATGTGTTCACGTGTTGTGTCAAGACTGACGTTGTGGTCAGTGCACATGATGTTAACGATGATCATAATGGCGATGAATGTGAGGTGTTTTTGGAGGTATCATGCTATATTTTCATACTTTCGCTACATAATGATAATCTGTAACGTTTTCACAAACTATCACTGTCGGTTCACTTGGCTGTTGAAGGCACGAGTATGCGTGTTGTTATACCTAATCCGTTTCTATATATAATTAAACAGATCATTATTTGAGACAACTGAAGTGCGTAAAGTGTAGAACTGTATTATTTCATGTCAAATGGTTTATCAATATTGGAGTGCTGCGAGTGGCTTTTACATACTTGGTATGTAATACTTGTGTGAAAACGCGTGTGAGAGAGTTGAAAGTTCTGCCGGACATTTGGAGAAAAGAAAGTGATGTTTATGATTATGCGTGATGTTTGATAATTTTATTGAAATAAATCTATCTGCATTTAAAAAATCTTTTGAGTGATATTCATATCTTATATTGGTGATCGTAGTCTGTCTGTCTGTCTGTCTCTCTCTCTCGGTGTGTGTGTGTGTGTGTGTGTGTGTGTGTGTGTGTGTGTGTGTGTGATTCTGGCCGCGGCGAATGTGGTATAAATAGCCTTTACATTTGCACAAGGACACACACATACACAGAACATTTCCGTCATAAATCTGATAATCTCTCAATGAATCATTATGTTGGAACAGGGAGGACATGAAATGAAATTTTCTCTGCTTCCTTGCTTTCGGTTAAAAAAAAAAATGACTGGCGAAAAATACGAGGAAAATTAATGCTCTTTTAAGGAAGTCGTTGAACAAAACCGCCTGTACTGATAATTACGTGGATGAAAGCAGAATTTACGCGAGAAGAGAAGTGAATAGATTATTTACAACTCGCAGGGAGTACTGACTTTGATGACAGCGAATAGACCAAGACATAGAGCAAGACAATTTATTGAGAGCATAGAGAAGTTCCCATGCAATGATGCATGGAAAGTTACGACTAAAACCATGCATGTGGACTCAGACTGAATATACAGCGATATCGGTGTACACAGTTACACAAAACTCTGGTAATGACAATAATTATATGCTACAAAGACTCAGTAAACAGTTAAAACACGAGCACAGAAGATGTACAAACGAAATTTAGGCCTAGGTGATCGGAAATGAAGAATAAAAACCGATAAACAAAACGACAAGAAGGAAGTGAACAAGCCATACAGCCAAGCAATTAATAATTGTAATAATAAGCGCATTAATACCCTCGCTTTATCCCAGATATTTGGCTCAAAACGCCCCGAGCTACACCCAACACACACACTCACGCGAATCACGCGCATTCTCTCACACCCTGGACATGAACACAATCACGCGGCGCGAAGAGAAGGGCCAGCTCAGCAATTTAAGTTTTAAAGTTTAGAATTGCATTTTTTTTTTTTTTTTTTTTTTTTTTTGTGGGCTGAACATTTCCAAAGCAGAGTGGGAGGAAGCCGGAGCACCCGGAGAGAACCCCCGACGGTCGGCCAGAATGAACGGTGCCACATACGAGAAAGAAAAATTCTTCGCCCCGAGTGGGACTCGAACCTGACCTCTCGCATTGGTGACTACGTCTTAACTACTAGACCACCGACCGCCCCCAAGTCATGAATTGTAATCTTAAAAAAACAACAGCAACACACAAAAAAAAACCAGTGTGTAAGAATAGAAAAAAGTGCGAAGTCATTGCTGTGTTTTTAGAACGCTGTACTTAAATCAGTATCGGACAGAGTTCTCATATTTCACTGAGCCGCTACTGATACAGCTTGGAACAGATTAACATTCAAAACTCATTCATCAGACACTGCAACACACAAGCTACCATGATATATGAAGACGAAAAGGAAACCATGCTATACGTCGATTCATCATAAACTGTAATGCACAAGCTCGCTGAAGACTGAATGAAGAAGAGGAAACTTCTCCACAGTATACGTCAACATTAGCCTAAATTGGCGGCACTGACTGACATCATCACCGCCACTACACACACGCAGGTGTGAAAGTTCCGGGAACTACCCAAAGCGTAGCGTGAGAGGGGAGAAAGACAGAGATGTAAAAGTAAAACGGGTTAATTCCATCTTTGCCAGGCCAGCTTACCTTCTGGAACAGTTTCGCACGTGACGCCTGTACACTCGAAATACTCTATCTTGGTGATTAGTACACCTCTTATTGCAGTTCTTTCATACAAATTCTACGACTGTTGTTATACTACTGGAGTGCTCAGTGTGGTCGCCGCGTATTCGAGTACGCTTCTGTTGGGTCAGTGCCGGCATTCCAGACGGTGTCGCTGTCCGCCAGGTGTCATAGTGGTGTGACGATAGATACCACGAAAACAGCTCAGAACGATGTATGACCATAAATAAATGGTAGGACTTTGTTGGCTGTTCAGGAATTTAACGTCCTTTTCCACCACTCAAGGGTGGTCTCAAAGAAAGGGCAAGAAGAAAAGAAAGGGGGGGGGGACGCAACAAATTTAGCTCTCAGTCGGGAATCAAACTACAAAAGAGACAAGTCATGAAACTGTAACAAACAAACAACAGTAAAGACAGAAGTAAGTGTGTGTGTGTGTGTGTGTGTGTGTGTGTGTGTGTGTGTGTGTGTGTGTGTGTGTGTGTGTGTGTGTGTGTGTGCAGGGGACAACCTACACGTCAACACGATCACGATGATGGCGACACTGACTGACAACATCACCACCACTTACAGCCGGCCGACAACATCACCGCCACTTACAGCCGGCCGGGTCAAAACTATGATCACGCCCAGGTGTGAAGGTTCCAGGAACTACCCGAGGCGTGGCGAGGGAGAAGGAGAGACAGCTACAAAAGAGACAAGTCCCCCAGTGCCTGCCTGGCACCGCCTGAAGGCAGGAAGTCTGAGATTGATGTTGATCTGCATGCAACACTTCAAAGGAACCTCAGCGCCGACAGCCCCAGCCATTGTCGACTTGATTGCTGGGAGCGAACGAACGGCCTGTGTGTCTGCAAATCGTTTTCGGCCGCACTGACAGGGGGGTAGGCAAGATTGCGGGGATGTTTTCCTGCAGCTACTGACTTCGATCCAACTGCAACGAGACGCAAGACATGTCGATGAGCTGCATGTCAAACATGAAGCCTCGAAAACGTAATTTTTATAGTCTACTGATGCGGCGTCCGTGAAATACAGTAGCTGGAAACTGTTCACTCTGTTATTATTCATGCCCCGCACCTGCCCACTCATTAGTCCAGACAAGTCTGCCATTTGGTTTAAACATTTTTATTCATTGAAGCCGGATCACCGTCAAGCAGTAAACAGTATCACGTTGAAAGAGAGCACAACAAGTAAAAACTTATATACGTGCTCATCTGAACCAGTTTACAACTTGAAAAGCATGGCGGGGAAATTGGCGGGGAAAAACTGACTGGACGTAATAAAAGAGAGACCGAGAAAAACTTGAGAAGAAAAAGAAGAGAGCAGGAAGAAGAAAGGAAAGAAGGAAGAGCATATCAAACTTTACTGTGAGTGGTGTCCACATGGACACAGGTTTAGAAATTTTAGTAAATGGCGAAGCGCCGGACCCGATAAGTCAATAAATTGTTGAACAAGTCTGCCATTTCACAACACATCAAACTGAACACGCCCCCAAACCCCAAAATTGGCATCAAATGCATTTAAACCCCTACTGACTAGATTGAAAAGGCGGGTGCTTCCTCATATTTCAAACAGGCGGCTTTACCTGAGAGCACGCGTCGTCAGTCAAGACGGGTGAATCGTGGCTGCACCGGAATCACTATCCGCCATCTTCACTGGCCCCCGTATTGCTGGCGAAAACTGAGGGGTCGAACCTGCTGCTTGTTCAAAGACAGAGTTGATAAAAGGTGTTATTGTTCTAGCCTTTCTCATCCTTTTGAGTGGAAGGAATTTGTGTTGACATGCACCGGGAGCGGATGCGGAGGTGGTATGTTCTAGAGGACTTGTGTGCTGTGTGGTTGGTTCTAGTGCGTGGTAAATGGGATGTTCAAGTGCGTCTGTGATGTGGTAAATGGCACCGGGGCCGGAATGAAAATGGAGGCTGTGGCACCTAGTTAAAATTGTTGTCGTTTCCTCTGTTTTGTTCTTCTTTATGGAGAAAAAAACGTCTAACTGAAAAACTGAAGAAAAAAATGTTTTGTAGTATTCCGTTAGCTTTTACTTTTCAGTGTCAAAATTATGATTACAAATCGCTTTGTGCTTAGCCATGTTTTGTTGAAAGTCACTGACAGTGGTTTCTGAAGAAACCTCTTCCAGATTGAATTCCAGAATTGGTATGTGTAAAATGCAACACAGGGTGTGTGTGTGTGTGTGTGTGTGTGTGTGTGTGTGTGTGTGTGTGTGTGTGTGTGTGTGTGTGTGTGTGTGTTTTGACCCTGGTTTTAAACATCCACGCCTGTCAGTGTTTCAGTGTATAGAAACTGCAGCTCAGTGTCTACGCGTGCACGCTCATGCGTCTGACGGTGTGGTGCTGCGGCGTTCACTGAGTTTGCCAGTAGATGTCACAAGAGGTGTGGGTGCCACCCAAGCAGCGCCCTCCATTATCTGTCTTACCTGCCTGCCAGCTGACGTATTGTGCCCTCAGCCGCCCCCATACCTGGCTACCCGCGAGGGGCTGCTTACAACCGGCAAGCAAACGCAGGTAACACTAGAGCCCTGTCCCTTCCATTGGCGGCAGTGATAGATCTCCACGTCTGCTTTACGAGGCTGGGGGCTCAAGTACAAGTGAAGAGCCTCTCCTCCCAGTGTGCTTTACTGCCAACACCGGCCATTGTTTGCCGGTATATTAGAAGACGTATATCATGCCGGTGTCGCCTGATACTTACGGCCACAATCCAAAGGTAATCTATAGCATGACACGAGAAGGACTTCAAGTGATCTCCCCTGACGACGCTTCTCTTGTTGCCGAGGCGAATTTATTGCCTTTCGATGCTCCAAACGACAGGCAGAAGAAGGGCCAAGAGGGAGAGACGGCGAAGTAAGATGTCGGATGTGGTGTTTAATGGTGATATACTGGCCTATCGGTGCAGGCGATAAAATATTCATAATTCTGTCCAGCGAGCAGAGAGAGCCTTGTTTTACGTGCTGATGATAGCTAGCCTGCCTTAAGGGTGTCAAGGGAAGGGTGGGGCAATCTCGCAGCAACGTGTCAAGGGACATGACTGAACCTTGCACTGAAAGCAGACAAGGGTTGTATATTATTTTTCCCATGAATTAGAGGTGTACAGAGGTGTTTTGCAATAGGCTATTTGCATGTCCACGGACAAGGTCTGGTATAGGGTACATTCGATCTACGGCGTTGTTTCAGTTTCGGTTCAGCTAACTTCATTTCCATCCAGTCAGTTCAATTACTATTCCGGGCTGTCCAAGACACGATCATACAGTGTATCATACCTGTACGCCCCATGTGCCTCATATGCCGCATAAGCTGGTTACATGTTCTTCTGGTTACGTACAAGAGGCCCGTGACTCCTTAGACTGGCCCGGTCCGCTTCTCTCAGGACTCGTGCCCAGGCGTGAGTAAGAAACAAATTGTGCTTATTCCTCCTAACACTGCTTGTTTCCTTAGGCTGTGTGAACAGGGCCTGTTTGTAGAACTTGTCCATCACAGTCAAGGATAAATCAAACGTCAGTCTGAATGGATTGAATCGTGCTGGACTGTTCAGTTAGGTTAGCTGTCTCTTCCCGCCGTAACCTGCCCATTACGTCTGTCTCCGTCCAATCACGCTTGTGACGGGAACATTAAACTCAAACTAATCAACCAGCCTGGTCACAGTTTCCTTCTTCAACATGTACATATATTTTATATGATTATGAAGTCATTAGGTACACCTGATACAGGACGGGGAGCCGGGGTGGCCGAATCAGTGGTAGAGCGTTGGACTCGGGTCGTGAGTTCGTATCCTGGCTGGGGCCAGATATTTGTGCTGGCTTTTTCATCGTTGCCCCGTCCCGCTTGATATCATCCGTATGTGGTGGAAAAGGACGTTAAACCCCCAAACCCCCACCCTCCCACCCTGATACTGAACACCTTGTACTCACATACACATCGTCTTGCGTTTCGACGAGGCGTTTAACTCAAACTAATCAACCAGCTTGGTTTCCTTCTCTAGGTACATGCACATATATTTTATACGGTGTATGAAGTCTTTAGGTATACCTGGTACAAGACACCTGGTACTCGAATACCACAAACAGTACAGCACACCGTCTTGTGTTTCAACGAGACCAGGTAAGGTCTACTCAGCAATTAAATCATATGGACATTAAAACTTAGAACTTTGAACCCGAATCGAGTCTTCTCGAGTTCATTTAGTGCGCTCTCTCTCTCTCTCTCTCTCTCTCTCTGTGTGTGTGTGTGTGTGTGTGTGTGTGTGTGTGTGTGTGTGTGTGTGTGTGTGTGTGTGTGTGTGTGTGCAGAATGCATGCCCGTTCACGTTTAATGTGTGCGCAGGAGACATATTGTCGACAGTCAGGGCATTCGTTATGTCGTTATGTTACCGCAGGGTTCGTCTCTCTGACATTGACAGCACCTCGGGCTGAGTTATCTTTATTGGGTACGAATTAAACTTCTCAAAAGAAGGGCACTGACATACAACACACTGAAACCTAGACAGGGAATAAAATAGGTGATATAGGTCTTTGGAGCACCGTGGCGTTTATACGACCGGCACTTGATACGGGTGTGATTGTCGGCAAGACTACACAGGTGTACATTACATTCTTCTTTCTCCCCCCCCCCTCCCCCCCCCCCCCCCCAACTCCCCGCACCACCCGGCGCCGTGGCAAACCGCCTCTTGTTCCTCCGTCTCCTCTGTTTCAGACATCATTAGCTTGCTTTACGTCCTATGGCTTTTGGCCCTTAAGGACAAGTTGTTCCTGGCATGTGTCTTTGGCTGCTTGGCTGGGCGAGTGTCTTTGGGGTGGATGAGGGGTGTTTTGCTTTGCTTTGGGCAACGTCAGAGGATCTCTGCTTGGCTCTCAGATGCCTGGTCTGGGTTGTTTTTCTGTTTCAGTCCGTCACTTCCGAATCTTAAAATAGTTGAGCTGACCCCGGCTTCGCACCACGTGATTGTAATGAGTTCATGTGCAATGTGTGAGAGAATGCGTGTCTTTCACGTGAGCGTGCGTGTTGGGTTTAGTTCGCGGCGCTTTGAGCTGACTCAGGAAATTGAGTAAAGCGCCTATACAATACTCAGTTATTATTATTATTATTATTATTATTATTATTATTTCCACCCCGTATATGTTTCTGTCTCTCTGTCCTGGGAAACATGAGGGTGGGTGGGTAGGTGGGTGTTTGGGAGTTTTCCACGTCCTTTTCCACCACGCGGTATGGGTGAGATCAAAGACAGGGCAACGACAAAAAGGCCAGCACAAATATGTGGCCCCAGTCGGGATTCGAACTCACGACCCGGCCGAGTATTGGGAGTCCATTCAGCTGGGAAAGATCTGGGATGGAGGTTCCACTATCACTATATGGAGGGAAAATACCACAACACCGACAAGAGAAAACGATAAAGAACAACAACAAACAAAACAAAAACGTCAAACAAACAAACAAACTCAGTGTTACTGATCAGGGCCCGTATGTAAAAGTCGAGGTTAATTTAACCCACGGCTACGTCCTAACCAAGACTAGGACAAAAGAAACCCCAAAACAAATAAAAAAAAAGGAATCGAAGAGAGAAAGACGAAAATCCTTCTATAACGGCATAGGCACCTTGCTGGAATGGACTCCCTTCCTGATTTAAAAAAAAAAAAAAACAAAAACAAACAAAAAAGCAACAGAAAATTTAACCCTAGAGCTAGTTTACTTCGTGGTTAGACTCTAACCCGGGGCTAAAAGCCCTAACCCCGACTATTACATACGGGCCCTGGTACTTGTTCAGCCTGTGTCTGACGGTCTGTCTGTGTCTGTCTGTCCCCCCCTCTCTACGTGTAAAGTACAATCACAGCCACCCTGATCAAACCTCACCCACATAGAAACCTTTCAAAGTGGTTTGGCCGGATATGGTACGGTGGAGACGAATTTATCAGAGCATGGAGAACGGTGGATATATCGAATTGCGGCGTTCTCGTTCTGCACCTGTTCTGGTCATAAATTCCTCCAACTTGATCACCAGCAGGGCGCGGAAATCTTGGGCCACCAAAGTCAAGCTCACACGATCAGAAGGGATGGTTCAAGTTTGTGGGTTTTTAAGCCTGAGTTTTTGACTGCTTCGGTTCGTTCAGTGTGTTTGCTACGAGTCATTACGGTTACGTGTAGCTAAATGACCTGCCCATCCATTGGCGGTTTCTTTGAAGAGTTGCATCCCCTTGGTGTCTGAAGCCCTTCCAGTTCAAGCCAAGAAAGGCCATTCTTACAAACATACTGACACACGAAACACAGCTTCCCTAGTTGTTTTTTGTTTATTTGTTTGTTTGTTTTTTAGCTACAGGTACCTGTTCGACGAGACACAGCTTTCTGAAATGTTTTTCATGCCATTACAATGTACAAGGAAAGCTAAGGGGAAATGATTATTCAACAACAACAACAACAAAAAACCTCTCTCTCTCTCTCTCTCTAAATTCAATAAATTCAAATTACTGGGCATCCTGCCCTTACGGAAACAACTCGTACTCAACAAAATGGTGCTGATGCAAAAAATAAAATTGTCAAAAAAACCCTCATATCTCGCTAATCTATTCACACACCCTCAAGTGCCGTACCGAACACTGAGAAACGATTATATGGTGCCGAAGCTCCGCATAGATATTTTTAAAACCTCCCTCTCTTACTCAGGGGCACACACTTGGAATACCCTTCCAAAACATATCACATCAGCACCCTCGGTTGCATCTTTCAAGGCCAAACTACTTAAACATCTGGAGAACAGCTCGTAATGGTCCTGATCGTACTTTTTATTATTTTGTAATTTTAAAAGCAGCGACAAATGCCAGTTCTCATTGGCATTACCTTTTTCCTGTTTTTATTGTTGTTACTGTTGGTTTTCTAGACTGTGGCAACACACATCCCGTCAGGGTTTATCTGAATCTCTCAATTGCCACATTCTTCGGTTCTAATTCTTTGTTTTATTTTCACCTTATTTACTTTCTTTATGTAAATACTGAATTTTTTTTTTAAACTACTATTTGATGTACATAATCGCATAATCGTTTTCTCTTCTCCCCCCTCCCCCACCTCCCCCCATATATCGTGTGTGTGTGTGTGTGTGTGTGTGTGTGTGTGTGTGTGTGTGTGTGTGTGTGTGTGTGTGTGTGTGTGTGTGTGTGTGTGTGTGTCTGTGTGTGTGTGTGTGTGTGTGTGTGTGTGTGTGTGTGTGTGTGTGTGTGTGTGCACGCGCTTTACTTAGTTTAACTTACTTAGTTGTAGCCTAGCAAGGACAAGATGTAAGACAGGTCTGTGCACCTAATCTTTTATCCTTGTAAAATAAAGTTTCGTTCGTTCGTTCGTTCGTTCTCTCCCTTCCCTTTCACCCCTCCCCCCACGAGCCATTTAAAAAAAAAAAAAAAAAGACGTCTCTCTCTCTCTCTCTCTCTCTCTCTCTGTGTCTCTCCCCCCCCCCCCTCCTCCCACCCCACCCCTCTTTCCCCACAAGCCTCAACTGATCGTAAATTGCACAAGAGAGACAAAGCGCAAGTTTCGCGTTACCTCCAAACTGCGGCTCTGAGACGGCGGCTCCTGCTATTTCAGCGTCAACCATGAGTTTACGTCAACTACTTCAGTACTTGACGCTTTTAGTCCCCGCGCCTAAATCGTTTCTTTGATTCCGCCTGCTTGACTCTTGGGACATTGTGAGATGGCTTCACCATTTCAGGTTTTACCCCCTGCCTGTTTTACGAGGTGTCGTGCTAAGTAAATGTCTGAGACGTTGATGAAATGGCGAAATTGATAGGGGGCTCTTGGTGACGGGGGCGAGTGATATAAAGAGTTGACTGTTCATGGATACCCCCGTCTTAGAGATAGCTTCTTGCAGTACGTTTGCTAACGTTAAAATGGCACGTGTGCTCAGTGAAGAAGAATCAATGATGCCAGTGACTGTTCTGTTTTGCCTTGTATTGTTGTCTTTTTGTGTTTCCTCTGCTATTAATGTTTTGTTCTTGTCAGTCTTTTTTTTTTTTTTTTTTTTAGTTTTTTCTTCCTCTTTCTTGTTTCCTTGTGTTGTCTTCTGTTCTATTCTATTAAAACGAGATCAAATATACATTTAAGTTTCTCTTGTTTTTACATATCCATATTCGCATGTAATTGTGACTGACTCGGTTAATGCATTCTCTTTTTTGAAGAATCCTTACGTTTTAGGTATTCAGGGATGTCGACCGTATTTTAGATATCCCACTTTTCTGGGTATACTTGCTTAATCGTTGGTCGATAGTTGGCAGCTGCTGTATCAGATCTTGAAACATTCATGAGAACATTTCAGTCACATTTCAATATCTCAATGACAGTTACGCCTAAAAAGCTTTTGTGACGGGTTTTAGCTTAAAAATGACATTGCTAAAGGTCTCATTTACATTACATTTGTATCGTATGTTTCAATAGAAATAAGATCTACACAGCGTACCTTCATTCCTGCTTTACCAGTTTAGTAGGCTGATCACAAATTTATTGCACTACTAGTCTCCTCGACGTTCTTCCGACGCCTTTGAACTCCCAAGTCCGACCCATGGGTGATTGTCACCACATCAATAACCTCCTCTCTACCGTCATCTAAAAAAAAAAAGGCCTAAGCACTACTGGATTTAAGGGGCATGTAGGCCCTTTTGCGAATGGCAGTAGTCCTGTACACCTTAAATCTCAATCGCAGCTATTTGGCATAACTTGCTTTCTCTTTTTACGACTTTGTCGCTCGCACTAATGCATGTTGGAACTACACCCCCCCCCCCCAACCCCACCCCCAAACAGGACCACAACAACGACAACAGCTACTCCAACCACGGTCCCACGCCTCATTAAAGCCTGTATGTAAATTCCACCGCCGCGGGGAGGACGGTCCCAAATTAGAGGGGGTCAGAGCAGGGTGGGCGGGGAGTACCTGTTCCAGCGATGACTAAGTTATTGAGGCAGCTGTCACGAATGGGGGGGCATTTCAGACCTCAGGGTCGTCAGCAAGGACCCACCCCCTCCTCTTCTTTTTCTTCTTCTTCTTCGTGTGGGCTTCGTGTCCCGTAGACTACCAACCCCCTCCTCTTATGGTACCCCCCCCCCCACCCCTCCTCCCACCTTTATGGCGAGCTGTTTGTCACCGTGAAATGGGCCGATGTGATACGAAAATTGCCGATCACTCACGGTGGGGGCTGGTAGGGGGTGAAGGGTGTCTTTGTGGCCGGTGTCCAGGAGACAGGTTGGAGCCTTGTACCTTGCCAGCAGGGTTCGATGCTTCAGACCTGACTGTGGAATCCCACAACTCATCCTCCTGTATGAGTCGTATGCTCTCAAACAGTGCGATAATGCTCTGAAAGGGGTTCGGGCGTTTTTGTGTCCCGTGTCCGGGAGACAGATTGAAGCCTTGCAACTTGCCAGCGACTGATGAGGGTTCGGTGCTTCTGAAGATCTGACTGAACAGTCCTTCTCCTACTACTTCTCCTGTGTGTCCTATATACTAGTATTAGTAGGTATGTTATGTAAAATGTCCTAGTGCCGTAAAGGGGTTCGGGATCTTTGTGTACGGTGTCCGGGAGAGAGGCTTGAGCCTTGTCCTTGCCAGCCTGTAGGGGTTGCTGGGGGGTGGGTGGGTGTTTGGGGGTTTAACGTGCTTTTCCACCACATAGGGTGATACCAAAGACGGGGCAACGATGAAAAAGCCAGCACAAATATTTGGCTCCAGCCGGGATCGAACTCACGACCCGAGCATTAGAAGTCCAACGCTCTACCACTCGACCACCCCGGCTCCCCTGTAGGGGTTGCTGCTCGTGAAGATCAGTCCGACATCATATATACTGCTAGTGCTACTCCTCTTCCTGTGCGTCTGTGTCGACAAACGTCCTCGTGTAAAACCGTGCACGGCGAGGGGCTGGGAGCCGTTTTGCGCCCGGTGTCCGGAGTCAGGAGTCCGTCTGGGACGTTTTGTACCTTTCCACCAGGGTTCGACGCTTGTCAGTCTAGCTATCTGAACAGTCCTCCTCCCACTACTCCGCCTGTACGTCCCATGTCCTATACAACGTTCTACAGTAAAATCAGACGCACTCTGCAAGGGGCTTGGACCGTTTTGTGACCGGTGTCCGGAGTCCGGTTGGGACCTTTTGTACTTTGCCAGCAGGGTTCGGCGCTTGTGAAGATTTGACTACACAGTCCCACAACCCCTCCTCCGCCTCCTACCATACGTTTGTTCAGACAATGTGGAAGTGTACAAAAGTGCACTGCAAGGGGTTAGAATGTGACTGCCTGATCGCCACAGGTTTCTGACTTACAACGTATAGTTAAAGACCCCTTACTTGGCATAAAGTCACTTGCCAAGGCATTTTCAGTTTTTCTTATTCTTCCCAATTTTATAACCTCCTGCGAAGACGTCTTCATCCCACCTGTTATCCTGGCAATTTCGTGCCGCCATTTTGCCCTGAAGGCAAAGGCCAGAAGACAGTAGTACTGCAGCGAAGATAACACACTACAAACCGATTAAAGCTGATGCAATTGTTGCTCAGATTAGCGTTCAGAATCCTTATTCCCCAACGTCAAACAAATATCTGGCGATCGTCCGGATTGTGACGTACAAAACAACGTGTAAGTAGTGTCAAAACTGATTTCAGTCCACTTTCCGGGACAAAATAATCTCTCGTGTTTTGGGGGTTTTCCATCACAGCTTGAAGTCGACAGATGACTCCGAATCAACAGCCAAAAACCCCCTGACTATGATGGGCTAAGCGGGCTTGAGCATTCTTCAGGACAAATCTACCGTCATCCGGAACAAAAAGGGTCTGAACGGTGTGGATCTGATAAGCGCTTAAAACCATTTTCCATGTGACGGTAGACGGTGCCGTCACCAGTGAAAAAGAGCCTAAGCGACAAGGATTTGATAGACACTTCGGTCCTTTTTCCAGATGACGGTACAATTTCTGGCGAAACCTCGGGGGTACTGGCGTCTCACCTCTGCAATTATTGCCATGAAAATCAGCCCGGGGCCGTGTTTACCATCTAATTTGAACGTGTGTAAAGTCAAGCCAGGTCGTTGATGTGAGCTGTCAGTTATGAGTCCTATTCACCGTGTGTCCAAGGCAAGAAGTATTTACGCTGACATTATCTCAGCGTGCTCTTGGACAAGACCAACATAATCTTGCCGTCAAGACACGACGGGTGGCCCCTGAAAGCCACAGATACGCCGGAAGGACGTGATTGCAGGTATTTCAAGCGGGAGGACAGGTGACTTTATTCTTGAACTGCACGAAGATTTAATGCTCTTGAGAAAACTATTCAGTGGCGGCTTGATCAGTACCTGGTCACCCCAGTTCATCTACTGGCGTTATCTTCACTCACGATCTTCTCTGTGATAAGTTTCGTATCGTTACCTCTTACCTCTTGAACCTTAGCCGCGAATTAGTCTCTGTTGTTTGCGCGACTTAATGCCCTAACTAACTAACTAACTAACTAACTAACTAACTAACTAACTAACTAACTAACTAACTAACCTCTTGAACCTGATTACGCCTTGCTGATACCGGGGAGCCGGGATAGCCGAATGGTAGAGCGCTGGACTTTCAACGCTCGGGTCGTGAGTTCGAATCTCGGCTGGGGCCAAATATTTTGTGCTGACCTTTTTCTCGTTGTCCCGTCTTTGATATCACCCTCACGTGGTGGAAAAGGACGTTAATCTCCTAAACACCCACGCACCCACCCTTCTTCTTCCCCTCCTCGCACTTCTTCTTTAACCATGTATATAAACAGACAAAGCAATCTCACTGGACTCAGTAAACGCAAGGACACCTTTCAAACACACGCAGAAACACACACCACTGTCAAGGCATGATACCCTTCCCCTATTGCCACCCATTCTCACCCCGTGTCAGAAGCCAGATGAAAATTTATAGCCTCGCTTTTATCTTTGTGCAGCCCTCCGAGGCTCAAACTACTAAACGCAGCAGATCCCACCCACCTAGAGAAGAGGTCGGGGAGTCAGAGGTCATCGCTTGACCTCGAGAAGGAGATGAAAGGAAGTGTCCTGGGGGATGAAGAGCCCTGTCGGATGTGTTTGTCTTTTCGAGTGGGAGTAGATAAGCTGGAGCGATTTCGTTCTTTGCTCTGTCTTTCCTCCTTGCCACTTCACAACTGCAAAAAGCGACACTGAAATATGCAAGCCTCCCACCCTGTGGCGTGTGCGGTAAACGAAACCTCGGGTTGAAAAACAGCCCGTTTACGTAATGAAGCGTAGGATGAAGGGATGACGCAAGAGGCTGAAAGTTTCTTGAAAGGGGATTCAAGGGTGGCGGAGGCAAAAAACACGACTGATGACTTCTTTGCTACTTGAATTAACGGGGCTAATGCTTCCATTTTTATGCTGTTTTCTTGATACCAATCATCGCATCACTTCTAGACACATGGACGGTGACAG